>JAZKJV010000313.1:0-600000 GCA_037367405.1 Ottelia alismoides | reverse complement strand
TGGATGCTCTCTCCTGTTGGCTGGCATAGAAGAGCCAACTCCACCTCGCTTGGGTGCTTAGGTCCTCCTAGGATGTCCTCCTTCGCTCGGCGGTCCCTCGCATCACAGACAAAGAAAGGAGATGGTCAGAACAATCAATCAAATAGTTTAAATAAGAATACAAATCACACAAATAAATAAATGAAGGACATGCGCAAACAATTGAATAAATAGACAAATACGCTTACAAAATCACACAAAATCCGTTGCCTCCCCGGCAACGGCGCCATTTGATGACCGGGGAGAATCAAGGGTCTAGATATCTCACGAGGCGAGAAATCAAGTCGCTGAATCGACCACTTAAAGATCCCCAGATCATTCAACAATTAACCCACAATAAATATATGCAATGAATATCCAAAATTGTGGAGTTAAAATTTATTATAACTCTACATGCAAATGTGTATAGGTGTAAGTACATGTAGAGGTCGAACACTGGGAGGCGAATGGTTGTATGTGATGGATCATTCAATTATTCAATCAATTGTTCATGTCCCTTTATTGTTCTAGTGGGTTTTGGGGTTTTGTAAAAAAAAATTTATATTTTTGTTTTTATAATTTTTATTTTGTTTTTATATCTTATAATTTTTTTTATTATTATTTTTTTTAATTATATTTTTATTTATATAAATATGCATATATATATAAATGTATATATAAATATATATATAAAGAGATATATATACAAGAGGAGAGAGAGATTAATATAATATATATATATGTATATATAGATATAAATGCTTAAAATATATATAGATATAAAATTTTTTTTGTTATTTTTCTAGAATATTTCCATTTTTTATGTATTTTTAAATACAAAAATGTCCACAATATTGGACTAATTAAATAGCCGAATATAATTTGGGTTTTTAAAAATATAAAATAAACTCCAAAAATTCCCAAATTAATTTTAATATATTAATAATATATTGATAATTATAAAAGAGAAAAAGATATTTTTGGGGTATTTTAAGGATTTTTCTATTTTTTTTGTTGGATTTTGGAGTTTTCTGATTTTTTTAATTTTCTTTTTATTATTTTTAGGGTTTTTCATTTTCTGGACTCAATATATACCTAATTATACCATATATAATTTTTTTGTAATTTTTCAAAATCATTTTCTAATTTTTTTTTGTATTTTTTAATTTAGCCAGTACAAAAAGGGCTTCTATTTCATTTTTAATAATTAGGAAAAATGCGAAAAAATGCAAATAAAATATGGGCGTGACCAAGAATGGCATGGAGCATCTGTCCTAATTTTTGTGGATTTTTGGAAGCCTTCTAGGTATTTGTAATAAATAGATAAAGACACAAAAATAAAACAGCCTGGCAGGGGTATTTTTGCAAATAAAATAAACTCCAGGGGTATAGGTGCAAAAATACAAACATAAAAAAACATTTATTTTCATTTTTAGGACTATTTCACAATATACAAAAACCGCCAGGGTATACATGCAAAATTTCATGCGCCTCACGTGGGACTGCACGTGAGGCGCAGAAGGACCTAAATGTAATTTCAGGGAACTCAGGGGTCCTACTGCAAAATACACATTTTATTTACAACGTGCGAAATAATTTACAATATTAAAAATTAAATACAAAAATGACAAGGGCTAGATGTGCAAATTACCCCGAACGTGGCGCTGATGGACGGCTGATCTGCATTCACTTATACACGTGGCGCCTCCACGTGCGCCGATGACGCTACGCCGATGAGCGGAGGAGATTAGATCTCACGTGAGATCTGACGGTCGTAGCATCGCTCCATCGGACAGCTGCTGCTCGATCTGGGCCTTCGTCTTCATCCAACGGCTGAGAGGACGCGTGGAAGAACAGGGAAGAAGACTCACCAGGGCGAGCTTCTCCTGCTCGGATCTCGCTCTCTGGCCGACCATCGCTGCTCCTGAAGGTCCCATTCGCTTCCTGGAGGGTTGCTCTATCGTCTGGAGGTGTCGGATCGGCCGGAGGCACACCGGAGCGACGCAGCGAGCTCGAAGAAGAAGCGGCGCTCCAGGTACCTCCGACCGCATGGAAAACGTCTCCTGGTGCCTTTCTTCGCACCTAACCTGCACAGGAAGGTAGAGGGACTCGAGGGCGTCTCCCTCGACCCGGGGTTTGAAGCTGAAAGCACAGGGATGAAGGTGAGCGAAGAAGCTCCGGCGAAGGGTGGTGGAGGAGCTTCGATTCGCGGATCCAGAAGCGAATCCGGTTGGACAAGGTGGCTGGAAGGTGGAGAAGGCGTAGGGGAATGAAATGGCAATGAAATGGCAATGAAATGGTGGACGGAAAACAACGAGGGCACGGTGGAGAAGTCGCCGGAGCCGAGCTCCGGCGAACTTCGAATTACCTAAACTAGGCTAAGCTACGAATCTAAATGCGAAATAAAATGCAGGACTAAAATGCTTGAACAAAAATCTATCTAAAAATGTAAAGGCGCAGCTCTTATACTTGGAGGAACTCCAGGGAGCAGGGTGGCTGTCGGAGCGCCACCATGGGTGCAACCTCCGCCTCTCCGAACGATTCAAAGTGCTGGCGAGCTCCTCCTGTCACCAGGAGCATCGCCGGGACCGAATTCTGGGAAGGGATTGGCTGAAAAGCTGACCAAATTTGGCGAGGGGGGTGGTGGTTCCTTATTTATAGACAGGTTGGGCACCCTTATTGACCAGGCCGTAGCCGGCGATACAATCTATGTACGTAGGATCTAAACGATCGGCGGGGATCACGGATGAAAGGAGAACAAATCTCATGAAATGACTGTTATCGATTGATCACTGAGCCACGCGGGAAAAAGGCAAGAAAAGAGGGGAAAAGACAGTCTGCGTCAACTCAGGCGGCTGGAGGTTAAGTTGACCGGGGTCAACTCACGGAGGGACCTGATTGGTCCACCTCAGCCGCTAAACGCCAAAACAGGGAACCTTATTATAAATTGAATTATTTAACATAGTAAATGATTTTATTAATTTTTGCTTATAAAATAAAAAATGTGTATTATTTCATGTAGTATTTATTCCTGATTTTTATTGAATTTTTCAAGGTGTTTTATTATGGTTTTAATTTAATAATGTGTATATGTATGTATTTACATGTATTTTTATGTATTTTAATTTATTTATTTTCTTTTATTATTTTATTGGCTTATTTTATAAACTTATAATTTATTTTTATGAGTATAAATATATTTTTATTTAATTTTTATGAGTTTATTTACATTTTTAAATAAATGTATATATGTATATGTAAGTATGCATATAGGTATTTTACCTATATAATTTATTTATTTAATGAATTTTATTTGTTTTTATTTTAGCTTTGTATTTTTAATAAGATATATATAATATATACATTATTACAAAAATATAAAAGAATTAAATAATTAAAGAATGTTTTCGTCTTTTATTTATGTACATACTCCACATAGGTATTTTGCCTATATATATTACATAGACTTATTTTATTTTACAAATTCTTTTTGGTTTTATTCTAAGGCTAATATGTATATGAATTATATACATTATTTACAAAATTATAAAAATATAAATTTATAGAAATAATAAATACTAAATAAAATGAATATTTTAATCAGGTAGTATGTACAAGAAGGCCAAAAACCTAACTTCCATAGATGGACTCCAAAAATTATGAAACCAATTTTATTGAATAGTTTATAGAATGCTATATACAATTAGAGGGGAGTTTGGGTGATTTGGAGTTTTTATTTGCAAGATATGGGTCTGTGAAGTTGAGATTTTGGCTTTTTATTCTGTATATAAAATGTACACTGGGGATTATTTTTGTACAAACTCAATTTTGCATTTTTATTCATATTATTATCTATAACTCTCATGTACAACATTTCTTTATTTGATGAATAAATATTTATGTACAAAATAGGTATCAAAAATGCATAAATAAATGCATGAATTAATGAGGTATTTATTATACACTGGCCCTTATCTCCCCCTACTTTATTCCTTGTCGACCAATACCATGCTGGCCTTGGTCTCGGGGTTTGGGTCATAAAATATTTACAATACTTTATTCCTTTTTCTTTTCTCCTCTTTATTCTATAATTTTGGCAGTAAAACCTTATTTAATGTAAAATAAATACAATGAATAATGAATGCTATTATGTACAATTAGATGCTATTTACATGCATTTGCTGGGGTTTTTGAGGCCAAAATGATAGAATAAAGGTGATGAAATGGAGATTCATCAAGGATTCATTCAGAAAAAAGGAGTGGACTATGATGAGATCTTCTCTCCCATGGTGAAGATGAACTCAATGAGAGTGGTTTTAGGACTTATTGCTAGCATGGACCTTGAGCTGGAGCAGATGGATGTGAAGACGACGTTTCTTCACGGTGATTTTAAAGAAGAGATCTACATGGAGCAACCACAGGGATTTCAAGAGAAAGGGAAAGAGCACATGGTTTGCAGGTTGAGGAAGAGTCTTTATGGCTTGAAGCAATCCCCGAGACAGTGGTACTTGAAGTTTGATGCTTTCATGGCAAAACAGGGCTTCAAGAGGACTACAGTCGATCCATGTGTTTATGATTGTCGTCTTCCCAATGGCAGGTTCGTCATTTTTTTAATCTGCGTGGATGATATGTTAATTGTAGGTCATGATTCCAACTTGATTACAAAGCTCAAGAGAGAACTCTCCAAAGAGTTTGAGATGAAATATTCGGGCAAGGAAAGCCGCATCCTTGGGATGCAGATTACAAGGGACGGGAAGAAGCACATGTTGTGGTTGTCATAAGAAAGTTATGTTGTGCGCGTCTTGGAACAGTTCAATATGAAGAATGCTAAGCCTGTCAGCACGGCTTTAGCCTTTCATTTCAAGCTAACCAAGGAGTCATGTCCTTCTACTTCTGAGGAGAAAACTGAGATGTCCAAGATCACATACCAATCCGTAGTTGGGAGCCTCATGTACGTCATGGTTAGCACTAGATCTGACGTAACCCATGTAGTGGGCGTGGTGAGCAGATTCATGTCCAATCCGAGGAAGGACCATTGGGAGGCAGTTAAATGGATCTTGAAATACTTGAGAGGGACCTCAAGTATGTGTCTTGTGTTTGGGAGGTCAGATCCCAAACTTTGTGGCTACATTGATGCAAATATGGCAGGAGACATGGACTAGAGAAAGTCTACCTCAGGCTACATTTTCACCTTTGTAGGGGGGTCATATCATGGCAATCCAAGCTACAGAAATGTATTTCTCTCTCAACTACCGAGGCAGAATACATACCAGCAGCAGAGGCTGGGGAAGGAAGTGTTGTGGCTACAACTCTTTCTCGGTGAGTTTGGATTGAATGACAGTGGTTAAGTTGTGTTTTGTGATAGCCAGAGTGCTATACACCTAAGTAAGAGTATCATGCATCATGCTCGCACAAAACACAAGGATGTGAGATACCATTGGTTGAGGGATGCAATTGATCAGAAGCAGCTCACGTTGAAGAAGGTACACACTGATGAGAACCCCTCGGATATGTTGATCAAGGCAATCACTCATGACAAGCTTCAGCTCTGTAGAGAGCTGAGCGGTGTCACTTTTTCTTGATCACCATAACCATGCCACACCTCCCTGTTGGGATCGGAGGAGGAGGTTGTTGGGTATTGTTGCAATCCGTCCTGTCCCAACTGGGTTCCAAGGGCTGCTGAAGTTTGTCCCTTTTGTAGGGACCTTGTGTATAATTTTTCCAGCAAGGTTGGAGCCCCATTTGCTGCCCCCGATTCCAGAATAGGGATTAAGCCTCCCATTCGTTCCTCCCATCTCCATTCCAGAAAGAAACGAGGGCAACAAGGGTTTTGGAAACCCTCTTCCTCCAAGCGTTTGTGTGAGAGAGATCTAGAGAGAGGGTGCAGCTGGGCTTCACCTCCCTTCTCCATTGATCGCACAACGGTCAGGAGAGCATCAACAGTGGCTAGACGAGCTCGAGAGGAGCAGCAGCAAGGAGGTCATTGTGAACGACCTTAAGGAAGTCGAACATCATGTTTTGGACTCCATCCGAGAGCCTACAGGGAAGCCACTACATCCTTCTTGGATTTGAGCATGTTTTTGTATTTTAGATATCTAGGGTAGTTAGCTACTTGTTGAGGAACTATCCATTGTGCTTGTGGCTTGTATCTTGATTTTGTTGGGCAACAAAATCGAAAGAACATTTGCTCCATTTGAACATAGTGGAATCGTTGCCGGTCTTACCCCGTGGTTTTTCCCTTGCTCACATCAAGTAGGGGTTTTCACGTAAAAATCTTTGTCTTGTGTGGTTGCTTGTCATTGTTGCCATTTGGTTCCCAGGTGGGGAACCCATATTTGTTGTTGTGCCATCTTTGCTGAAGGACATAATTTAAGGGATATTCCTTCCTCATTGTGTGTCATTCCCAACACGACCTATAACTTGTCTCATCCATATGAACGTGATCCAACGCAAGAGAAAGCGTGCCATGTCCTAAAACCAAGAGCGCCAGATTTGATTCACTGCTCATCGTACTCGCGCGCGACTCTAACATAGCATTTGGATAGATTCCAAACTTCTGCACAAATTGTACTCTCTACTATAATTTCTGTTATGTATATAGCACTAAGAAGAGGGGGATGATGTAAATGGTAACTGTGCAAGAATTTGAGAGATTGTTAGAATCCCCATTTTTAATAATTGAATAAAAAATCGTACACATAATTAGCAGTTTCTTAAAGGAGTTTTTCTGCCACTATTGTAAACTATAGTCAGTAAGACATTATTATCTTTTCCACGCCATCTTATTTAATTTATATTTAAATAACATTGAGAACATTTACATGTGTCGCCCTCATACTTAAGCTCTTATCTTTTTTATATTTACACTATAGCCCATTGTATTTATACCATGATCCCTATAAAACTTCTCATAAATGTTCACTTTCACCCCGCCTGAGACTTATCACGGAGAAGTGTTTAAATTCCAAAGGTTTCAATGACCAAAATGTAAATGTGCCAAAAAAGTAAAGTTTTTTATGGCTTAAAAGTGCTTTCTTACTAACGTATACACTCTAAACGTTTATATTATAAATCTGGTGTGCATAGAAAGAATGTATGTACCTGGAAACAGATCGAGAGACCAGATCGTCATATCTTATTAATTCTATTTTAAATCAAATAAAAAATAAAATAAAAAATACTACTACGAACATATTAATATTCTCTAATGCAGATTTTGTTTTGAAAAATAAAAACACTTTTCAAATAAAAAACACTTGTCCGTATTTAAATAAAAAAACATGCAAATATACCTTTTTACTTTTAAAAAATATAAAAATGCAAATGCACAATATAAAATTCAAAAAATATTACCAAGATATTATAGTGTATTAATAGTTACACAAAATTTACATAATATATACCATAAAATAAAATAGATACTAAAAAACTTATGCATTAGTATACTATGATATAAGTTTTTTTTGGAATAAAAATTGTGCCATCAATTTCTGGTTGTCCTTTTACTTTTGCCCCTCTGTTACTCTGACCTTCAATATGTTGAACTTATCCATGGTTTAATCAAACCATGATGTAGCTAAGAGGGGGTATATAGGGAAGAAAAGCCCCCAACCTCCGACCCTTCCTCCTCCCTCTTCTTCCTCACTCTCCCACCCTTCTCCTCCGACCATCTCCTCCTCTAGCACCTTCTCCTCCGCCGCTCCTCCTCTATCCCCTCCTCCGCATCCTCCACCGTCCCTCCCCATCCATCTCGTCATCCTCCAACACCTTCTCCTCCGCCCCTCCCCCTCCAACCTCTCCTCTACGTCGCCTTGCTTGTGTGTGCCGGCATGTAACTCACAAGCTTCGCAGGGATCATCGACAAGTTGACCACCTTCTTTGGAGTGATCACAAACTTCATCATCATGCAAGTCCGAGATCATGCCTTTGGGGTTCATGTAGATGGATTCGCATAGAACTCATGATCGTCAATGACGAGGTGGCGATCGAACTCTTCGTCACTGGGATGCTTCAAGATGTTCTCAAGGGCGGGGTCACGGATGATGTTGGTGCCAAGGAGGTCGACGATGAGGTTTATGCGGGTGAGAACGATGGTAGTGGAGATATGATGGTTCCATGGAGAATGTGGGACGACAGAGATCTTCTGGTCCCATGCACATATCATTCTAATGTTGTCATCTGTGGATGATGTGATCTAGGTGTTGAAGGGATCTGATGATGATCCTTCTCATTTGGATTGAATCGGATGGAGGCAGTTGAAGGCGGAGGAGGATAGGGATGAGGGGGAGGAGGAGGAGGTTGGGGACGGAGGAGGGGGAGGAGGATGGGTGTAGAGGAAACTAGAGGAGGGAGGCAGAGGAGGATCAGGTCGGGGCAGAAGAGAGGAGGAAGAGGATGAGACTGGGGCAGAGGAGAGTAGTGGGGGGAGTGGGGGAGGGGGGGAGGTTGAGGGAGGAGGGGGTGGAGTCTAGGGCAGAGCAAGGTGGGGAGGAGGTGAAGGAGGAGGTTGGGGCGGAGAAGGAGGAGGTGAGGGGGAGGAGTTGGTGAAAGATAATTCAATCCTTTTGTAAAAAATTAATTCCTCTTTTGTCTCCAAAGTTAACGTACATTTGTATTAGAGATAGACGACAATTAACCCGAGGGGTACAAGTGATAGAACGACAAGAAGTCGAGAGCACAACTGACATTTCAAAAAAGAAAGGAACATAACTGATATTGCAATATCTTAGAGGGACACAACTGATAGAAACTCATAATCATATTACGATACTATTCATTCTTCATAAAAACTACTGGATAGATTTACCACAACTGGGATAATATCAAAGATTTCCATACATATGCATGTAAGGATAATATTACGAAACTCTTTATTTACATACAAAAAATAATTCACAACGAATGATGCAATTCGAGACTGAAGAACAACCACCTAACAAGTGTTCCACCCATGCAGTGCATTGCCACTAGTAACATTTTTGGAAGGTCGTCAAGCTTTTCTCGCAATTAATTTGTTGCAATAGATTCCATTACAGCCGTTCGCAAAATTGGCCTTTTCTATACAAGTGCAAATGGGTATTAACTAGGGTTGCTAATGGTGAAGTTTTGGGTCGTCACCTAAACGGTGGGGGTCCTTTTTCTTTCAAAAAAAATTAATGGACAAATACGGATACATATTCTTATTTGTTTTCAAATACGAATATGGATGCAGATACATATATTAAAACTATGTTACCATATTTCTAGAAACGGATATAGATGCAAAACGAATACTGATGATCTACTAATAATATTAAAAATATTTTATAAATTAGCTTATATATATATATATTAGATGGAATGCATATGATATAAATATATTAAATATGCTTATATTATAATAATTATTAAGTGAAAGAAGGAATAAAATTATGCTAACTACAACTAAAATATATCTACAATTATATTTATATATGATAAAAAGATAGATGATAGGGGAAGAGTCGGGGGTGGGATGGGGTTGTCACGGCAGGATGATGGTGGACAGACGTATATTAGTGGGTTCGGAGGGGTTGACAGAGGGGTGGATGTCAGGAACTTTGGTAGTTTTAAGCGAAGTGGATCGAGATGCGCAGACTTCGGTGGTTATAGAGCCGGGTGAGCCTGGAAGCTCGATGGTTCTAAGGGCTCGGAGGCTCGAAGGAAGTGGAGGATGGCGAAGTTTGGCCCGGAAGCTCGGTGGCTTGGGGGCATGGCGGTGGATGTGGGGGAGAGGTTGAGCTTGGCACAAAAGGGCTGGTGGTGCACTCCTTGCATTCGGAGCACGAACAGTTGGTGGCAGGCAGTTGCAATGGTGTCTTCGAACCGCGGTCTAAAGGGGAATCTCTGAAGTCAACAGTTGGGCCTAACTTTGGAGGTTGTAATGAAGAGGAGGTCAGTGCTAGGTCGGGTAGAAGGAGGCGAAGGGCGGAAATCTTAGCGGAAGTAGAGCGGCAAGTGAATTCTTCTCAATGGAAAAATGATGATGTCGCAGTAAGGGGAAGGGAGAACTACTTTGCCTTGATAGAACGCGGGTTCGCAGAATGCCTGTGAGTGGTACAACCATGTACTGTGAAGAAGAATCATCCTATTGCTAAATGAAGATGTTGTCGTGGAATGTAAGGGGTCTCGGCAGACCCGAAAAACGCCTGGGGGTGGGGAATCTTATTCGTGAAGAAAAGGCAGAGATCTGCTTGCTGCAAGAAACAAAACTGTCTCATAGTTCATCTGTGGTTGGTCACAATCTGGGCTTTGGGCAATTAGTTGAATTTGCAGTGATGGAGGCACAAGTGCAGCGGGAGGACTGATCAAGGGATGGAAGAAGGAGGTGTTTGAGGCGATTGCGGAATGGAAGTTTACTTTCTCGCTCTCGGTTCTCCTGAGGCGTAGGGCAGATGGTTTTATCTTTACAGTGACAAATGTCTATGGGCCCTTGATGAATCTCCATTTCATCACCTTTATTCTATCATTTTGGCCTTAAAAACCCTAGCAAATGCATATAAATAGCATCTACTTGTGCATAATAGCATTCATTATTTATTGTATTAAGTGTATATAAAATAAGGTTTTTAATGCCAAAATTATAGAATAAAGAGAAGAAAAGAAAAAGGAATAAAATATTGCAAATATTTTATGACCCTAACCCCGAGACCAAGGCCAGCATGGAATTGGTCGACAAGGAATAAAGTAGGGGGAGATAAGGGCCAGTATACAATAAATACCTCATTTATTTATTCACTTATTTATGCATTTTTGACACCTATTTTGTACATGATTATTTATTCATCAAATAGAGAAACTTTGTACATGAAAGTTGTAGATAATACTATAAATAAAAATACAAAATTGAGTTTGTGTAAAAATAAGACACAGTGAACATTTTATGCATAAAATAAAAAGCCAAAATCTCAATTTCACAGATCTATATCTTGTAAATAAAAACTCCAAATCACCCAAACTCACCTTTAATTGTATATAGCATTTCATAAACTATTTTATAAAATTGGTTTCATAATTTTTGGAGTCCATAAGTGAAAGTTAGGTTTTTGGCCCTTCTTGTACATAATACCCGATTAAAATATTCATTTTATTCAATATTCATTATTTTATAAATTAATATTTTTAGAATGTTGTAAATAATGTATATACTACATGTACATATTGAGATTAAAAGAAAACTAAAAAGAATTTATGAAATAAAATAAGTCTATGTATCACATAGGCAAAATACCTATGTTAAGAATGTATATAAATAAAAGGGATTTTTATTCTTTGATTCTTTATTCATTTATATTTTTTGTAATAATGTATATATTATATATATCTTATTAAAAATACAACTCCATAATTAAAACAAATAAAATCCATTAAATAAATACAATGTATATAATATAAAGGTAAAATACCTATAAGTATACTTACATATACACCACCACATTTATTTAAAAATGTAAATAAACTAATAAAATTGAAAAAAAATATTTTTATACTCATGAAAATAAATTATAAATTTATAAAATAATCCAAGAAAATAATAAAAGAAAATAAACAAATTAAAAATAAAATACATAAAAATACATGTAAATACATAAATATACACATTATTAAAATAAAACTATAATAAAACACCTCAAAAAATTCAATAAAAATCATAAATAAATACTACATTAAGTTATGAACATTTTTATTTTATAAGTAAATTCTAAATAATTCATTTAATACGTTAAATAAATGAGTCAAGATGAGCCTGACGTGGACCAATCAGGGGCCAGGGAAAGTTGACCTCCGGTCAACTCCCCCTGCGCCTCTGACTGACCCGTCAGACCTGTCTTTTCCCCTCTTTTCTTCCCTTTTTCCCGCATGGCTCAATGATCAATCAACAATAGTCATTTCATGAGATTTGTTCTCCTTTCATCCGTGATCCCCGCCGATCGTTTAGATCTCGTGTACATAGTTTGTATCGTCGGCTACGGCCTAGTCAATAAGGGTGCTCCCCCTGTCTATAAATAAGGAACCACCGCCTCCCTCGCCAAATTTGGTCAGCTTTTCAGCCAATCCCTTCCCAGAATTCGGTTCCGACGATGCACCTGGTGACAGGAGGAGCTCGCCAGCACTTTGAATCGTTCGGAGAGGCGGAGGTTGCACCCATGGTGGCGCTCCGGCAGCCACCCTGCTCCCTGGAGTTCCTCCAGGTATAAGAGCTGCGCCTTTACATTTTTAGGTAGATTTTTGTTCCAGCATTTTATTCCTGCATTTTATTTTGCATTTAGATTCGTAGCTTAGCCTAGTTTAGGTAATTCGAAGTTCGCCAGAGCTCTACTCCGGCGACTTCTCCACCGTGCCCTCGTTGTTTTCCGACCACCATTTCACTGCCATTTCGTTCCCCTACGCCTTCTCCACCTTCCAGCCACCTTGTCCAACCGGATTCACTTCTGAATCCGCGAATCGAAGTTCCTCCACCACCCTTCGCCGGAGCTTCTTCGCTCGCCTTCATCCCTGTGCTTTCAGCTTCAAACCCCGGGTCGAGGGAGACGCCCTCGAGCCCCTCTACCTTCCTGTGCAGGTTAGGTGCGAAGAAAGGCACCAGGAGACGTTTCCCATGCGGGCGGAGGTACCTGGAGCGCCGCTTCTTCTTCGAGCTCGTTGCGTCGCTCCGGTGTGCCTCCGGCCGATCCGACACCTCCAGACGATAGAGCAACCCTCCAGGAAGCGAATGGGACCTTCAGGAGCAGCGATGGTCGGCCGGAGAGCGAGATCCGAGCGGGAGAAGCTCACCCCGGCGAGTCTTCTTCCCTGTTCTTCCACGCGTCCTCTCAGCCGTTGGATGAAGACGAAGGCCCAGATCGAGCAGCAGCCGTCTGATGGAGCGATGCTACGACCGTCAGATCTCACGCGAGATCTAATCTCCTCCGCTCATCGGCGAAGCATCATCGGCGCACGTGGAGGCACCACGTGTATAAGTGAATGTAGATCAGCCGTCCATCAACGCCACGTTGGGGGTAATTTGCACATCTAGCCCCTGTCATTTTTGTATTTAATTTTTAATATTGTAAATTATTTCGCATGTTGTAAATAAAATGTGTATTTTGCAGTAGGACCGCTGAGTTCCCTGAAATTACATTTAGGTCCTTCCGCGCCTCACGTGCAGTCCCACGTGAGGCGCGTGAGATTTTGCATGAATACCCCGGCGGTTTTTGAATATTGTAATTTGATTCTGAAACTTTAAATAAATGTTTATTTATGTTGGTATTTTTGCACTGATGTCCCTGTAGTTAATTTTATTTGCAAAAATACCCCTGACAGGCTGTTTTATTTTTGTGCTTTTATCTATTTATTAAAAATACCTAGAAGGCTTCGAAAAATCCACAAGAATTAGGATAGATGCTCCATGACATGCTTGTTCACGCCCATACTTTAGTTTGCATTTTTTGCATTTTTCCTAATTATAAAAAATGAAAAAGAAGCCATTTTGCACTGTCTAAATAAAAATACAAAAAAATTAAAAAAAATATCTTTGAAAAATTCCAAAAAAATTATATATGGTATATTTATACATATATTGAGTCCAGAAATTGAAAAACCCTAAAAATATGAAAAAGAAAATTAAAAAAATCAGAAAGCTCCAAAATCCAACAAAAAAATAGAAAAATCCTTAAAAAAACCCCAAAAACATATTTTTCTCTTTTATAATTACCTACATATTATTATTAATATATTAAAGTTAATTTGGGAATTTTTGGAGTTTATTTTATATTTTTAAAAACCCAAATTATATTCGGCTATTTATTTAGTCCTATATTGTGGACATTTTTGAAAGTAAAAATACATAAAAATTAGAAATATTTCAGAAAAATAACAAAAAAATTAGAAAAATATTAAAAAGCCAAAAAAAATTATATCTATATGTATCTTTTAAGTATACATATATATCTATAGACTATAGTACTTCTCTCTCTCTTCTTATATATATATATATATATATCTTTATATATATGTCTTATATATATATTTATCTATTTATATTATATAATTAAAAATATTAAAAGAAAATATAAAAAAATATAAAATATAAAAACAAAATAAAAAAATTATAAAAACAAAAATATAAAAAAAAATTACAAAACCAAAAACCCACTAAAACAATAAAAGGACATGAACCAATGATTGAATAATTGAATGATACATTACATACAACCATTCGCCTCCCAGTGTTCGACCTCTACCTGTGCTTACACCTATACACATTTGCATGTAGAGTTATAATAAATTTTAACTCCACATTTTTGGATATTCATTGCATATATTTATTGTGGGTTAATTGTTGTTTTATTCCGGATTTTGTGTGGTCGACTCAACGACTAAGTTCACGCCTTGTGAGGAACTTAAGACCACCGATTTCCGGAGTAAACAAATGGCGTCGTTGCCGGGGAGGCAACGGATTTTGTATGATTTTGTGAGCATATTTGTTCATTTATTCAATTGTTTGCTCATGTCCTTGATTTATTTGTTTGTTTGGTTTTTATTTCTATTTGAGATTACTTAATTGACTGCTCTGACCATTTCTTTCCTTTGTCTTTGATGCGAGGGACCGCCAAGCGAAGGAGGACCTCCTAGGAGGACCTATGCACCCAAGCAAGGCGGAGTTGGCTCTTCTATGCCAATCCAACAGGAGAGAGCATCCATGACACATGAAGGAGAATTTTTAAAGACAGTCTCTATTTTTATGCATTTTATTTTATTTTGTATATTCATGTTAGAGAGTGACACTTGGTTTGTAATAATACAGGACTCTCACAGGTGCACAAAGACTCCCGAGGTCCAGTGCCCGAGGGACTGTTCCCTTGGGGGCCTGGATGATTTTTGACGCTTTTCTTTTATTTTATTTTTATTATTTTGTGTGTGAATGAGCCTTAGCTTAGGAGTTGCTTGCTCGTAGAGTTAGGTCCAAACACCCTAATTAATTGCATGTACCTATAGTTCGCTTTGGACCTAGATCAAACTCTAAACAGCCGCTCATTAATCTCTTAGCCTTTGTGCCACAGCGAGCCCCGCAAAGCGCTTTCTCCTAAGCTCAAGTGTGTTGAGTACAGAGGAGGGGTGAGCCAAGATCGGACTTTTTGAGGCTAGAGATGAATGAGCGACTTGTGGTGCTTCACGATAATAGCAATTTCTGAACCTAGGGCGATTTCTTCGGTTTGCATTTGCATATAGCATAGGTTTCAAATTTTGTTTTGCATCCCGCATGGAGAGAGCTGGGAGGCACTATAAGTCTTCTTACTTAGCATGCATCATCGATTTCTGACTTGCATGGCTTTTCCGATCTTCTCCCTCTGTTTTTGCCAACCTAGGATGCTTAATGGAAATTGGAACCTCGATAGGCACGTACATTGAAAATACCCAAAAAAAGTGATAACTTAAATAAAATCGGGACTGCTAACTCTATTGGACTTAAAAATAAAACGTAATGGATTCCTTGTCTTGGGGAGAGCAACCCCCTCATTGGATGCGTTTTAAATGCTCACGTACACACTAAGGAGTAGAGCCCAAATCCTATCAAGCCTCCTATGTGATTGTACAATTTTTGTGGTTCTCACCTAACTCTAAAATCAAAAAGATAAATGACCGTCACCTGATGGTCTTCACTGTGTTGAGTAGGTGAATTGGGGGTTTGCCTGGTGTCTTGATTGTGACTTGGAGTTCATTGTGTTTTTCTTTCATTCCCAGAGTAGTCGGTCCCACCGTGTGAGTCATGCATTTTTCATCTTTGAGTCTCTCTATCCCTCTTATACATATATCTCTTCATCTTGCATCGAGTCATGATATTGGCGCTTGAGCTCAATCAATCTTCGCCAAGTCCTTTGTGTGTCCCGCTTCTTCACCATCTTCTATGTATCCATCGTACCATCTTCTTTGGTTCGAGGAGAGACCGCTCTTCGGACTGCAATTTTGACGGTGTTCCCGCCTTGTGTGGAACACCCAATTTTGTCTATGTCTCGATCTTTCTCGCCCGCCCTCCTCGTACCCTCTGTATCACCTTTCTACCACCCACGATATTGGCACGCCCGCTCAATCAGCTTCTCCACCCCATTGTGTTACCCTTCTTACCCATCTTCCTCGTGTACCCCGTATCATCTCTCCCTTTACCCAGGAATGCTGTGCATCTTGATAAGGCCTGCATCGAGGATTATTTATACATATTATTAGTATAAGTCGACCATGCTGTTGAGGTTGCTGAGATCGACTTGGTGGATTTATCTTTGATACGTGCATATGGATTTCTTGAGGATTTTTGCTGATGCACAGAGCATAGGTGTGATGCATTATTGAGGAATTTCAGTTCTCGCACACCGGATTAAGGATGTGATGTGCTGCGATGAGTTGATGATGATTTCATGAGCATTGATTGATCTATCTATTTGAGGTTCCACCCATCTTGATCTTTGGGGATTGACTGATTATTCTACTTTGGATTTCTTGATAAAGGTGTGCGGATCCTACATGATCTCTCATCTTCCTGGATGACTCGTCCTTGATCTCCTGACTCTTTGATCCACCATGGCACTTAGAGGATTCTTGACTATTTTTCGTGCCATCTCAGCTTACTGGATTGACCTGAGGGATGTTTTGTGATTGGCCTGATAATTTTCTCCCTCCCATGATCTTATGCCCTCCAAATGATTGAATGATTTATTGCTTTTGAGGACCTGAGATGACTTGCCAGCATTCCCATGACCTACATTGATCTAGCTCGCATTCCTCCCTGAGGACTATCTGCGGGAGAATGCGACAATTTCTAGGACTGCGGTTTCATTCACTACTTCGGTCGCCACTATGTTGGGACCCGAAACCGAGTCAGACGATATGTTTGATTGGCCTCCCCCTGAGCTTGTGAACTTGACCTGTCAGTACACGAGGCCAATGTATTAGACTCATCTGAGTCTGCTCTCATTGACGGTCCTCGCAAGGCAGAGCTCCACTTTTCTGATTATTCCATGCCTAGTTCATAGCTCCCCGAGGGTTATCTGCGGGAGACTATGGCATATTTCAGACCTGATTGGTCTCTTCTGTTGGTAGCCGCCTTGTCGACTACTGAGACCACTATGTGGATCCGCCTGATGGATCCGGCTCCTTTGAGCCCGCTCTCCTTGACGACCCTCGCAAGGTAGAGGCACATTCTGACTATTCTTTGCCTAGATCGCAGTACTCTCCGAGGACTATCCGCGGGAGACTGCGACACTCTCTTTACGCTCGGTTCCCACTTCTGACTGTGTCTCCTTTCTGTTGGAGCACGGAATCGAGTCGTCTGATATACATGATTTTTGGTCCCATCTCGAGTTGTGTATCCGATCTGGGGATCATGGGACCTATCTGATTAGGCTCCTTTGAGTCTGCCCGCCTTGATGGTCCTCGCAAGGTGGAGCTTCTGGCATCTGCTATTCCCATGACTAGTTGGCAGCCCGCTCCCCGAGGGTTATTTGCGGGACGCTGCCACACTTTCTCGATTTTACGGTTTCTTCTGCTGGTAGCCGATCTGTCGCCTACCGAGACCGTTTCTATGATCCGTCTGATGGATCAGGATCCTTTGAGTCCGCTCTCCTTGACGACCCTCGGAAGGGTGAGCTTCTGTTCTGATTATTCATTGCCTAGCATGTGCTACTCCCCGAGGGTTATCTGCGGGAGAGTACATCATTTTCTGGGTACTCGGCTTCATTTATGGTGTCTCCCGTTTGTTGGATCACGAAGTCGGGTCTTCTGACTTTGTACTCGGTCTCCTCCCTGGTTGTGCCTACTGTCTGTTGGAGCACGGAGCCGAATCTTCTGATTATACTCTGATTCTGCTCACCTTGAGGACCCTCGCAGGGTTGAGCCATGGCTTGCGGTATTCGATGTGTACTTATGATCTTTCTACCTCACCATCATCGGGTACCATGGTGTCTCCTATTATCTATCTTCCATATCTACTTGAGACATGATTGACCGGAGGAGTCTGTACTGCTCTTTCCTCCTCCTGGTCTTACGGTATCGGCTTTGTTCCCTCATGTTGACCATATGAGCCGATTGACTGCTTCATGCTACAGGAACCGATATCTAACCTTTCGATCTGTTGACTCCGGTAGCTGACACCCACTTGATTGCAGATTCGGGTGTGTTTTCACCTTCTGACTGCGTCCTCGTTCTCACAGGGAGACGACGACGAGAGCACGGTAGTCGCGTATCAGATACCGTCTTGTACTTCACCGGTTCTTCACCATTTGTATATATGGGTGCCTTGATCATTCTTTCTCCCGCATGTTATGTGTGCCCTAGATCTATCGCCATGTCTTTGTATCTACACTTAGGACGTACCTTGTCCTAGGTATAGGGGGGCACACACTGAGTTGTTCTTTCCTTGCACTTTTTCGTCACTCTTGTTCTTGCCTATACTTAGGGCTATCTCACCCCTAAGCCTAGGGGGAGTGATGTGTATATTCTTCGCGATCTTTTCATCGATCTGTATATATCTCTTCTTTTCTTCTTTTCTTCTTTTCCTTTTCTATCTTCTGTATCTAAATAAAAGGCGTCGCCCCTTGGTGTCAGTTATCTGTACTTAGGACGTACTTTGTCCTAAGTATAGGGGGGTGCAGCCCTGATTTGTTAAATCTTTGATCTGTTTATTCCCACCCTTGACCCTCCCTGCTTTGTGTACAGTCTGCTATACTCAGGATTACTTGATCCTAAGTATAGGGGGGACGGTCAACTTCTCATTCGTTTATTTCTTATTCGTATATTCTTTCGACTTGTCTATACTCAGTACGAGTTATGTCTTCTCTTTTCTTTTCGATCTATGAGGACATAGCTCAAGCTAAGTATAGGGGGGGTCGTATATACTATGTATATACTTTAGCCATAACTCGTACTCTCGTATTTTACTAATAAATTTGGCTAGAAATTCTTTAAATTCGTTAAAAACCCTTAATAAAAAGATGGGATTATTCCTCAAATTCTTTTGTATATACTGATTAATAAATCAGGTGAAAATATTTTTTTTGCAAAATGTTTGAAAAATAGTTTGAAAAGTATTGTGAACATTTATTGAAAACTGTTTTGAAAACTTTTTGTTACATGTTTTCAACCTGTGTAAAAATGTGTGGTTTGTAAAATTTATTTTCTTTGTGTGAAATAAAATGTTTGAAAAATGATTTGCAAATGATTTGAAAAAGGGTTGCAAAAACATTTTGAAAATCTATAAACCTTTGCAAAATGATTTTCAAATGTGTGTACATGTTTGTAAAAATGTTTGTAAAAATTATTTTGGACTATAGTTTTCAAAAATTGTTTGAAAAATGTGTGTCAAATAAATTTGAGGAATAGTCACATATAATAAATAACTAAAATACTATATTATTATTTTAAATAAAAATAATAATAAACAAGATTCTTTAATAAGTGTACATATATACCTGTAAATAAAAACTAAATTCTAAATTCTTTAAAAATCATTAAAATAAAGCGGCACGCCCGTGTAAATAGTTGTACATATTTTGAGTGCCCAAATTATTTTATTTGCAAAAATTTTTTGTGTAAAAATTTATCTCTTTGATTCTTTGAAAAATTGCATTATTCTTTGCATATTTGTAAATAGCATTTGCATAGCATTCATATTCTTTCATTGAGCTTGATGATTGAACTAGTCTAATAAAGTCGAATATTGGAGCTTGGTTGGACCTTACTGCACCTAATTGCACTGGAACCTTATGGGAACCGGGTTTAAGGTACTTCAGGTCTATTCAGACTTAATTCTTTGAGAAATCAGGGCTGGGTTCAAGTCACCTCAGTGGACTAACTAGAACTTTTCGAAACACACGTATGACTCTTGTTGACCGTGACCTAACTTGGATATTTGAACATTTCACTTGGCTCAACTCAGTTGGAGTGGTGAAGGGGTTGGATTTGCCGGTCTGAGACGCACACGAGTGGAAACATTCGTCCTCCTCTAGGGAGGGAAGTGCACCCCAACCTGGTCCAATCGCCATGAGGTCTAACGACAGGAGAGTGTGGGTTGCAATAATGCTTCAAAAGAGGGATAGTCTTCTGGCTCAAGAGGAAAAACTCCTTATGTAAATGCTGCTGTGAATAGTATGTTGAAAAAAAAAATGAAACTCCAAAAAAGTGGACAGGCTTGTAAACAAAAATAAAAATTCCTGCTGGAGTATGTATATATGTTGTATAGAAAATAAGCAAGCTTGAGCATCAAAGTTATACCATGTGAGCCTGCAGCTGGATGACTTGACTACACTGGTCTTGCATCCCAGGATAGGTAGCTACACTGGCTACCGTCCATTCTTTTCTCTACCCCCTACTCTTGAGTTGGATGCCACTTGAACTTAGAAGGGAATACCCTGCTCCTCGAGGAAAGAGCTGTTGGGTTAGGGAATCATTGGGTTGTCATTCTGGAGAAGTCAATCTCTTCATCATTTCAGTTGGGGAGAGCCACCATCACTTACACTGTACAAGTCAGCTTCATAGTCATAAGGGTTTGCGTATGATGTAGGCTAGTTCTGACCTGGCTATTGAGGTGATTTGAACCAAGTTCGGTGACTCTCAAAGGCTGTTGTGTTTTAAATTTGGTTTCCGACCAGGTTCCACACACATTTTCACACCAAGGTCTAACTTTAGCTCCAAACCTTGATTTTGTAAAAGATAAGTTTAATAATCATGATCAATTCAATTTATTCTTTACATTCTTTATTTTTGCTTTTTCTTTTCTTCTTATTCTTTGTTCTTTTTGTACTTATTGCATAAGTATTTGCTAGGGACTAGCAAAGGCAAGTATAGGGTGATGATGAATCTCCATTTCATCACCTTTATTCTATCATTTTGGCCTTAAAATCCCTAGCAAATGCATATAAATATCATCTACTTGTACATAATAGCATTCATTATTTATTGTATTAATTGTATATAAAATAAGGTTTTTAATGCCAAAATTATAGAATAAAGAGAAGAAAAGAAAAAGGAATAAAATATTGCAAATATTTTATGACCCTAACCCCGAGACCAAGGCCAGCATGGAATTGGTCGACAAGGAATAAAGTAGGGGGAGATAAGGGCCAGTATACAATAAATACCTCATTTATTTATTCACTTATTTATGCATTTTTGACACCTATTTTGTACATGATTATTTATTCATCAAATAGAGAAACTTTGTACATGAAAGTTGTAGATAATACTATAAATAAAAATACAAAATTGAGTTTGTGTAAAAATAAGAAACAGTGAACATTTTATGCATAAAATAAAAAGCCAAAATCTCAACTTCACAGATCCATATCTTGTAAATAAAAACTCCAAATCACCCAAACTCACCTTTAATTGTATATAGCATTTCATAAACTATTTTATAAAATTGGTTTCATAATTTTTGGAGTCCATCAGTGAAAGTTAGGTTTTTGGCCCTTCTTGTACATAATACCCGATTAAAATATTCATTTTATTCAATATTCATTATTTTATAAATTAATATTTTTAGAATGTTGTAAATAATGTATATACTACATGTACATATTGAGATTAAAAGAAAACTAAAAAGAATTTGTGAAATAAAATAAGTCTATGTATGACATAGGTAAAATACCTATGTTAAGAATGTATATAAATAAAAGGGATTTTTATTCTTTGATTCTTTATTCATTTATATTTTTTGTAATAATGTATATATTATATATATCTTATTAAAAATACAACTCCATAATTAAAACAAATAAAATCCATTAAATAAATACAATGTATATAATATACAGGTAAAATACCTATAAGTATACTTACATATACACCAACACATTTATTTAAAAATGTAAATAAACTGATAAAAATTAAATAAAAATATATTTATACTCATGAAAATAAATTATAAATTTATAAAATAAGCCAAGAAAATAATAAAAGAAAATAAACAAATTAAAAATAAAATACATAAAAATACATGTAAATACATACATATACACATTATTAAAATAAAACTATAATAAAACACCTCAAAAAATTCAATAAAAATCATAAATAAATACTACATTAAGTTATGAACATTTTTTATTTTATAAGTAAATTCTAAATAATTCATTTAATACGTTAAATAAATGAGTCAAGATGAGCCAGACGTGGACCAATCAGGGGCCAGGGAAAGTTGACCTCCGGTCAACTCCCCCTGCGCCTCTGACTGGCCCGTCAGACCTGTCTTTTCCCCTCTTTTCTTCCCTTTTTCCCGCATGGCTCAGTGATCAATCGACAACAGTCATTTCATGAGATTTGTTCTCCTTTCATCCCTGATCCCCGCCGATCGTTTAGATCTCGTGTACATAGTTTGTATCGCCGGCTACGGCCTGGTCAATAAGGGTGCTCCCCCTGTCTATAAATAAGGAACCACCGCCTCCCTCGCTAAATTTGGTCAGCTTTTCAGCCAATCCCTTCCCAGAATTCAGTTCCGGCGATGCTCCTGGTGACAGGAGGAGCTCGCCAGCACTTTGAATCGTTCGGAGAGGCGGAGGTTGCACCCATGGTGGCGCTCCGGCAGCCACCCTGCTCCCTGGAGTTCCTCCAGGTATAAGAGCTGCGCCTTTACATTTTTAGGTAGATTTTTGTTCCAGCATTTTATTCCTGCATTTTATTTCGCATTTAGATTCGTAGCTTAGCCTAGTTTAGGTAATTCGAAGTTCGCCGGAGCTCTGCTCCGGTGACTTCTCCACCGTGCCCTCGTTGTTTTCCGACCATCATTTCACTGCCATTTCGTTCCCCTACGCCTTCTCCACCTTCCAGCCACCTTGTCAAACCGGATTCGCTTCTGAATCCGCGAATCGAAGTTCCTCCACCACCCTTCGCCGGAGCTTCTTCGCTCGCCTTCATCCCTGTGCTTTCAGCTTCAAACCCCGGGTCGAGGGAGACGCCCTCGAGCCCCTCTACCTTCCTGTGCAGGTTAGGTGCGAAGAAAGGCACCAGGAGACGTTTCCCATGCGGGCGGAGGTACCTGGAGCGCCGCTTCTTCTTAGAGCTCGCTGCGTCGCTCCGGTGTGCCTCCGGCCGATCCGACACCTCCAGACGATAGAGCAACCCTCCAGGAAGCGAATGGGACCTTCAGGAGCAGAGATGGTCGGCCATAGAGCGAGATCCGAGCGGGAGAAGCTCGCCCCGGCGAGTCTTCTTCCCTGTTCTTCCACGCGTCCTCTCAGCCGTTGGATGAAGACGAAGGCCCAGATCGAGCAGCAGCCGTCCGATGGAGCGATGCTACGACCGTCAGATCTCACGCGAGATCTAATCTCCTCCGCTCATCGGCGAAGCGTCACCGGCACACGTGGAGGCGCCACGTGTATAAGTGAATGCAGATCAGCCGTCCATCAGCGCCACGTTGGGGGTAATTTGCACATCTAGCCCCTGTCATTTTTGTATTTAATTTTTAATATTGTAAATTATTTCGCACGTTGTAAATAAAATGTGTATTTTGCAGTAGGACCCCTGAGTTCCCTGAAATTACATTTAGGTCCTTCCGCGCCTCACGTGCAGTCCCATGTGAGGCGCGTGAGATTTTGCATGAATACCTTGGCGGTTTTTGAATATTGTAATTTGATTCTGAAACTTTAAATAAATGTTTATTTATGTTGGTATTTTTACACTGATGTCCCTGTAGTTAATTTTATTTGCAAAAATACCCCTGCCAGGCTGTTTTATTTTTGTGCCTTTATCTATTTATTAAAAATACCTAGAAGGCTTCGAAAAATCCATAAGAATTAGGATAGATGCTCCATGACATGCTTGTTCACGCCCATACTTCAGTTTGCATTTTTTGCATTTTTCCTAATTATAAAAAATGAAAAAGAAGCCCTTTTGCACTGTCTAAATTAAAAATACAAAATAATAAAAAAAATATCTTTGAAAAATTCCAAAAAAATTATATATGGTATATTTATACATATATTGAGTCCAGAAATTGAAAAACGCTAAAAATATGAAAAAGAAAATTTAAAAAATTAGAAAGCTCCAAAATCCAACAAAAAATAGAAAAATCCTTAAAAAACCCCAAAAACATATTTTTCTCTTTTATAATTACCTACATATTATTATTAATATATTAAAATTAATTTGGGAATTTTTGGAGTTTATTTTATATTTTTAAAAACCCAAATTATATTCGGCTCTTTATTTAGTCCTATATTGTGGACATTTTTGAAAGTAAAAATACATAAAAATTAGAAATATTTCAGAAAAATAACAAAAAAATTAGAAAAATATTAAAAAGCCAAAAAAAATTATATCTATATGTATCTTTTAAGTATACATATATATCTATAGACTATAGTACTTCTCTCTCTCTTCTTATATATATATATCTTTATATATATGTCTTATATATATATTTATCTATTTATATTATATAATTAAAAATATTAAAAGAAAATATAAAAAAATATAAAATATAAAAGCAAAATAAAAAAATTATAAAAACAAAAATATAAAAAAATTACAAAACCCAAAACCCACTAAAACAATAAAAGGACATGAACCAATGATTGAATAATTGAATGATACATTACATACAACCATTCGCCTCCTAGTGTTCGACCTCTACCTGTGCTTACACCTATACACATTTGCATGTAGAGTTATAATAAATTTTAACTCCACATTTTTGGATATTCATTGCATATATTTATTGTGGGTTAATTGTTGTTTTATTCCGGATTTTGTGTGGTCGACTCAGCGACTAAGTTCACGCCTTGTGAGGAACTTAAGACCACCGATTTCCGGAGTAAACAGCCATGTGACAGCAGGAGGGGTTCTTTAGCGGGAGACTTGATGCAGATGTACGCCGACCATGTTGATGGGGTGTGGCTGGTGAGGGGATCTCAATATTACGTTGCTGCCCGAGGACCGCCCGAGAAGGGGGGGGGGGGCAGGAGGGATGTTGGTTCAGCGGAGTTTCTGGAGATGACACATTCTTTGGGGTTAACATTTGTCGATGCAACAGGTTGTGCTTTTACATGGCAGAATGCAAGGTCAAGATGGAGGTTGGACAGATTCCTGGTATCCATTGAGGGGGTAGAGAGGTTTCTGCTGTCTCGGGGTTGGGCACTTCCAGGGGCTCACTCTGATAACACGCCTATTTTATGTTCATCAGGTGAGGAGGAAAGGCGAAGGTTCCTCTTCCGCTTTGAGCGATCTTGAATGTTGGAAGATGGTTTCAAGGAGTTGGTTGCAGAGCAATGGAGAAAGTGGAATCCTGAGGGGTCGACGGTTAGCCGATTGACGGCTAAGTTGGGGCTGCTCAAATCTTTCCTAAAAAAGTATGGAGGTGAGGTGAAGCTGAAAAGAAGGGAGAAGAGATGCAAGGCTCAGGAAGGTTTGGTTCATCTGGATGACATTGACGATATTAGAGGTTTATGCCAGGAGGAGATGGTGGAGAGATCCAAGATTATGGAGGAGATTTTGATGGAGGACCGGAAAGAAGAGCTGGAGTGGAAACAGAGGTCCAGACAGAAGTGGCTGAAGGAGGGGGATGCGAATACCAGATTCTTTCACACCATGGCGTCTGGTAGAAGGAGGAGGAACCATATTCAGGAGCATGAGGTTGGGGGGCTGAGGCTTTCCGAGGAAGCACAGATTGGCAGTGCAATAATAAGACATTATGTAGAGGCGTCTAGGAGAAAGCAAGGGGAAGGATGGGGTAGTTAGGAAAGGGGGTAAAGACTTTGAAACCGGGATAGGCAGAGGGGTTGGTCACGTCGTTTACAGAGATTGAGGTGAAGAAGGCAGTTTGGGGACTGAACGCCGAAGGGGCGCCGGGATCGGAGGGTTTCTGATATTCTTTTTTAGAGAGTTCTGGGATCTCTTGAAGGGTGACGTCCTAGAGGTACTTGAAGAGTTCAGAGAAGGAAACATGGGTTTCGAGAAGGTTAACATAGCAATGTTGTTTTTTGCTTCCGAAAAAAGGTCATCCTATGAGGGTAGAAGATTTCAGAGCGATTGCTCTCTCGAATGGGATTTATCTGATTGTGACAAAAGAGTTGGCAAACATGCTTAAGGATGTCATGGACTCTATTGTTCTGGAAGTTCAATCCGCGTTTATTCCGGGACGACAAATGACAGATGGGCTAGTCTTGGCGTCAGAGATCTGTTTAGAATGGAAACACAGAGGTTCAAAGGGGGTGTTGTGGAAGATTGATTTTGCCAAAGCTTATGACATTGTGGACTGGAGCTTCATGTGGTCTTCGCTTAGGAGAAGAGAGTTCACAGATGTGTGGATTGCATGGATGAAAAGATGTATCACTACATCTTCTTTCTCGGTCTTAGTGAATGGTCGACCGGAAGGCGGTTTTTTCTAGCCACAGAGGGGTGTCCGATAGGGATGCCCTCTAACGCCCATGCTTTTTGTTCTGGTGGTAGATGCGTTGGTGGTTTTATTCAAACAAGCGGTAGATGGAGGCTGGTGTGAAGGCTTTCGTTTTGACGACATCTCAATACCTCTTCTGCAGTATGAAGACAATACAGTTCTTTTTCTGGGAGGATCAGATGAGATGAGTCGCAGGGCGGCTCAGTTGATAGACATCTTTAGTAGCTTATCTGGGCTTGAGATAAATCAGCAGAAATCGATGGTTATCATTTATGGGATTCAAAATAATGATCGGATCGGGGTAGCTGAGCTACTTGGCTCTCCATTAAGTGACCTACCGATCACCTACCTTGACCTTCCATTAGTGGCTGGAAAACTCAGGGTTGCAGAGTGGGATGCAGTTATCCAGAAGATTGAGCAGAGACTGGATGGGTGGAAGGCGGTTACTTCATCGAAAGGTGGGAAGTTGATCCTGCTGAGGCATGTTCTGACTTCTATCCCCTTGTTATTTTTTTCAACTAGGTTGATGCCAGTGGGCATGAGAAAGAAGATTGAAAAGCTGATGAGAAGATTTTTCTGGTACGATGGGAAGCAACATAAATTGGGTGTGCACCTGGTGTCCTAGGGAGGAGATCACGAGAACCCGGAAGCGCGGTGGTTTGGGAGTCCGAGACCTGACTTGCATGAATAGGGCGTTACTAGGAAAGTGGGTGTTGCTCATTTGGGGCCCATCTGTGGATCTTGTAACTACAATGTTGAAGAAGATTTACGGGGTGAAAGGAGTCTTGGAAGCGAAGGTCTCTCGGTATGAATCTGAAGGATATGGTTAGATCGTCAAGCGCATCACGGAAGCGTGAGCGTCGTATCGAATACGACGAAGAGCGACTAGTCGCACTAGTTGCTCGATGCAGCGGAAATTCAAATTTTTTTATACGACGAAACCACATGATCCAAGAACACTTCTCAGATCGTTTCGTCTAAACCACAAAAAGTATTAGGGTTACCTCTTGAAGCGTGGTTGCGATCGAGTCTCTAAACGAAGAGACCTCCTGTCTCAAGTCCGATCCGACGGAGGAGACGCTTGCGAGCGCGGGGATGAATCGCGTGCTTCTCACAATCCATGTTGATGATCCAAGCGGTGGATCTCCTGATCTCGACACACGAGATCCGACGTCTTCTTCACGAGCGAGGCGCACCGAAGGAGATGGAGATCCACGAGCAAACCATCGGGCAGCATAACGACGACGACGCGACGATGGAGAACTTCTCTAGGGCATCCATGGTGGATGGCCATGAGAGGGAGAGAGATGGCGTGTAGAGAGAAAGAGAGAGAGATGTGCTTCTCAAGCATTATGTATAAAGAGAGAGCATGGGTATTCCTCTCTATTTATAGGGTTTTGGAATCCATGGATCTCAATGCATGTGACATATAAAATCAATGGATGAGATTGATTTATGTTAATCCAATGGTCAAGATTGTTGTTGGTAAAGCCAACAACTTTAGATTAAATTATATTTGACAAAATCAAATATAAATCAATCCCAACATCACATTAATAAATAAGGAGAGAATATACATGGAGATTACATCTCCATACATATTAAGGGGGGACGACCACCCATTCCATATAGGAATTGGGTGCCGCCCACCACTTTCCTAAAGGAGGCAATCTCATGGATTTCCATGAGATTGCATGCCTCCTTGATTTTCTCTCTTATTTATTTCCAACAACTATTTGTTGGGATTTTATTCACCAAAAATAATTCTCAATTAATTTTGGGAATATTGCAATCTTGACATTGTAAATAGTGAATCACAATCACAACTCAAAACAAAATATAATTTACATTTTCAATTAATTACACAATGTGTATCCAATACACATAATAATTAATCAACAAATATAATTTATAATTAGCTCTCTCTAATACATTATAAATCACATTTATAATATATTATGAATAATTGAATATTACTATCCACATTATTCTTATCCATAATAAATAAATCACATTTAATTACATTAGATAACTTATTCTGATGTGCTCAAATAATATGAATCACAATCACATTATTTACATCATTGATAATCATATCACATCTAATTATCTAAGATAACTCTCCTTATAATATGAATCAAATTCATATTATTCATGATAATTAAATCACATTTAATTATCCATTTTCTCAATGCTCGGATACATATATCAACAATAGAATTATCCATGAACTCTTTCAATGATAATGCGCTTTCTCCGCGAATACTTGGAGATAAGGACATGGCGATTGTATTGTTCCATGTATAGTGACATGGATATTGAGATCGTATCTCAAATCCAGATTGTGGGCCTCCCATAGATGCTTGATTAAATCAAGACCGCAAATCTAATCTTCTCATTGCATCTGAATCACATTCAGATCAATGTCCAACATTTGGACTAAGATCAGATTACTTCTCTACTGAGAGGAGTCACTAAAATCCAGACCTGTATCATCACTCCCTAGGAATGGAAGTGTCATGGTTATACAATCGTTTATGATCACATCACCCTCAGGTATTCCCAATACATGTACATCCTGCATACTGGAAGACTCAGATTAAACCTGAAGTATTGGATCAACTTTATACTGTCTACTTAATGGTTTTATCAGTAAGTTTCTCATTCGATCATTGGGAGTCGGTATCGATCATATACTTTCCAAAAGCATATATCATACCTAGGTCTTGATCACATACTTTCCAAAAGTTTACATCAAACCTACAAATTCCGTCAAGCTTCCAAAGCGAGACGACCATGCGCATGGAATTTGATTCTTCCCAATATATCATGAGTGAGCTCATGCCTTCCGGTTCAACAACTGAACCTATATGATCCCTTTGAGAGATCGTATTACTCATATGCCCTTATATGCACACCAGCATGCCGGTGTATAGACCTTGATTAGGTCATCACCCTATTGGTCTGTCAAATATACATACTCAGACATATAGTAACACAACTGTCTCCGGTCAGAGGATGTGTGCCTATATCATGACAGCATACGATATAGGACTTTGGTTATCTCAATCTCGTTAAGTCAACTCTATGATCTAACTCATATGACACCTCCGAATCTCTATTCCTATGCAGAGGATCTGCATCAAGAGGTCGGTCAGATATCAGGCTAACTGAGATAGGATTGGCATTTCCTACTCAGGCTGGAGATCATCTCTTAACAATCATTTGACGGTGCTTGATGAGTCCTCAATCTAACTCATTAGATATTCATCTAAGCACCAGCCTCTATGATTCAATAATTGAATCAACAGATGTATGATCATTAAGATGGCCATGGTACATAACCCTAATTGTACTAAAGGACCTATTATGCAAATTATGTACTCTTTATTTTAGATTAAGGAGTGAATTGCAATAACATTTATTGCATAATGGCTCGTCGTGGGCTCGCATGTCCAACAGAATCATCCTTATGGTAAGGTTTACGAGATGTTTTGCCTCTCATTTCACATAGACTACCGCCAAAGCTTGGGGACGAGAGAGGCTTCAGGTTCTGGAGGGATGATTGGATATGTGATGGCCCGTTGGAAACGCGGTTTCGTAGAATCTTTGCTTTGGAAACATTAAAGGAGGCAACCTTGAGGGAAGTGGCTCAATCAGGAGAATGGAGATCAGGTTTTAATGCGATCCTGTCGGACAAAAGGAGGGAGGATTTGGATAGACTAATGGAAGCGGCTCCTACCCCAATCGTCTTCTCTCAGAGCAGAGACGATTTCGTTTGGACAGGTAAGAAGTTCTCAGTTAAACGTTTATATAACGAACTGAGAAATAGTGAGGAAGGACATGAGTTGGACTTGTGTCAGGATGTGAAGATCATTTGGGCAAGCAGGATCATGAACAAAATAAAAATCTTCCTCTGGTGCCTTAGGAGAGACAAGTTACTGGACAAGGTTACGAGAGCAAAGCTCTTGAATCTTCAGGATGTGATGTGTGACAGATGCGGGGAGTAGGAGGAGAACTCGGAGCATATCTTCTTCTCTTGTGGGACTTCGGAGAAGGTCTGGAAAGAACTAGTGATCCCATGGGTAGATGCCAGCTACTTTTCGAGATTCTGGAGAGGGGTAAGGAAAGTGGGAGGCAACTCCTCTGATGATGTTGTAAGGAGTATATTACAACAAATTTAAGACAGTTAAAAATTACCCGGTCTAGATGGAGGTCTTAGGAGTCTTTGTTTCTCGCGAAATTTGAATGATATGTAGGAGGGATATATAGATAAATACATGAAAAAACTTGAAAAAAAATAAAAAAATGAGGGAAACTGCTCCGTGTAACAGCCAACTTGGCGGTTACACAGAACAACTTCCCTTTCCACACACACGCACACGCACGCACGCACACACACGCACACACATCTTCATCCATTTTAAATGATACAAATGTTGAAATTTGTATACAATCGATACATTATCGGATTGGATACAGACATATTCCTATCTGGTTGTTTTGATTTTGTTTTGTGATACTATTGGGTATTGATTGTTGGATCTTCTTTTGTGCACAGTGTTATATGTTGGCAAAAGCAACCCATTTTCGGACCGCATAACAAATTGTTCTTCCTTTTTTGTGCACAGTCCTAGATGTTGATTCAATGATTGTTGTGCGAGTTGGCAACTCTTGTTCGAACCACATGGTAGGTTCATTTGATATTGTTTTGTGAAATTAACGGGTAGTGATCGTTTATTCTGTTTCTGTGCACAGTACGTAAACATGGACTCGCACAATTCTAGTACCCGTACCGAAAACAACGAATGGAAGGCAGCTAACGTCAAAACGCGAGAACGTTTTGGACCTTCCATGCAAATTGGAAACAGACCTGGTAAATGAGAAGGGGGGAAGGGAGAAAACACCAAAGTGGAAAAGAGTAAACTTATGTGGGTATTACTTATACAATTTACTTTATGCCTTCTTCACTGCAGACAAGAGCGTACCGGAACAGCTGTTGCACGGCGCCCGTCCCGTGGCTTCTCGTACCCCATGCGCACAGGCCATCCATAGAGCTACGTGGACACACGATCCGCCGTTATTTTTGCACAGCCATGATGGCGCCGCCGTTGTTAGCTGGCTTTGGTGGCTGATGGAGACGTCTTATATTACACTTTTTTTGGGCGTTTAGTACTTTACTGATTTCAGTTAATCGATCCTTTTAAAGAAAAGAGAGCGAGAAAGCGAGGTGGGGAAGGAGACTGATCAACTATTGATGCCTACATAGAAATTTAATCATACATCGATTTAATGTCGGAAGGTCTTACATTAAAAATGGGGGCTGAGACAGTGATACATCTCACATTAAATTTACTTCTTGCATCTTCTTTTTCGTTCTTTTTAACTGTACATCGAGTCTAGTAATCATGATAATTAGCAATCCAACCAAGATTATTTGCATAATCAGATGCTTTAATTACCATTGGCCTACTGCTACTATTTGGTCATCGTTGAAAAATCAGATTGACAGGCTACTCTTTCATCTTAAATATTGGAATGGACTGGCGAGGGGCGTCAGACAACACATATATCATATTTTTTAAGCCGCAACTAAAAATATTTATGGATGCCGTCCCAATCCAAATTGTGTTCTTATATAGGTGTGAATTACGTACAAGTGCTAGTCTTGCCTATAAAATTAGTAATATGTAACACACAATTTTTTAGGATTTTTAAAAGGGTTTTATATCTTTTATTTTTCTCTCTAAACGGGAAATAAATAGCACCAAAATTATTTTTAATAAACTGAAAATGCAATGAAATAACAAATAAAAATTGTAGCATTAATAAGCAGCATTCAAAGCATCTTCACTAAATTTTTCACAATTTATAGATCGAGGAGCATTTTAATCTAAAAAGAAATGCACAAAAATAATTGTGCATGCCTGACAGGGGTATAATTATAATAAAATATAATAGTTGCAATAAAAAATAAAGTCAAGGGGTTACATGCAAAATACCCAAAAGGATGTATTTGGTTGGCAGGTTACCCCGAGGTAAACTGGAGGAGTGTAACTTGCTTTTGTGTTTTGGTGTTTCGATATAGGGTTTTGGGTTGAGTGGTTTTGTTGTGATGCGATTGTATTGAAGTTTGAAAAAGTGAGTAGTTGTTATTATGTGATTGTATTGAAGTTTGGAAAAGTGAGTAGAAGTTGAGTAGTTTATAAATTTTTAAATGATACGATAGTATAATATATTATTTTTTATGAAATGGATGAAAGAGAAATGATTTATTTAATGTATTAAAAAAGAGAGGGAGAGTGGACCCCACATGAGAGAGGTAGTCTAGGTTTTGGGGACTAACCCCCCAAAAAGGGGGTAATCCCCTACACTAATGACCCCTAAGGTTTTGAATGTTTATTACAAATTTTAACACTAATCCTAAATAACCAAACCCGGAAGGGTCTGGAAGCAAAATGACCAACTCACATGGAGCGTCACGTAAGTTGACCTAACACAGGAGCGATGTGTAATATTCAACCAGTGCAGGGACAATATGAATTTTTACACAACATTTTGAACTTACATAAGTATTTATTAGACTAAAAATTAATCACAAAAGGAGGTGGGGATACTAAGTAATTTACCCCCTAAAAGGCTCGCGATTGGAGGGCATAGACTTGTCCACGTGGTTGATCTGACGGTTCTGGCTTGGCGTCGCTTCATTTTAATTCAAGGGCCTATATTAGATATATGCCCCAAAGCAGATCTGACAGTGGATAGAGGTGTTGGAAGAACTATGAGGAACTTGCCATCGACGAGTTTGATTCGTTGCTCCCGTCCGCTTCCTGCCTCCTCCTCCTTGGCTAAATGGTTCTTCTCCTTCTTTGGGATCTTGTGCATCTTGCATGTACCTTGAATGGGTCCAAGGCTCGCTGGAGGAGCCTTAGGGGTAAGATGACCTGGTGCTCATGTTCAGCGCTAGGGATGGAGCTCCAGGTGGCCTTCACGTGCATGCACCGGGACAAAAATGCTGGGGGGGTTGAGGGTGAAGGATATGGGATAATCCTCAAGCGCATCACGGAAGCGTGAGCGTCGTATCATATATGATGAAGAACGACTAGTCGCACTAGTTGTTCTATGCAGTAGAATTTAAAAAAAATATGCGATGAAATCACATGATCCAAGAACGATTCTCATATCGTTTCATCTAAAACCACATCAAGTATATAGGAATACCTCTTGTAGCGTGATTGATCAAGTCTCTACGAAAAGAGACCTCCTGTCTCATGTCCGATCTTCGAAGAAGACGCTTGCGATCGCGGGGATGAGTCGTGTGATTCTCGCGATCCAAGATGTTGATCCAAGTGTGGGAACTCCTGATCTCGTCGCATGAGATTGAATAACTTCTTCGTAAGCGAAGCACACCAAAGAAGATGGAGAACCGAGTGTCGTCGAGTCAACGACACAACAGCGGAGCGACGACGGAGACTCCTCCTCTAGGGTATGGTGGACGGCCACCAATGGAGAGAGAGAGAGAGAGGAGATGGCATGTGAAATAAAGAGAGGAGAGAGCTTGATGTTACTTATTTGCATAACCCTAGAGATCATGGGGTGCCTCTCTATTTATAGGATTTTGGGAGTCCATGGATCACAATCCATGGGACACACAAAATCAATGGTTGACATTTATTTATGTTTCTTTCAATGGTCAAGATTGTTGTTGGTAAAAAACACAACAACTAATAATTTAATTTAGATTAAATATATTTGATAAATCAAATATAATTCAATCCTAAATCAAATCAAACAAACATGTAGATAATTGGATGGAGATTCCACTCTCCATATATGGAGTGGATGGCTACCAATTTCCCTAAGGAAATTGTAGCCATCCACCCTTCCAATATGGAAGGGTTGGATCTCCACCAATCTCTTGTAATCTTGGTAATCTCCATGATTTTACAACAACTCTTGTTGTAAATTATTCTACAAAAATAATTCACAATTATTTTTAGAATAGTGCAATCTTGCCATTTGAAATTTGTGAATCACATTCACAACCCAAAATTAAATGTGATTTACATTTTTAGTTAACTATACAATGTGATTTCAATTCACACAAATAATTAATCAACAAATAAATATAATAAGTTCTCTCTAATACATTATAAATCACATTTATAATATATTATGAGTAATTGAATATTGCTATCCACATTATTCTTATCCACAATAATTAAATCACATTTAACTATATTGGATAAATATTCACATGCATTAAGATAATTAAATCACATTTAATTATCAATCTCTCAATGATTAGATATAATTCAACTATGGAATTACTCTTGAACCCTTTCAAGAATAATGCGCTTTCTCCGCAGATACTTGGAGATAAGGACAGGGCGATTGTATTGTTCTACGTATAGTGACTTGGATATTTAGATCACATCTCAAATCCAGATCTCATGGACCTCCCACCGATGCTTGAATAAATCAAGGCCGCAGACCTAATCTTCTCATTGCATCTGAATCTTATTCAGACAAATGTCCAATACTTGGATTAAGATCAGGTTACTTCTCTACTGAGAGGAGCCACTAAAATTCAAACCTGTTTCATCACTCCCTCGAAATGGAAGCGTCATGGTTATAAAATCGTTTATGCTCACATCACCCTCAGGTATTCCTAACACATGTACATCCTGCATACCGGAAGACCTATAATGAACCCAAAGATATAGATCAATTTTATATTGTCTTCTTTTGGGTTTAATCATCAAGTTTCTCAATCTTGGTCATTAGGAATTGGTATCGATCATATTCTTTCCCAAAGCATATATCATACCTTCAAATTCTTGTCATGCTTCCAAAGCACGACGACCATGCATGGAATTTGATCGGTCCCAATACCTCATGAGTGAGCTCATGTCTTCCGGTTCACAAGTGAACCTATATGATCCCTTTGAGAGATCGTATTATTCATATGTCTTTATATGCACACCAGCTCGCCGATGTATAGACCTTGGTTAGGTCATCAGCCTATTGGTCTACCAAATGTACACACTCAGACATATAGTAACACATCTGTCTCTGGTCAGAGGATGTATGCCTATGTTGTGACAGCATTCAAGATAGGTCTTTGGTTATCTCGATCTCGTTGAGTCAACCCTTTGACTCAACTAATCTGACACCTCTGAATCACCATTCCCATGAAGAGGACCTACATCAAGAGGTCGGTCAGATATCAGTCAAATGAGAAAGGATTTCCATCTCCTACTCAGGCTGGAGATCATCACTTAATAATCATTTGATGGTGTTTGATGAGTCCTCTATCTAACTCCTTAGATATTCATCCAAGCACCAACCTCTATGATTCAATTAGTGAACCAACAGCTGTATGATTATCAAGATGGCCTTGAACATAACCCTTATTTATAGAGGGACCTTATAGTGCATTCATTCATTTATTCTCAGAGAGGGAGTGAAAAACAATCAATTACTTTTATTGATAGATCATATATTACAATAACATTTATTATAGGAATGGTTCATCTCGGCTCACATGTCTAATAATCTCCCACTAGCCCTCATAACCATTCAGGAACAATCCTTAAACCCATACTCATTACATGCTGGTCGAAAACCTTCTGTGCCAGAGGTTTGGTAAGAGGATCAGCAACGTTGTTAGCAGAGGCTACCTTGGTGATGATGATATCACCAAGCTTTTGAATCTCCCGAATGATGTGGTATTTCCTTTCCACGTGCTTGCTCTTTTGATGCCATCTAGGTTCCTTCGCCTGGGCAATAACTCCCGTGTTATCGCAGAGTAACGAAATGGGAGTATCAGAGGAAACTATACCAAGTTCCAGGATGAACTTGCGCAACCACACCGCCTCCTTTGCAGCATCTGATGCAGCAATGTCTTTTCGTATCTGATTCTGCCCCTTCTTTTCCCCCATCAGGTAATGAGATAGGGGAAGGCAATTCTCTCGACTGCTGCTCTCCTCACTCATCCACGCTCACAAGTAGGATCTTTGGCAAGCAATAAGCACTTAAATAATACAATTTGAGTGTACCATCTTCTTTTTCATTTCGAGGAAAAGGTTCGGGGAGAAAGGGAAACAACGGAGGGATCCAAATCGGACCTAAATGGGAATGACATGAAAAGTCTTTTTCAAAACCTATCAGGGAGGGCGTAAAAACGATATACCTACGAGCATCAACTCTTAGTGGGGCACAGGCATACTACAACAGTTAAGCATTTGATCTGATGAAAGAAGTCAAGTGAAGGGAGAAAGGAAAAGGTGCTGCTAAATACAGATTCCGGAGAATCCGTCGACGATTTCTGTTGTTGAATTTGCTGTAGTGTCCTGCTTCTTGCTTCTCCAGCTCATAGCACTACCGTTCAACAGGAATACAAACCCTGTTATCGACTTTCAATCATCAATATCCGACTGGAAGTCTGAATCTGTATGTCCCAAGACTTGGAGATCACCATCTCCATAGACCAGGATGTATTCTTGCCTCTGTCTTAGATATTTGAAAATGTTCTTTACTGCATTCCAGTGTTGTTCCCCATAGCAGGATTGGTAACGACTTACCACTCCCACTGTATGGTAGATATCTGGCCTAGTACACATCATGGCATACATTAAGCTTTCTGCAGCTGATGCATAGGGACATCCAGCCATGGCTTTCTTTTCCTCAACAGTTTGAGGAGCCATCCCTTTAGACATGTGGATACCATGTCTTAAGGGGAGAAACCCTTTCTTGGAACTATCCATACGGAATCATTGAAGAATCTTCTTAATGTACCCATGTTATGATAATCCCAATATCCTCTTATCTCGGTTTCTGAACAAATTCAGACATAAGATGTAAGAGGCTTCTCCAAGATCTTTCATCTTGTAGGTATGAGACAGCCAAATTTTCACACTAGTCATCATCCCTGTATCATTTCCAGTGATAAGGATGTCATCTATGTAAAGCACGATGAACACAACGGTGCTCCCACTAAGCTTCTTGTACACACAAGGTTCATCAGGATTTTGCACAAAATCATAACTCTTTATGGTTTCGTCAAATCTGATATTCCAACTACGAGAGGCTTGTTTGATCCCATAGATGGATTTCTTAAGCTTGCATACTTTGCCATCCTCAACTATGGAGCCCTGAGGCTGCTCCATATAGATATCCTCCTCGAGATATCCATTGAGGAAAGACGTCTTGATGTCTATCTGTCAGATGTCGTAGTCAAGAGATGCAGCTATAGCTAGCAGTATCCTGATGGATTTAAGCATAGACACATGAGAGAACGTCTCATCATAATCGATGCCTTCTCTCTATGTGTAGCCTTTGGTTACGAGCCGTGCCTTGAAAGTCTCTACTTTCCCATCAGCTCCCCTCTTTCTCTTGAAGATCCATTTACATCCAATGGATTTTACCCCTTTAGGTGGATCCTCTAGGGTCCACACACCATACTTATGCATGGAGTCAATTTCTGACTTCAATGCTAGCATCCATCTATCCATGTCATGATCTGTGAGTGCTTCATCAAATGAAGCAGGATCATTATCAGTTTCACTTGATACATGGAATCCATACCTTTCAGGTCGTGCAACTACCCTCGAACTTCTTCGAAGAGGTATGGGTGTTTCATCTTTATTTATCTCTTCATTTTCTGGCTCAGAAAGCTCAGAATATTTAGGGGATTCAATGAGTTCCTCTACTTCACTTTTGTCTTGACCTTTAAGAAAATCATCCTCCAGAAATTTCACATCTCTAGAGATGAAAACCTTCTGAGTCTCAGGGTCATAAAGTTGGTATCCAATACCATCTTTTACATACCTAATGAAGTAACACTCGCGAGAGCGAGATTCTAGCTTACTTGCGTCCACATTCTTCGCATGGACCAAGTAACCCCAAACCTTCAAGTGATTAACACTAGGTTTGATTCCATACCAGAGCTCATGAGGAGTCTTAGGTACATATTTGCTAGGAATCTTATTCAGGATATATATTGCAGTCTCTATTGCATATCACCAGAAACTAAGTGGTAAATATGCGTTGCTCATCATTGAACGAACCATATACATGATAGTCCTGTTGCATCTTTCAGCAACACCATTAAGTTGGGGAGTTCCAGGAGGAGTGAGATTGGAGACAATTCCATTCTCTTTAAGGTATTCCTTGAATTCATCTGAGAGGTATTCACCACCTCGATCAGATCGAATCTGTTTAATCTTCCTATCGATTTGGTTCCCAACCAAAGCCTTGAACTCTTTGAACTTTTCAAAGGTTTCAGATTTATGACGTAATAGGAAGATAAACCCGTATCACGAATGGTCATCAATAAATGTCAAATAATATCGATATCCATTTCGAGTCACGGTACTGAAGGGACCACATACATCGGTATGTACTAGGTCAAGAATACCTTTGCATATTGTAACCTTGTTACAGAAAGGCATCCTAGTCATTTTACCTCGAATACAATGTTCACAGGTAGGCAAAGATTGAACTTGTAGAAAATCTACAGATCCATCCTTTATCAATCTATTGATCCTATCAAAAGATAAATGACCAAGCCTTTAATGCCAAATCATATTCGAATGATTTCCATTCTCCCTGGATATTTTAGGGTTTTTATTAGTGGTAGTAACATTCATGACATGTTCATCAATGCATAATTCATAGAGTCCACTAGAATGCAAAATACCATCCGTAATATATTTATCATAATGATTTATGAATAATTTATTACAAAAAAAGAATGAATATTCACTTCTAACAAGATAAGATACATATATCAAATTCCTTCTGACTTCAGGTACATAAAGACACTCTTTAAGTACTAAGACTCTACCACTAGATAACAATAGTCGATAGGTCCTGACGGTGGCTGCTGTAACACTTGCATCAGATCCCATCTGGATGACTATCTCCCCTTCTTCGAGATTCCTAATTTCCTGAAACAAATGCAACAAATTGAATATATGAACAGAAGCACCAGAATCAACAACCCAACTTCCTTATCATCCAACGAGAAAACTAGTTTTAATGATGAAAGTAGATTTCATACCTGCAGGCTGCAAGGGCTTTACCTTTATCGACCGACTTTAGGTATTCGGGGCAGTTACGCCTCCAGTGCCCTGGTTTCTTGCAGTGGTGACAAATGTCGATTTTCTTTGACGCTATCAATGTGTATGCTTGAAAAATGAGCCAACATCTTGACTCTTCTTCTTTCTCTTCTGGGACGAACCCTTCCGAGAACCTTGCTTCTGACCACACTTTACTTTGACCTGTGCAACCATTGCACTGCCAGATGGACCATCTTTCTTCATTACGTCTTCCTCAGACTTTAATGCAGCAAGAAGTCCAGCGTTAGTCAAGTCCAACTTGTTCATGTGCAATGAAACCACAGAATTATTAAAATACTTGGGCAAAGACAGCAGATTGAACTCAGCTTGCATGTCTGCATCCATATTTGCCCCAAGGGTCTCCAGCTCAGACAAGTACCCAAACATTTTGAGTACATGTTCTCGGACTAAAGTCCCTTCCTATATCCTACAGCGAACGAGTTCTTTCATAATATTATAACGCTGAGTATGGTTTATGTCACTAAACATATCTTTCAGATTCTGCATTATCTCCTGGCATGTGCTCATCTCCACATGTTGCTTCTGAAGAACATTAGAGAGTGAACCCAAGATGTAACATCTAGCCAAGACATGATCTTCATCATACTTGTCATTGTATTGCTTTTCTTCCTTTGTCTTAGGACTTTCATGCTTGTCCTCTGTGAGTACATAACTTATGTGCTCATCCGAGAGAATAAGTTCCAAATTACGGATCCAATCCGAATAACTTGGTCTGGTCAACTGGTTGACCTCCAGAAGCCTGCTCAAAGGGTTTATGGACTTCATTTTCTGAAATTAAGAATGCACTATATTAGAACTTATAAATAATTATATATTCATTTTAAAGATATTTGATTAAGGCATTTTAAATCAAATTAGTCTTGCTTTGTCAACATTGAAAGTTTATTCCCTTAATCACTTTCAAAGCAAGGTATATACTTACTACTATATCCCAAGCAAGAACTGGGATCTCCTCTTTATCTTTATCACATCCCAATCATATGAGAACCTATGACTCGAATGAAGAGAAGCAGAAGCACATTCTGCCTTGCAAGTCCAACTTGCATTTCCCAATTCGGTCTTTAACACCCGGACCCACCACCCCTAAGGTGATGTTGACCCATTATTAATTGAACCAACCGTCAACATGAATACAACTCGCTATACGCAATCCAATATCACCCCAATAATATGAGGACCCGATATTGGGGTCACTACACATACATCCTTACTCTTTTGAGAAGCGAAGAGCCCGATCAAAATGGATCGTATGCAGGAGTTATCACTTCGGACAGACGTCTCCTACATACAATATCTGGCGACGGAACCCTTCGCCTTGACGGGAGACCATGGGTGTCACTTATGTGATCCTCTACTTCTTATTCAAATTTTAATTAATGATCATGAATCATATTCATATAATTAATTCTTCCAAGGGAAATAAACATCTATTCATAATAGAGTTTTTTTAAATGGATATAATTAATTTAATCACATTAAATCAATTACCAATCTAATTCAATCAACAAACTTGATTTTTACTTGAATATATATGGTATTATCTCAAAGTATGTATTAATTCAAATTTTAATAATTAGAAAAATATACCTTGATTACTCCGACATTATCAAGTCCCTACGCGCTGTCATGACCGGTATCGACGGGAGTGGGACAAACCGCACACGGTGCAACCTGCTACCCCAAAGCTCCCTGACTAGACACCATATCCACCTCAGGAAAGGATAATGCCAAATAGATCATTGTGTACTTGAGATGATCATCGATTTTTCAACCGAAATTATACCATATAGTAATAATAAAAACAATTTTGATTATAAGGAAATCTGCTAAACAAATTCTCGATCCCATTCAAGCAAGTTTGTTTGTTGATTGTGTATCCAATTTATTTAGATCAAATCTAATCAATTTGTTGGTTGCAGCCATGTCAATTAAGGAAATAATTATCACTAAATATTTCTCAAATACTTTCCATAATTATTTCAAGAAATTAACAATTAATTTCACTAATTGGCAATCGCATGGTTCTTGATTAGGATTGCAATTTTAGTAGTGACCCCTACTTACCAAAATTAACATATCTCAATCAAATTAAATCCAAATTACACAAAATCAGTTTCTAAAGATTGCTATTCTGATTTATGACAGAACTTAAGTGATATTTCACGCATTTATAGGTGCATCAAAACAGTAATTAACTTCTTAATCATGTTAAGATTTGCAGTTCCCGTAACTGTGGATACATGTTCATTTAAAAGACCATATCTCGAGCAAACGGAATCCAAATTACGTAAACCCAGATCCTATGGTTTCCTTATTTAACGTGGAACAAAATCCAAGTGATTAATTCATGTTTAAACATTTTAAACATGGCCTATTCACTAAACAGAGGTGCGACAAATGAAATACGATAAAAACTTTCGCAACCTTAACGAACCCAAGTCGACCTAGGTTTACGGATCGTATCCAAAACCTTTGACCTAAGAATCTTATACCACTTGAAGGATATTGGATAATCCTCAAGTTCATCATGGAAGTGTGAGCATCGTATCATATATGATGAAGAACGACTAGTTGCACTAGTTGTTCTCTGCAACGGAATTTAAAAAAAATTTATCAGATGAAACCACATGATCCAAGAATGATTCTCAGATCGTTTCATCTAAAACCACATCAAGTATATAGGAATTCCTCTTGTAGCGTGGTTAATCAAGTCTCAACAAAAAGAGACCTCCTGTCTCAAGTCCGATCGTCGAAGAAGACGCTTGCGAGCGCGGGGATGAGTCGCGTGATCCTCGCAATCCAAGATGTTGATCCAAGCATGGGAACTCCTGATCTCGTCGCATGAGATCGAACACCTTCTTTGTGAGCGATGCACACCAAAGAAGATGGAGAACCGATAGTCATCGAGGTGACGTCACAACGACGAAGCGACGATGAAGACTCCTCCTCTAGGGTATGGTGGACGACCACCAATGGGGAGAGAAGGAGATGTCATGTGAAATAAAGAGATGAGAGAGCTGGATGTTTCTTATTTGAATAACCCTAGAGAGCATGGGGTGCCTCTCTATTTATAGTGCCTCTCTATTTATAGAATTTTGGGAGTCCGTGGATCACAATCCATGGGACACACAACTCTTGTAGCCGTCCACCCTTCCAATATGGAAGGGTGGGATCTCCACCAATCTCTTGTAATCTTGGTAATCTCCATGATTTAACAACAACTCTTGTTGTAAATTATTGTACAAAAGTAATTCACAATTATTTTGAGAATATTACAATCTTGCCATTTGAAATTTGTGAATCACAATCACAACCCAAAATAAAATGTGATTTACATTTTTAATTAACTATATAATGTGAATCCAATTCACACAAATAATTAATCAACAAATATAAATCATAATAAGCTCTCTCTAATGCATTATAAATCACATTTATAATATATTATGAATAATTAGATATTACTATCAACATTATTCTTATCCACAATAATTAAATCACATTTAATTATGATGGCTAAATATTCACATGCATTAAGATAATTAAATCATATTTAATTATCAATCTCTCAATGCTTAGATATAATTCATCTATGAAATTACTCTTGAACCCTTTCAAGAATAATGCGCTTTCTCCGCAGATACTTGGAGATAAGGACCGGGTGATTGTATTGTTCCACGTATAGTGACTTGGATATTTAGATCACATCTCAAATCCAGATCTCAGGGACCTCCCATAGATGCTTGATTAAATCAAGGCTGCAGACCTAATCTTCTCATTGCATCTGAATCTCGTTCAGACCAATGTCCAATAATTGGACTAAGATCATGTTAGTTCTCTACTGAGAGGAGTCACTAAAATCCAAACCTATTTCATCACTCCCTCGGAATGGAAGCGTCATGGTTATACAATCGTTTATGCTCACATCACCCTCAGGTATTCCTAGCACATGTACATCCTGCATACTGGAAGACCTATGATGAACCCAAAGATATAGATCAAATTTATACTATCTTCTTGAGGGTTTAATCATCAAGTTTCTCAATCTTGGTCATTGGGAAGTATCGATCATATGCTTTCCCAAAGAATATATCATACCTTCAAATTCTTGTCATGCTCTCAAATCACGACGACCATGCATGGAATTTGATCGGTCCCAATACCTCATGAATGAGCTCATGTCTTCCAGTTCACAAGTGAACCTGTATGATCTCTTTGAGAGATCGTATTACTCATATGTCTTTACATGCACACCAGCTCGCCGGTGTATAGACCTTGGTTCGGTCATCGATCTATTGGTCTTCCAAATGTACACACTCAGACATATAGTAACACATCTGTCTCTGGTCAGAGGATGTATGCCTATGTTGTGATAGCATTCAACATAGGTCTTTGGTTATCTCGATCTCGTTGAGTCAACCCTTTGACTCAACTAATCTGACACCTCCGAATCACCATTCCCATGAAGAGGACTTGCATAAAGAGGTCGGTCAGATATCAACCAAATGAGAAAGGATTGCCATCACCCACTCAGGCTGGAGATCATCACTTAATAATCATTTGATGGTGCTTGATGAGTCCTCTATCTAACTCCTCAGATATTCATCCAAGCACCAACCTCTTATGATTCAATTAATGAATCAACAACTGTATGATTGTCAAGTTGGTCATGGTACTTAGCCCTTATTATACGAAGAGACCTTATAGTGCATTCATTCATTTAATCTCAGAAAGGGAGTGAAAAACAATCAATAACTTTGATTGATAAATCATATATTACAATAACATTTATTGTAGGAATGGTTTGCCTCGAGCTCACATGGCTAACAGAGGGCTATCTCCTCGACCCTCTTCTGAAAATGAACAAGAAATGGATGGGTGAGGTGATAGGAGCTCTCGCAAAGGCGGTGGAGGGAGCTCCGGTAGCTCAGTTTCGTGCGATAATTGAGATGGAGACAAGGGGGCAAATACATATAAGCTTGAGGTAACAAAATAGAGGTGAAGGGGGTCAGAACTCAATCAAGGCACAACGAATTTGGGTGCCAGGGCCTAGTGCTCCGGCTAGATGATTTTTAGAATTAAACGATAGGGGCGATTAAATGCTAAAATTAAACCTAAACCTAAACTACTGGACGGAAATGCAAAGAAAAGTGACTAACCTAACAGCTCAACGAGTTTGGGAACTCATAGCAGTTGAAGCTCACTAGCGGGAATGTCCTGTGAACTTGGATCTGGCCCTCTACCACCTTATCCATGCCACGAAGGTCCGGAATGCTACCTATTGTTACAGGGACTCGACAGAGGGTTCCAACAGGGGTTATATTGGCTGAAGGGAGATCAAATCCAAAAACCAAGATAGGGGTCTTCTTTTATGGCGTGGGTTTCAACCAAAAGGGTGGAGTAATGGCATGAAGATGAATGTGGTAGGTGTGGATTCTCATATGGGCGAGAGTCAAGGATGAAGACGGAGAATGGTGGTGGTGGCCTCGGGGAGGGAGGTAGATGGAGGTGGCATGAGAAATGAGGAGAAAATGAGTACGTCACGAGGTTTGAAACAAGAGGAGGCAGAGGTCGAACAATTGACTGGAGGTCAACGGTCTGCGCCCCCTGGTTGATCCATGTGGACCAGCCAAGAAATTCAAAAAAAAACTCCTTATTAATTCAATTAAAAATAGCAAATGAATTTATTATTTTTATCAAAACATGAAAAATACTTGTAATTTTATGCGGTATTTTATTTTGGTTTTTATTTATTTTTACAGGTTTATTTTTAACATGTTATTATTTACATGTATATATGTAAATATACATGTATTTCCTATATTTTATTTTTAATTAATATTTTGTATTTTATTATGATATACATGTATTTTATATATTTTAACTTTATTAGTTACATGTTTACGTATTTAATGCTTTATTTTTTAGTTTATGTAAACTTAATTAATCATGTACATAAATCTTATATGTATATATATGTACACTTCACCTATGTATTGAAATATATTGTTTACCTTTTGTTTTCAATGGTTTATAATATTTTAATTATTATAATAAAGTGAAAAAATAAAGAATAAATTTATTGAATATTATATATATGTATATTGCACAATGATGCCCCAAAATCTAACTTTTACATCTTAACTCTAAATTGAATGAAACCACCTTCATATAATAGCTTTTTTAAATTTATGTACAAAAAGTGAGTTTGGTGAATTATGAGTCAGTATGGAGAACATACAGGTCTGCAAAGTTTTCTTTGCGGATTTTATTTCATGTGTCCTTGGAACATTATGCATTATTTTTGAATGAAATAAATATTGTAATTTTTTGTATTTTTATGTGGTACAATATTGGTGTTCAAAGTTTATTGATTGAAGCTTAAAAGCAAGAAAATAAAATAGGTCTCAAATTGTAATTAGTGTCCTATAAAATTAGGTTTCTTTGTTGTGTTTTCTATACAATTGATCGCCCTATATCCCCCTATTTTTTACTTATTGACCAAGTCATCATGATGACTAGGTCTCGGGGGCTAGGGTCACTCAATGTCTTTGACACCTCATTCTTTTTATTTTCTTTTCTTTGTTCTTTTATTTTGACATAAATAAAGTATTTTTTACAGTCTTTTATATAGTATTAATTTTGAATTATTAAGTGTTTATTTTTACAAATTAATGATATATACATGGATTTAGCTAAGGGTTGAAGGCCAAAATGAAAGAATAAAGGTGTTGAAATGAGGATTCATCACCCCCTATACTTGCCTTTGCTAGTCCCTAGCAATCACTTAAGTAATAAGTACGGAAAAATAAAGAAAACAAAAGAAAAGGAAAGAACTTGGAATAATTTTGGACTCTTAAACTTGTCTTAATAAAATCATAGTTTGGAGATATGTTAAGACCTTGGGATTCTTGGTTTGTTAGAAACCACATTGAGGTTAGGAAGTGTGAAACAACAACCCTTAGGTCTCTTAATCCTATTATCCAGTTCTCTTCACAGTTTGGTATGAACCATCCTCTCAGTCGCATACTCTCGTAACCTTGAAATGATATACCATGCGTGTGAATGTTTCAACTCTTCCCAGACAAAACCATTGAACTATCAAGGAGTCTGCTCCTCTGGTATCTCATCCTCGTGGAGACAGATATTTCCTTCTAATGTCGGGTGATGCCATTATTTACAATCAAACGGGGAAAGAAGCTAGAAGAATTGGAAAATAAGTGGGAATGGACCGATGTAGTCTTCTTTCCCTTGTGAAGATCGGTCCGTGTAACCGAGTCTTCACCAAGAAGCAGGATTTTTCTAAAGCTCATTATTTTTGTGTAATATTTGGTATATGCTTCTTCTTTGAATTTTTCTTTGACTTTGCACAGCTTTTGCATTCTTGTTTGTGACCTGACGGATATAGAATATTTTGGTCCGCCCATGTTTTGGGGTCTTGGAAAAAGTTGCGCCAGCAGACCATTCCTCATCAGAAGTATTATTTCAATCTAATCTTCAGTCTTTAAATATCATTGTTACTAAAAGAAGTGGGTTAGAGTACCAGTTTTGGCAATCTCCAAGAATGGTTTCTGAGTCACCCTTGATGATGCGGCATAGCATCGCCCCAACTTAGACTCCAAGATTTTTCGATAGTCCATCTAGTTTGAGCTAAGTGTCAATTATGAGGTTTCCAGTCAAGTCACTATCTCAAGAGTCTTATGAATGATATAAAGGGTTCTAGGTAGACATATTGAATCGACTTATTGATGAATCTCCATTTCATCATCGTTATTCTATGATTTTGGTATTAAAAACCCTAGTAAATGCGTGTAAATACCCTTAATTCATGCATTTTAGCATTCGTGTATTATTGTACAAAATGTGTGTAAAATACAGTTTTCAAAATTATAGAATAAAGAAAAGAAAAATAATAAAATATTGAAAATATTTTATGACCCTAAACCCCGAGACCGAGGCATCTCGATGACTAGGTCGACAAAGAATAAAGTAGAGGGAAATAAGGGCCATTTATACACAAAAAATCCCTTTTATTTATTCATTATTTATTCATTTTGGGACCTATTTTTAATTCCACTTTTCATACTTCAAATAGAGAAACTTTTAACATGAAAGTTGTAGATAATAAGATATAAAAAATAAAAAATTGAGTTTATACAAAAATAACATATAAATAAAAAGTTATACTCAGAATATGCTCCCAAAATCCCACCTTCCCAGACCCATATCTCTCAAATAAAAACTCAAAATATATCAAAATCACTTTAATTTATATAACTTTTAATAAGCTATTTAATGAAGGCGGTTTCATATTTTTTTGAGATAAGGCGTGAAGTTAGGTTTTGCACCCCTATTGTATAGTTTACCCGATTAAAATATTCATTTTATTTATTATGGATTATTTTTATAATTTTATATTTTTATAATGTTGTAAATATTATTTATAATATATGTATATATTAAAACAGAAATAAAACAATAAATAAAACACTAAAATAAAATACTTATATAAAATACATAGGTAAAATACCTATATCTATACTTATATAATAAATATACCTATTTAATTAAGTGTTGTATATTACATTAGAAAAATATAATAAAAATATATTTATGTATCTAGAAATAAATTATAAATATATAAAATAATAAATTAAAACAACAAAATTAAAATTACAAAATAAAAAAATACCTTAACATATAGATAAATATACCTATAGTATAACCCTGAAAAGTAACTTGTAAATATAAAGCTCTTAATAATAAATAAAAATCATAATAAAATAATGTAGAAAATAATAAATAATTTTTATTTTAGAACCTAAAATTAATAAATTCATTTATTATTTTTAATCTATTTTTTAAATAATTTCTAATAGATTTTTTTCTGATTCGTCCACGTGGACCAACCAGCGGCCCCCGCCCATTGACCTCGGTCAACTCTCTGACTGAGGTCTCCATCCTGTTAGAACCTCGTTTCTTGCCTCTTTCTCGATTTTCTACATGCCACGTCTTTCATCCTTTCTTGTTGACTCCTTCACGCCTTTTTTCTCCTCGTAGATCTCCCTTACACGCTCAAAGGTTTCCTCGAGGATTGGATCATAGATTCGCCCGATATCCTTCGTTCTTTGAGCTGCTCAAGTCAACTTGTACAAAACCTTCCCTGAGCGCCTCTTGGCATTTTGAACCCTTTTTGTCCCGTTTCCTCTCCTCCTCTCGCGCTCAAAGGATAGAAGGAGGTGATAACTCCTTCTCATTGCCTATAGGTTGATCGAGGAGGTGGTGCGAAGCGGTGCTCCGCCATCTCTGCCGCTTCGTCGGTGTGAGGTTGATTTCGTGGCTACAACCACTGAGGTCTGTTTCTTTCTCATTTCTCTAGCTTAGCTATAATACTAGGTTAATTTTTTCCTTTTTTTGCATTTTGTGCTCAATTCCATCGTAAACCACCATTTCGAAGTTCGCTGGAGCCCTGCTCCGACGAACTTCCTTCCATCGTGTTCCGCCGTTCTCTGCCACACCAAACGACCTCCACTCCTTTCCCTTTTGTTTCCCTACGCCCACCTCATCTCCATGCAACCAGATCCCTAGCTGATATGGAACATGGTGCTCTTATTACTCCACATCACCAAAGTGCCGCCACATGAGCTGCCCACGGATTACCTCCACAAAAAGCCCCCCCAGGACCCTCTTTCCTTGAATACTAACGCATTTTGCAGGTTTTGGAGACTTTAGGATCCGTTGGGGGTCGGTTTGTGATAAACTTTTAGGTACCAAGACTCGCCCTCTTTTTGACCTTACCGCGGTGCACCAGCATTCACCTCACCATTTTGGAACCGTCGACAGGTCGGGGACCCTTCCAGGAAGCTTTTTGGCTATTTTGGAGCTTCATCGAACACTAGAGGAGGACGTCATAGATGGAGGAAGCTCACTGCGGCGAGCCTTCTTCCCTCTTCTTCCACAGACCATCCTCACCGTCAGATCGAGAACTCATGCCCAGAACATCTCCCAGCCGTCAGATGCACCATCTCATTAACCGTTGATCATCGCTGGAGCATCTAATGATAGCTGTGGATCAATGAAGCATTATCGGCCATCGGATGGGTAGCACATGCATAAGTGAAGGTGGATCTGTCATTCGACCGCGCTGTTAGCTGGGTATTTTGCAACTTAGCCCAACCGATTTTTGTACTTTATCATTTAGACCTTAAACGTTCCTCTGTGTTTATTATGTTTTGTAATAATTGCATTTAAGACCCTCACATTTTTTATATTTGCATCCAGGTCCTTAGCAACGTCACCTCACGGGCCTACAAGCGTGAGGTGTTGGCAATTTTGCAAAGGGACCCCTGCGACTTAGTGTATTTACATTTAGTCCTCTAAATTTTAATTTCAGAGTTATATTTTCGGAGAAATTGCATACATGCCCCTGAACTTTCTGATATTTACATTAATACCCCTGCTAGTATTACATTTTCTCTTTGTTTCTTATATTTATTTTAAGGTAGCAATTAAAATCCAAAAATCTCAAAAAATAGGTGTAGCTTCCAGATTGCATCTAGTTTCACGTATATATTTTTATTTTGTACTTTGAAGCTTTTTATTATTTATTAAAAATAAAAAAGAGTCTTCTTTTCCTAGTATACAATAGAACATACATAAAAATTATAAAAAGATTTTGAAAAATTCCAAAAATATATATTATTTTTATTTAAGTATATTTAACCTTTAGACCAAAATTCCCCAAAAATTACAAATAAAACTCTAAAAATTTATAAAAACCCTAAAAACACTTAGAAAAATATAAAAAATCCTTAAAAAATTCCAAAAATATATTTTCTATCTCTGAGTTTTCTTTATATTATTATTTTTATTGTAAAATTAAGTGGAGAAATTTTTATTGAGTTTGCTATTTTTAATCTCCATTTTAATTTTGGGTATTTAATTAAACCTATTTTAGGGTATTTATGACTTTAAAATATATAAAAATAGCAAAACTTCTTAAAAATTGACAAAAATGGTAAAAAATTATTTAAAACACAAAATATTTTATTTTTTTTATTTTTGACAATTTTTATTAATATTTATCTCTTCCCTATCTTAAATTGTATATAAACTCTATATATAGCTTTAAATATGAATTAAAAGAAAAAGAAAATATAAAAATATAAAAAGAATATATAAAACAGAAAAAAATAAAAAAATATATAAATAAAAATAAAAAAAACCCACATTAAAAATATAGACAAATTACTTCACAATCATCTTTTTGCATTCACTTACCCGATCTAGCCGTTTGCTCCATGTGTTCGACACTCTACACATACTTTTACTATACACACATTTGTAGAGTTAAGTAAAATAAATTTCAACTCCACATTGCTTTTTATTGCTTATTTACCACTGGGTTAATTGTTGATTAATTAGGGCTTCTTGTGGCTCGCCACAACGAATGTGTCTCCGCCTTTTGTGAGACATATTTAATCCTGCGAAAAACCCTAGTTATCAAATGGCGTCGTTGCTAGGGAGCAAAGATGCTTTAATTGGCATTGTTTTGATTATGATTATTTGTCTACTTTTTGTTTTATTTATTTTTCTCTTTATTTGATATAAATTTGAGCTGTCTAACCCCCTTTCTTGTTGACTTTGTGCGAGCTACTGTGGATCGAGGGAGCACTTTACTCAAGGCACCTGAGCACCCACGTGAAGTCGGCTTCAGCTTGCTGACCTGGCATCGAAGGAGACAGAGAGATTTTTTTAAGACAGAGCTTCATATTATTTTATTATATTTATTTGTATAATTTAAGTGAGAGAGATCATTTTATTGTAATAACTTAAAAAGGACTCTCTCAGACTCTACACACTTCATGAGGTCCAGTGCCCGAGGGATTGTTCCCTTGGGGGCCTTGTCGACTTTTTCTTGGTTTTTTGCCTTTCTTTTATTTTGTTTCACGATTTTTGATTCCTTTATTTTGTGTGATGAGCCCTTAGGTGTAGGATTTGTTGGACAATAGATTAAGGCCAAACATAATAATCACCATTGCATGTACCTATAGATTCGTGCTTGGACTTGGTCAAATTTTGAATTGCTAGTTATCCGGATTTGAGATCACATGCCGAGAGAGGTCACATACAACGCGTGCAGGACCCGTTGTGGCGGGCATCGAGTGGCATCGAATACCAAACCTTGGTCTCTCATCTGAATAGCTAGTCTATGGTTCTTCACATTAATATCAATTATTCACCTGGGGCGATTTCATCGGCTGCAATGCATATAGTGTAGGTTTCAATTCTGCTGAGCATCTTTGCATGTAGAGTGTTGGAGGCAAGGTGAGCATTTCTCTATGGCATACATCGTCATTTTCACCTTGCATTTCTTTTCCGACTCAACCCTTGATTTAGATTACTTAGGTGCTTAAAGGAATTGATCCCGCGTTAGACACGTGCATTCTTATTAAAAATCCAAAAAAAGTGATAACAAATAATATTGGGACTGCTAACATTACTCGACCCTAAAAAAGATAAAAAAGAAAAATCTTGTCTTCGGGCAAGTAATCCCCTCATTGTCATTGCTTTTATTTGCTCGCGTACACACTAAGGAATAGTGCCCAAATCCCTTCAAGCCTCCTAAGTATTTGTACAACATTTTGACTTCTCACCTAACTCTAAAACAAACATGATAAAAAGACCGCACTTTTGTGATCTTCACCGAGTGGAGTAGATGAATTGATGGTTTGTTTTGTGTGCATTTGATTGTGTTTGCTTGTGTGCATCCTAGATCGCCTCTGCGCATTTGCGCCTATTTCTTATCTCTTGATTTGACCTTCATGCTCTCCGAAATCATTTCCTTTTGTTTCGAGAAGGCCAACTGGAGCTATTTTTATCCGGATTTTGCAAATCCCACCTACCTTCCTGCCGGTCCACCTCCCTTTTTCCAGGAGGACTTTGCTCCTGACTTTTGTTTATATCCGCCTCAGCCATAGTATCAGGCCTAATATTTTTATACACATCCACCATCACATCCTTCTTTACATTTTTCACCTTCACATCCACCCGAGACTGACTTGTTGGAGTCACCTCTCATGGAGTCCACCCTTGAGCACATGACCTAGATGATGGGCATATGAGATAGAGGATTGACGACCTCACTGTTATAAATAAGAGCGACCATGATTCTCCACCATTTGACGTTATGGGTTCATTCGAGGATTCCCATGAGATCTTACAATCGCCCAAAATACAAAAAAATGAGCAAAAATTTAAAAATCCAAAACGATTTCAGGAGGTATATGGTTTATTCAAACTATGAGGAGAGGGATCACTTCCCAGATCATTCACTCACACATTCATCCACATCTAGTCCCATCTTTAACCTTGAGGATGCCACTGTACAGACTTCTCTTGGCATTCCTCGTGTATATGATGATTCTGATCTCCTCCCTTGTATGGAGGAGGTCCAAAAATTAAAAAAATTGTTGACTGAACATGAAGTGGTGGCTGATGAATCCCTGATTCTCACTCTTTATTCTTTTATTTTAGCTATTTATCTTGGTAAATCAACATGTAAATAGGTGTAAATACAATAACATAGCCATCAACATGCATGTGTTAATATTGCATAATTAGCATGTATTTGTGCAAAAATAAATAATAAAGGAAAAAAGGAAGGAGTATTTAGAATAAATAAAGAGTGACCCGAACCCCAAGAGAATGTCAAGCCTTGATCTGATTGCCAAATGAAATAAGTAGAGAGAGATAGGGCCTACTTTGTATTGTACATAGTGCCGATGTACATAAATAATTATTTTTGACAAAATTAAAGTAAATCATTCATTTTATCTCATTGTATATATTTCTAATAATATTACTAAAATAAAATAAAAATCAGAAAAATCAAATAAAAGTAAAAATAAAATCCTTTCTCATTATACAAGACACATGTATATATACTACATCCCCTATTTATTTTAAACTTGTAAATAACTCATAAAAATAAAAGAAAATAATTTGTACTCCTAAATTTATGTAAAAATAAATAAAATATAAAATTAGGGGTATTTAAGTAAAAAATATAAAATAAAATATTTGTACATAATACATAGTTATATTATACCTGTATATAATACTATATAATGTATATACACTAATTTATTTTCCATAAAAATAATTAAAAATCATAGAAAAATTCCTTGAAAAATAAGAAACAATTTTTATTTTATCTACTTTTTATTTTGAATTCATTTACTATTTTTTGTTGATTTTGTAAACAATTTGTAAATTCCAATTTCCTGATTGGTCCAGCCGAATGTTAACCTCCGGTCATCGCCTTCTTCCAAGGCTGACCCGACCCGATTCCTTCCGCCGGAGCTTTTTCTCCCATTTTTCCAGGTCGGGTCAAGGTCCTCTCGATCCGATTCTTCACCCGAGCCTTCTCCTTGGACCCATTACCTTTGCGGATCCCTAGGAAGGCGTGGATCTTCCTAGGGTTGCATGCTCTCACCCGATCTTTCCATCCTCCTGGGTAGCCTATAAAATATCTCCTCCACCTCCCCAGTCACCCAGCTCATGACTCGCCCCTTCTTCCACCCCTAGTGAACTCCAGTTGAGAGACAGTGACCGCAGAGCACCTTTGGTTTGAAGCTTGGTGGCGTGAATCTCGTAGCTCAGCTACGTGGTCAGACCACCATCGCGTTTAGCCTCCTTGGCTAGCCATAACACGGTTGAGGCCATCACCGTGATGCTCTTATCCGCCTGAAGTTCAGGAACATGTTCCACCCTTCAGGTATATATCCTATCCCCTGCATTTCCCTTTTTGGATTCCATCCATTCCATTTAGCTCTGACGTACATCCACTTGCTCCGACCAGCCGATCGAAGCCCCGTTAACCACCTCCATCCGTTCGGATCGACCCCTTGTTCCATCGCTCACCTTCGTGCATAACCTGATCCCCCTTAGCGTTGACACCTAGGTCGAGGTTAAGGTCGTGACCCCTTTCCTTCATCTCCGTCGGGAGTCAAGTTCCATTCCACTCGGCTTCTCTTGTATTTCTTTGCAATTAACCCTTACCGGAGCTACGCCTCTGAGCATACTTCCCGTTGCCGGTACTGGTTTGGAAAGAAGACCCCCATTTGGCCCCCAACTTCTTAGGCCGAGCAACTCCAGGCGCACCTCCACCGCTATAGCCATCCGTTCGTTCCTCTTCACATCGGAGCCACCCATTTGATGCACAGACATAGCTGATCATGACGATCCCTTCAAATCCTTCATCGGGCCGACAGATTCTTCTCCTCGCTCAATTAAAGGTGGCCTGGAGAATGCTCTTCCAGCTTATCCATCTACTGTCAGATTAGTCCCTTCTCTGCCAGATTCCATCAGAGCCACCCGACAACCCCAGCTTTGCGGCCGTTGGATCAGGGTCTGACACATCTGCCCCACACATCCATGACATCCTCCGCAACCGTCAGATCTGTCCCTAGACACGATCAGAGCCGTACGCCCACGACGCTTCCCACGCGTGCCACATGCCTCCTCGGGGTATATTGCTCTTTTACCACCCGTACTTTTATGTTTTATTATATAGTTCTATAAATAAAGTGGTAGATTAAAGATTTTATAGCTTAGACCTTATAGTTTCAGTATTTGCATTTTAGTCCTTCCAAACCTGAGACACATGCATGCTTACGTGAGTTTGTGGGTTATTTGCATGATTTTTCCTGAACTTTATGAATGTTATGTTTTGGAGTGAACTTTCTGATAATTGCAAATATGCCCCTGTGCATGAGTTTTTGAGCATCTACATGAATATCTTGGATATTTTGCAATAGAGGCCTTGAGCTTTTTATACATGTTATTTATTGGTATGGAAACTTTAGTATAGTTGCATTAAGGTCCATGCTTACTGTGCGTGTTGTTTTTAATCAAATAAATACCTAATTAACTTAAAAAAATCCACAAAAATTATTTTTAGCTCTCGCTAACATGTAATAATTATGGTATTTTTTGTGAATTAATTTAGTTTTATTTGATTTTTTTAAAAATAAAAAAACCTAAAAATTGTTCTGTCTGTTTTATAAAATAAATAAAAATTATAAAAATTGTTTTAAAATTTACAAAGAAATAGTGTATTCTTATCTTTGTGTGTTTCACATTCAATATTATTTTTGTTTTAAATGTTTTGAAAATCATTATAAAAACCCAAAAAAACTAAAAACTCAAAAAAACTTATAAAAATCATTAAAGTTCTAGATAATTCAGAAAAATAGGATTTCAGTTTCTGTTATTAGACATTTTTATTTACTTTCTCATAAAAATGACAACTAGGACATTAAGGCACTTTAATATTTTAAATTTGCCTTTTAGTCTAGGCTGTACATTGTTTCCCCTTTTTGCATTTGTTTGATTTTTATAAAATCATATAAAAATTGGAAAAAATCCTTAAAATCACCAAAAAGATCTGAATATTTGAAAAATATTAAAAAATATTTTTGTTTCTGAGTTTTGAGAAGTTTTGTCCTTAATAAAAATTGTGAAGGCTTGCTTGTGTGTTTGATTCCCTTATTCTCTTGTTTGCCTTTTCCTTAATTTAAAAATATAAAAATTTGCAAAAATAAAAATTATAAAAAATATGCCTTTATGCCTTTATTTGTCTGATCAACTACTTCGTAGGTTTACTCATGCTCCTTGAGTTCGACCATGGTCGCTATACCAGGTTAAATAAATAGCAGAGACCGCTTACATTGATTTTGCGCTTTGATTGTCTGATTTGTGTGGTCTTGATTTTTCTTGTTGACTTAGCTTTGTGATTTGGGTCGCAACAACATTTCATTTATCTGATTCCTTAACCTGAGTTGCAAAACGTATCATCAGAGAATGGCGGCGTTGCCGGGGAGCATGGCTTAGTAGTCTTTTCAGTTTTTTTGTATTTTTATCTCTATTTTATATAACTGATTTTTTGACATTCTCCTTGCTTGGCTTTTTATGCGAGGGACTGCTCGAGGACTTTGTAGCTTTCGGTTGGAGTAACCGCACTGAGGAGGAGCAGGAGAACATGAGGGAATCAGTTATATTGGATAGAGTAGATTAGCTTAGATTAGTTTTTATTTCCAGCACATTTTATTATTGTTGTAATAATACAGGACCATCAGATTCTTCTGGACACTTGAGTCTTATCGGGGTCAGTTTCGCCGAGCACCGGTGTGCTTGGGGGACCTCACCGTAGTTTTCGTCGGTTTTGCTTTATCGTATTTTTTTATTTGATTCTCAAAGATTTTGACCCTTAGATTTAGGATTTTCTCTTGATTACGACGTAAATAATTACCCTAATAGACTGCTTGCACCTATATTGCATAATTGGACCTTATTAATAATTTCATAATAAAAAGTTAATCTGATTGGTTGAGAGGTCAGGTGCCACTAGAGGCCGTATACAACTTGTGTAGATCTATTGTGGCAGACACCGATTGGCATCCGAGACCGGACATCGACCTCTCTCTCTAATCAATTAGCTATTGTTCTTTGCGATCATTAGAAATTGCTCATCTAAGGTTGGTTTCCTCTTGCATCATTTAGATTAGTTTAAATTTCTGTCTTTAAATTTATGCGCGGATCACCCTGCATGTAGAGTGCTGGAGTCAGGTACGCCTCTCTTTGCATGCATCATAGTGTTTGAATTGTACATCAGCTTTTTCGACTTCTCCCCCTGTTTTTGGACTAAAAATAATCAAGAGATCGAAAAATTCCTTAGGCATTGTTTGTTTTGAAAAATACCATAAAAAGTGAAAACCATAAAATTGGGACTATTAATGAAAACTTGATCTTAAAAGACACATCACTTAAAAATCTATTTTGGGAGAGTCATCCCCTCCTTGTTTGGTTTGCTTGTGCGAGAGAGTGACCTGCACACTAGGCTAGTGATGATCGTGAAATCCGCCTCTTTAATAATGATGAATTGTAGTATAGGAGGTAGAAAACGATTCAACACAAACCACAATCTTTGAATGTTGTGGAGTATTTATACTTAGCAAGTCTACCAAGGTCGAACACAAGGAACAGTGATTCTTAGTTGCGTGATTTTAAATTAAATTAAATAATTAATTAATGTTTGATTAATTTCTGTATTGGGACAATATAATACAATGCAATGATGAAGATGCAATGCAAAAAAAATAAACAAAGAAGATTTTGCCTAGGATATGTGATTTTAAACGTATTAAATCCCCAAATAATCTGATCTATAATTTCGTAAAATTAATCACAAATAAAAAAGGATCTAACTCAAGAGTTATTCAAACAGACTCCATACTTCAGGTTAATAAATCAATCGATGTTCAGAATAATTTGAAGCAAAATATCCAGCCACCAAATTTCTTTGATTTAATTTCTCAAATAGTCGACAATAATCTTAAAGGAATAAATCTTAAATGACCCCCCTGTGAAAAATAAACTATTGAAAATAATCAACAAAGATCACAAGAAGTTAATCAGATTGAAATTCTCATCTGAATCCCTGCGAAAAATGTCGTTAATTTCTCAAGTACAAACATGTCAAAATTATCCTGCATATATAAACAGAAATTCTCAAATAATAATTATCAATAGACAACTTAAGATCTGTCCACAAACTATGCCAAGTGGTAGAGCATGAAAAGAGCTTTAAAATGACATATTATATGCTAAAAACGGAGTTCGTATGAAAAAGATATGCTAAAATGAATTTACATGGACTAAAATGTAAATAAATAAAGTTTCTCTTTCAAAAAGATCCCTGGAGTTGCTTATCTGTAATTTCGAAAAGTAGGAGGGGCCCCTCTGCAATTTCCCCTTGCGGGGGGTATATTTGTAAATTTAGGAACTTCCGAGGGTGTTGTTGCAATTTCCCCCCTAAACGCACGTGCATCGCACGTGCGCCTGGAGTCTCGGGGGGTGGGGGGGAGAGCCTAGGTGGTAGCTGGTGGAGGCTCGGGGAGCCCAGGCCTCTAGGCTGGGGCCTAGGCTCAGACTGACTGACGTGGCAGGATCGTGGCTGTTGGATCAAGGGTCGACCCCTTATACAACAACAAATGCAGGTTGAGGGCGGCAGAATGTGGAGCAGCTAGCGGGGCACAAAGGGCGGAACTCATCTCCGCGTGGAGGGCAGAGGCGGCACCCCCAGTGGCAGAGGAGAGGTGCGGAGGCGAGCGGGCCGGCTGCGAGGCGGGAGGTGCGGCGGGGGCGGGTTGGCTGCAAGCCTTGGTAGGCGTAGCAGGTCGAATATGGAGGGGGCTGCTACGGTCGCAGTTCTCCAGGAGGCTGATGGTGGAGGGCGGCACCTCCGGTGGCGGGCGGGTGCGGCGGTAGGATCGAAGGTGTGTGGATGATCCTGCATCGAAAAAGAACAAAAAAATAGAAGAAAACAAAATGGGGGTTATGTGTGTCGAGTTCACCTGGGATGGAGTTGCTTTGCGAACTTCGGTGATCGCTCAAGCTCCTCGGCGAAGGAAAGAGCTTGGTTGCTCCAAGAGGGACAATAGTACGGAGGATTCCCGCTGCGGATCACGCTTGGAGGCTTTCGCTAGCGATGGCCTTGCTGTCACCAAGGCGACTGGAACCTCTTCCCTGTGGCGGATGGGGTACAACTCCAGCAAGGGGAGCAGCTTTATGGGGGGGGGGGTCAACGCACGTTATTACGCAAGGGAGGTGAACGGCTGGAGCATTGACGGGGGGGGGGGGGGGTTAACATCAAGGGCCGTGCATGGCAGAGCCGCAAGGGGAGGTGAACGGCTAGGGAAGAGGAAGGGGGTCACCTGCTAGGCACATGACCCGAGGAAGAGAGATGAGAGAGGGATGAGGTGGGATGACACGTGGCACGCTCAGGGGCTACCACGTGTCACCCCAAAAAATTTCAAAATTTAAAAGGGAAAGAAAATAGAAAAGAGATAGGAAGAGACCTCGGATCGAAAAATTTCCTTCACGAAAGTTGTTCGTCTCGACAAGATCTACAACTTTTATCAAGATCCGGGAGCAAAAGAGGTCATTTGTGCGAAGTGGTATTTTTGGTTGTTTCCCATGTGTATAGAAAACCGGTTTTTTGGAGTTTTGTAATTTTTTGGTAGTTTTTAAGAGCATAAAAATTCTAGAAAAAATACGATAAAATACAAGGAAATTAATTACACACTAGTCTGATTTTTTTGAATTTTTAATAAATAAGAAAATAGGAAAATAAAATACAAGTACGAAATACGAGACTTTTGTAAAGACTCAAAATGGATACTTGGACTCAGTCAGTTTCTTTGATTTCAGTCTTAAAATAGAATTGGATTTTTGTGTCACTTAATAAAACTTTCATCAAAGAACACAAAATAAGAAGAAATAAAATTAAAAGGGTTAATTTTGCACATAAAAACTTCGGTCAAAAATAGCAAAAAGTTAAAATGCGTAAAAGAGGCCCAAAAAACCCAACTTTCACATATGAGCTCCGAATTTTACGAAATTGGTCTTTTTTTGAAGGTATTTGAAAATGGAGTACTTTAAAAGTGAGTAGTCTAAAATCGGACACTATGTGAGGGAGATATGCTCATTTTAGTCCGTCAGATGTGAAATCAAACTTTAGGATTATTTGACACATATTTGAGTAAGTAATTTTTTGTATTTTTTATTTAATATTGTTAGTAATATCTACACAATGGAGTTGATTTGGGGTCAATCAGAGTAAGGATGAATTAATTGAAAATATAAGAAGTTAGCGGCTTTTTGGGCTAATTTACAAATGGAATTTTTAATGTAATTATGCATGATGAAATGCTAATATTATTTACACATGTATGTATGCTGATGCTCTATTAATGATTAAATGCATGTAAAATTTGGGGAACAGAGCCTAATTGACCAATTTTAGCATGATGAATACGAGATTCATCATAACCATATACTTAAACCATGCTCGTCCCTGAGAATCAATGAATGAATGATTTAGTTGAATACATCCCTGACTGTGCATGTTAATTTTCAAGGCTCAATTCATAAAAGACCCTTAATTTGAGTGATCCTAAAATTCGGGGCTCAACCATGCTTTAATCAGAAGGAATGAACTTTTCTAATTTTCAGTCTCTCTGTTTGTACATATATATAAGGATATTATTTTTAGTTTACTGCATTCATGAGAGTCAAGTGGAGACATCACCCAAAGTTCCAATCCAAGAGACTCTCCTCTAGAGCTAATCCTCAACACTAGAGAATAAGTCTATTCTTGCTTCAGTCAACCGTCTCATCAGTTTGTCAGACTTGAAAATGTAGATGGACAGCCAGATGATGGAGGGCATAGGATTTTGTCTAATTTTCTCTCCCTCACATTGGAACAAGGTGCCTCTCGAGTGCCTTTGATCAATGTGTCCGTCAAGAGAATTTGGAGTCGTTTGCACTTGTTCTTCTGGGAGTACACCGTGGTGTGTCTCTTTTGAGTATCTAAGATACCTTCAACACCCAGGCTTGTATCGCTTATGATGCAGAGCCGTTTTATGGTGTCAGCCCGACTCCTTGGTCCTAATTAGTACTTGGTCCAATTGGACACTTTGAAAATGTTTGGGAGCACTCACCATTGGTGGAAGCTCATTTGTAATTTGACTTTGGATGATAGAGCTTTTCTTTGACATTTCTTTTTCTTTTGTTGGCTAGCTCCACTGCTTTTACCAAAAGTTGGCGCACACTAATCAACAATTTTCATTAAGTTTCATCACACCCTTGTTCATAGGTAAATATCAAAAAGATAGCATATGAACTTGTTCACAAACTGGCTAGGATTTTACTGACACTCAAGTTTTCTAAAGCCTTTATTAACTTTATCCCATCCTCGAGCATCATTAGATCGGATCTAAACCTAAATCTCTAGTCCCAGTTCCTCAAGTGATAACTCAACTCACCTCATCAAGCAGTTGTGAAATTGATTGTGCTGATCATATTCTTTTTGAAGGTAGAGATGAAGAGTGCAATATAGCGCTCAAATATTTCAAACTAGGGAAGTATGGATTATTAAGTTCAAAAACCCTAATAACTAAGGCATGTTAGCACAGACTCTCAAGATCACAGAAATCAAGTGTCCTAAAAAATCCTTAAGCCTTGAGTGACAGTGAATATGTCATAAATATATCAACCAAGGGATGTATGAAATGCTTAATGAAATGCAAGACCATGAATGATTTTTTTTATGCAAAAAAGTTTTTTTGTTTTTTTTGTTTTTTTGAAAAATAGGTTTTATATACATAATATACATCACTTGTACCCATCCCCTATGTTATATGAAAATGATTAAAGTACGAGCTATGGATAAAGTAGATAGAATATATACAAACACACCCCCTATACTTAGCGTGTGCTATGTCCTCATGGCACAAAGTGAAATGTTGACATAGCTCGTACTAGGTATAAATGGGTCAAAACAACACAAGAGAAGTGATATATAAACAACGGTACTGGTCCCCCTATACTTAGGCTCAGGTCAACCTAAGTATAATCGGATAATTACACGTGGGGAATCGAGTAGATTTATGAATGTACAGGTCAAGGAGGTTTGCGACGGACCTTCTTGTGAGAGTGTGGCAGGAGATAGTATGGAGATGTAGAGGGCGATGAAGAGGGGGATGTTGAATACGACCAGCCATCGTCAGAGTCGTCCTCAGGAGAATAGTAGTCATATATAGAGGATCTCCAACTTTTGTCGATTAGAGGTAAGTGCCCTTGGACCAGAGCTATACCTATTGCACTTACTTGATGAACCGCTTTGGGACCGGATGAGGACTCTTCAGAAATCACCTGGTGTAAAAGATAAAAGGTGACTTTCTTGGTCAACTTGTTTCCTTGAGAAGTATTGGGAGGAAGTTGGAAAATCGTCATCTCCCTATCTTGAGTAACCGATGTGGCATTCTTGAGTTCCTCATCAGGAGAATCCCCGTAAAAGTCGATCAATTCTTGTAGTGGCATATGGTGCTTCGGTCGAGAGAGATTGTTCTTAGTGGGTTTGTGTGTTATGGCTAGGGGTGTTGATGTAACTTCTGGGTAATCGTGATTTTTGGTGACATCAGTGATTCCTGAGTCGGTTCTTTATATGGCTCAAGTATCTCATGAATCACTGCCGACTCAAAGACTGGACCACTTAAATAATCATGGTGATCATCAGAAATATGATCCAATTCTTCATAAGATCCAAAATAATTTTCCTCTTAGTAGTAGTTTTATGGTAGGAGGTGTGGTGAGAATTAGAGGCTTGTCCAATAGTCGGTCTCATGGTTGTCTCTCCTAGGGAATGTGTCAGTGTTTCACGAGGAGAGGTTTGATCATGTGAAGTGTTTGTCTCCCGATCATGACTGTCGGTTTCAAGTTTGGTTTCCTCAGAACAAGACGTGTTATTGAGGGTTCGTTCAATGTGATCTGAGTTCGAGAACATGATGACCTAGGTCTCACAATCCACAATCGCCTTAGCAGAGGCTAAGGACAGTTTTCCTAAAATGATAGGAGACTTAGACAATGTTCCGGGGTGGTCAATGTCAAGGACAATAAAGTCCACCTTATGTCTATCACCCCGAAAGTTTACGACGAGCGAAATGATCCCCCGTGGCCTTTTGGTGGATGGATCAGGCAATGGAACGATCACCCTAGTCTGTTTCAGTTGTCCGAGTTTGAGTTTGTCAAAGACGGACTTGGGGAGGATGTTTAATGTGGAGTTGTCATCTAACCGAACATGAGTGAATAAGGTATCATCAATTTCACTTGAAATCCGAGTCAACCGCTTGACTTTGCGGCTTTTGATTTTAAGATTCATCACCAATGAACTAGCCATAGATATGACATGATATTCAGTTCTTGATCATTTCTTTCCCGTCTTTTTGGGGTTTAGTCGACTCTTCAAAAATCTCTTAAGATTGGGCACATATTCTATGGCTTTGATCAACAGAAACTCTAAGATCAGACTCTAGCAAAATGCTTCCATTTTAGAATTGTCCATTTTTTTTAGTTTTCAATTTTTTCAAAATTTTTAGTATTTTCTATGATACAGTCAGTAGGAGGGTCAGAGGTCAACGGTGGTTGTGCTTGATTGTGAGTCACATGATGATCCAGTGGTTCGTAAGGTGGTGGCCTCACTTCTTCTGAATTTTGCATAGACTGGATGAGATCATATATTCTCTCAATTAAAGTGTCTTCTATATGATTAATCTGAGCAATCTCATCCTCAAACATCTCATGACTAATGATTGAATAATCATTATCCATGTGTCGTGATTTTGGCATGTAACCTCGAGTAGAGTATTGATTGTTCATAATCATTATGGTCTGGTCATGAGTTCTATTTCCTTGACTCTAGTTTTCTCATGGATCGTCGAAGCAAAATTGATTGTACTCAAGAGGATAGTCATCCTGAGTAGGGGATGGTTCAAGAGGCTGTGAGATCATTAATCGGAAATCGTGTTCTACTATCAATATTGGTCACTCTATTGTTCATCCTCAGTTCTGGTCTCTCTCTCATGTCCATAAGATTGTCAGAATGTGAGAGAGGTCTAGTGCATGAAAAAGTGTGGTCATAGGGTGGGATTTAAGGGAGGGAAGAGAATGATGGCTGAGGAGAACCTGTTTTGAAGAGCAGGTTCCCTTGAGAAGTATGAGAAGAAGGATATTGGGACATGGTCGTGGAGATCGGGAAAGAAGACCATTGTGCCGACATCTTCTCAAGGAATGGATGGAATGATATGCGAACCACGATTTGCTTGCGATTGCAAGGTCTTTGATGCACACAAATCAAACACAAAACAAACAAGTAGATTCACCCACTCAACACTGGTGAAGGCACGTTTGAGTTCGGCCACATATCTTTTCAATTTTAATTTAATGACAAAATAATCTTTGAAAATTAAGTGGAGTTGTTAGGTGCCGAAATATTTCACAAAGACTGGCCCGAATTCATATAACTAGTTGCACCTACTTTCAGCGAGCATAGGTGTAAGTACGGACCGTTTAAACGGCTACCTGTGTTACTTGAGGACGGAGCCTTCCGCTTTGTCCTCTAAACCACCTACTCTGCTAAGGAAGTCAGACCGTAAAATGGCTACCCGAGACTCTCACTAAAAAGTAGCTAGTTGTTTTTAAAATCAGTAGTCTGAGTGAAATTTCTCAGTTTGGGCTTTGTCCTAAGTGTGCGTTCTGGTCCTTACAAACAATATGTGGGTTCCTCTCCACCAAACACAGGTTAATTTTATGTCAATTTTATTTATAATCACCTTGATTAGTAGTCCCAGTTTTAGATTAAGGTTATCACTGAAGTTTATGTGAGCGCATAAATTCATGCCTAACGAGCAGTCCTAATTCCTTTAATTCCTAAGTTATAAAACTTGAGGAGGGAAAATCGAAAAAGCCAATGCAAACGTAAATCAATGATGCATGCTTAAGAAGAAGACTAACAGTGACTCCTCGCGTTCTTCATGCGGGATGTAATACAAGGAATTTTTAAAAATTACAATAAATGATATGCACAGATGAAAGACGCCCTAGGTAGATAATTCTATTAGCAGGAAGAATTGATTTTGAAATTTGGCTAAGTTGAACGATCTACCAGTGCATCTAGTTAGTGAATAATGTGTGCCCAAAAATTTACGAGCACGAGCAAAAATAATTCTAATCTAGCATATATGCTTCTAAATTCTACGCCACACCACAGAGAGTTCAGTCCAAATTATTACAAGGGTTGAAAGAGAGGGACCCTGAGAATACTACAGAAAATTAAACCTAGACTAAGCTCTCTGTCACAAAAATTAAAATTCAAATCTCCATCCTTACAGATCCTTGATTTAAATCCCAAAATTTTTCTCCCAATAGTCTGCAAAGAGAGAAATTGCGGTTAGTATCAGAAGTATGAGAGAAATGTAAAATAAAATGCAGAAGGAAAAAATGACAAAGAAATAATTTTCACAAAAATTAATTACAAAAATAATTTAAAACCCTACAAATTCGCCGTTCCCCGGCAACATCACCATTTGATGATCGTGAAATCTGCCTCTTTAATAATGATGAATTGTAGTATAGGAGGCAGAAAACGATTCAACAAAAAACGCAAATCTTTGAATGTTGTGGAGTATTTATACTTGGCAAGTATACCAAGGCTGAACATAGGAAATAATGATTCTTAGTTGTGTGGTTTTAAATTAAATTAAATAATTATTGATTAATTTCTGTATTGGGATAATATAATACAATGCAATGATGAAGATGTAATGCAAAGATAATAAACAGAGAAGATTTTACCCAAGATTTGTGATTTTAAACGTATTAAATACCCAAATAATATGATCTATAATTTCGCAAAATTAATCACAAATAAAAAAGGATCGAACTCAGGAGTTATTCAAACTGACTCCATGCTTCAGGTTGATAAATCAATCGATGCTCAGAATAATTTGAAGCAAAATATCCACCCTCCAAATTTCTTTGATTCAATTCCTCGAATAGTCGACAATAATCTTAGAGGAATAAATCTTAAATGATTCCCTTGTGAAAAATAAACTATTGAGAATAATCAACAAAGATCACAAGAAGTTAATCAGATTGAAATTCTCATCCGAATCCCTGCGAAAAATGTCGTTAATTTCTCAAGCACAAATATGTCAAAATTTACCTTCATATGTCAACAGAGATCCTCAAATAATACTTATCAATAGTCAACTTCAGATCTATCCACAAACTATGCTAAGTGGTAGAGCATGAAAAGAGCTTCAAATATGCTAAAAACGGAGTTCGTTTGAGAAAGATATGCCAAAGTGAATTTGTAGGGACTAAAATGCAAATAAAATAAAGTTTCTCTTTCAAAAAGGTCCATGGAGGGGCTTATATGTAATTTTAAAAAGTAGGTGGGGCCCCTCTGCAATTTCCCCTGGTGGTGGTATATTTGTAAATTCAGGAACTTCCGGGGGTGTTATTGCAATTATCCCCCTAGCGTACGTGTGTCGTACGTGCACCTAGAGGCTCGGGAACTGAAGCCGAGACTCAGGTGGGGGGGGGGAGCCTAGGTGGTGGATGGTGGAGGCTCGGGGAGCCCTAGCCTCTATTCTGGGGCCTAAGCTCGGACTGGATGACATGGTTGGATTGGGCCCGTTGGATCAAGGGTCGGCCCCTGATCCAACGACAACTGTAGGTTGAGGGTGGTGGAATGTGGAGAGGCTGGCGTGGCGCAAAGGGCGGAACTCATCTCCGCGTGGAGGGTGGAGGCGGCACCCCTGGTGGCAGAGGAGAGGCGCGGAGGTGAGCGCGCCGGCTGCGAGGCGGGGGGTGCGGCGGGGGCGGACCGGCTGCAAGCCTTGGTAAGTGCAGCACGTCGATGGCGGAGGAGGCTACTGTCGCCACAGTTCTCTAGGTGGTTAATGGTGGAGGGTGGTACCCCCGGCGGCGGGAGGGTGCAGCAGTAGGATCGAAGATGCGTGGATGATCCTGCAACGAAAGAGAACAAAAAAGGGATGAAAACGAAATGGGGGTTATGTATATCGAGATCACTTGCGATGGAGTTGCTTTGCTAACTCCAGTGATCTCTCAAGCTCCTTGGCGAAGGAACGGGCTTGGTTGCTCCAAGAGGGACAACAACACAGAGGATTCCCGCCATGGATCATGCCCGGAGGCTTTCGCTGGCGGCAACCTTGCTGTCACCAAGACGGCTAGAACCTCCTCCCTGTGGTGGATGGGGCACAACTCCGGCGAGTGGAGCAGATTTATGGGGGGGTAGGGGTAAGGTTGACGCACGTTACGCAAGGGGGGTGAATGGCTGGAGCATTGACCGGGGGGGGGGCATGTAACGGCCAAGTGTCGTGCATGGCGGAGCCGCAAGGGGAGGTGAACGACTGGGGAAGAGGAAGGGGGTCACGCTGCCATGTGTCACCCCCAAAAAAATTCAAAATTAAAAAGGGAAAGAAAATAGAAAAGAGATAGGAAGAGACCTCATATCGAAAAATGTCTTCACAAAAGTTGTTCATCTCGACGAGATCTACAACTTTAATGAAGGAACCAGGAGCAAAAGAAGTCATTTGTGCGAAGTGGTATTTTTTGTTGTTTCCCATGTGTATAGAAAAGCGATTTTTTGGAGTTTTGTAATTTTTTTGGTGGTTTTTAAGAGGATCAAATTCTAGAAAAAAATACGATAAAACACAAAGAAATTAATTACACACTAATCTCATTTTTTTGGATTTTTAATAAATAAGAAAATAGGAAAATAAAATACAAGTATGAAATACGAGACTTTTGTACAAACTCACAATGGACACTTGGACTCAGTCAATTTGTTTGATTTCAGTCTTAATCTAGAATTGGATTTTTGTATTGCTTAATAAAAATTTCATCAAAGAACATAAATGAAGAAGAAATAAAATTAAAAGGGTTAATTTTGTACATAAAACTTCGGTCAAAAATAGCAAAAAGTTAAAATGCGCAAAAGAGGCCCAAAACCTAACTTTCACATATGAGCTCCGAATTTTACGAAATTGGTCTTCTTTTGAAGGTAATTGAAAATGGAGTACTTTAAAAGTGAGTAGACCAAAATCGGTCACTGTATGAGAGAGATATGCTCGTTTTAGTCCGTCAGATGTGAAATCAGACATTGGGATTATTTGACACTTATTTGAGTTAGTAATTTTTTGTATTTTTTATTTAATATTATTAGTAATATCTATACAATGGAGGTGATTTGGGGTCAATTAGAGTTAGGATGAATTAACTAAAAATATGAGAAGTTAGCGGCTTTTTGGGCTAATTTACAAATGGAATTTTTAATGCAATTATGCATGATGAAATGCAAATATTATTTACACATGTGTGTAAGCTAATGATACTCTATTGATGATTAAATACATGTGAAATTTGGGGAACAGAGCCTAATTGACCAATTTTAGCATGATGAATATGAGATTCATTAGCTAGAGCCACATTTGAACTCTCATTAGAATACTGATCTTGGGGTTAGTCGTATTCCAGTGAGGATCTCTCTGGTTTCCGGTAAAGCGGGACGCGACATCCTTAATAGATCGAGTTGATTGGGTAGTCGGTAAACGGTCCGCAACTCGTACTAGCTGGGAAAAATCTAGCTTTGGGATTAGTCCAGTCTCTTTGGAGCATCGGGTTCTTACCAGCTTCCTTAATCGCCCTACAAGACTGAATTATCACCTAAATAAAATTGATAAGATAATCGATCGATCCTTTATGGTCATGAGCTTAGCGTTGAGCAGATGAATTGGGGGTTTGACTGCTCATCTTGTTTGCATACAGATCTCATCTGCATTTTTCCCACATCACGATGATGGGTCGGAGGTCCCTTAGGCTGCCTTTGATAGCACTGCTCTCGAGCACTCTGACTAACTCATCTAGGGTGGTTCTGGGGAGCCTTGACCTGCTCTCCAAACTTGAGTTCGCTTCCACCCTATTCCCCCTCGACCACCCTTCTTCTAGACTTTAGGTGCTAGAGTAGAGACCAGCAACACAACTATTTGTTCATATGACGGCACCTGAGTTCGGGTCTTTTGCCTTTGCAGAGACTCACGAGATGGCCAACAGTGAGGGACACACCAATGAGCAGCCCCAGGGTTATAAGTATGTTTTGGATCAGGGGGCCGTCAACAACACACTCCTTGCCTCCCTTGAGACAATGCAGCGACATATCTGGGATCAGGGAGCATTTACGGCCGAGGTGCATCGGGAACTAGCACAAATGCGAGCTGACATAGAGACGTAGCCGAGAGCAGGCGGTGGTCACATTATAGCACCTGGAGGAGGAGATGGAGGACAACCAGAAGAGCCGCAGGAGCCAGTCAGACCTACCAGACCGATGAGGGAGTTGTACAATCCTAGTGCAACCCTTACACATCACTGGATCCAACTTCCGGCAGTTCTGGGTGACTTCAAGCTTCCCCCTAGACCATTTAGCTCTTGCCCAAGTTCCATGGGCTTGCCACCGAGGAGCCACATCTGCACTTGCCGGAGTTTGAGATGATCTGTGAAGAGCATCTTACTAACCTTGTTAATTTAATCAAATTAATAGTCAAATTAATTATCGTGTCATTCGTTATTGTCGGGTAATAAGAGCTAATCAAAAACCACTTTTAATTAAGGAAGAGTTAATTGCAAGCAGCAAATTTATTTTACTTGGGCAAGCCCAAGGTCGAACTTAGGGAGGCATCTGTCTCCTTAGGTAGATTTTAAGCAAATTTCCAAGGTCGGATTTTCAGGTGATATTTTTTTGTCTTTTTAAATATATTTTGTGCAAGAAAGAAAAGATACATGCAAAATCAGGCCAGTTTACAAGTTAATTAAGAAAACTGGTCAAATTAATTACAAAAATTATGAAACTTGGCCAGATGGTCAAATGCAATGAAATTAAGCTAGGCTAATTTTTTTAGATTTTTTTGACACTAGATGAATTTACTGTGAACTAAAAATGAATGCAAGGTGATTTTGACTAAATTAATTTTAATAAATACCAAATCACAATATTTTCAGATAAAGAAATTATCCTAGATAGATCTAAGTGTGAAGAATCCAGAAATATTAATAAACCTAAATTTCTATGTGAAATGGACCTATTAAAAATTAAGTAAGAAAATCACAAAATGATTTATTCATGCCTCGAGTTGCGTGCAAATGAGATGATTTTTGGATACAATATAAACTTAATTATCTTAGGTCTAATATGAATTTGTGGTTATTTTGGAGTCATAGAGAAATTACTACAAATTAAAAGGCATAAATAGGCAAAATATGACAAAATTTCACCAATTAATTATTAATAAAATCCACTGCTATCACAAAAAAATGACAAGTGTCACATATGAAAGAGGAAAAATTAAGCTACACAATGCAATTTTCAAACTTGAAAAATGATGTAAAATGAATGCCTAAAGATGCGTGTAAAGACAGGGGCCTAACTGCAATTACAGAAAGTAACATTGCTAAAAATTAAACATGCTGACAGGGACTAATATGCAATTACCTATAATGAGGGGGGTATGTATGCAAAATACCCATCGAACATGAGCGCCTCACGTGGGGTCTCCTGGTAGGGATTGGAATGCAATTTCCAAAATCTTCAGGGGCCTAGCTGCAAAATACCCAGGCCACACGTGAAAACCACGTGGGATCCCAGGCTCGGATGGCTTCAGAGGCTCGGACTGAGGCTCGAGGATTCTGGAGGCTCTGGCTCAGCTCGGATGGAGGCTCCGCTAGCTTCGGGGACTCCGATCCTACTGGTCGGGGAAGAGGCTCAGAGGGGCTTCGTGGCGCGCTATGGACTATGGATCAAGTTATGATCCAAAGGCTGTGGATGGTTGGCGATGCGGCACACTGCAACCAGTTGGATCAAGGTCAATCCAACGGTCGCTGGAGCTTGATGCAGATGACGTCCTGGACGATCAAGAGCCACTGGATAGGGATGAATCCAACATCCCCTGAAGCTCGGGGCGAGTGGCGATGTGGCGCGATCAGGTGCGTAGGATCCTCCTGATTCTACGGATGCGGAACCAAGGCAACGTGGCATCCTCCGGAGCATCCGATCAAGGAGATCAGACGGTTGTTGGTCGTCGTGCTCCAAGGGTTCGCCGCCTCCTGCAGCGGAAATGGCTGCGCTTCGGCAAAGGAGCTCTAGCTCTTCCTCCTCCTCTGGTTGTTGGAGAAGATCGCTGGCGCCTCCCAAGTAGGTGTGAAGAGTCTTCGAGGCGTCGAGGATCCGCCGGAGGTCTCAGGGGTGGTTGGACTACTCTGGAAAGTGAAGGCAAAGAAGCTCGAAGGAGCTCCGACGAAGCTCTGGCCAGTCAATGATAAAGTACCTGACATGGGGTTAATTGAATAGCCGAGGCGGAGATGAAGGCTTGGCATTGATCGAACGGTGGAGATCCAAAACAAGGTGAACGACCCAGATCAGGAGCTACTGGCGAAGATCGGAGGGCGTAGATGTGACCACGTGGCGGAAGGAAGGTACGGTGCTGGTGAGCGGTCTGGATTGAATCCAGGGTTCGATCGGACGGTTGAGAGGAGTTGCGATGATGAATGGCCCAGATTAGGAGAGCAGGCAGGTGATCGGACGACGGTGGAGAAGGGATGCGTCGCGCGTGATGGGGCGGGCCGCGTGGCGCAATCAGAGGGCACCACGTGGCCTGCTCTGAGTGGCTGGAAAAGAAATAGAATTTAGAGAGAGATGGAGACCGAATTTGGAAAAACTCAAAACATGAAAGTTGTAGTCTCGATGCGATCTACAAGTTTCATGTTGACCAAAAATGGTGATGAGGTCAAATATGATACAAAAATACAGGAGTATAAATATACATACATATAGTATACAAAGGGGCCCAAAAACCCATGTTTTGCATACGAGTTCCAAATTAAATGAAATTGGTCTCATTTTAAAGGTCTCTGGATGTGTATTAATATGAAAGTGAGTAGACCTAATTCGAAGGTTGTATGAGGTGGATATTGGCATTCTAATATCTAGGTTCTTTAACTAGGTTTGGGGCTTTATTGGGTAATTTACAGAATAGGAATTTTTTGGCTTTCTTCCTTATATTATTAACTAGTAATATGCACAGTATAAGGAAGATGTTATTGACTTCAGAGGGGATAAAATACAGAATATTAGGTGAATTATTGGGAGTATTTTACAAGTGAATTTTACAAATGAATTGGCTTCCTATTTTAATGCAAATATGGGTGCTAAAATGCATGTATTGTGAATGCATGCCAGAATGCTATTTATGCAAGATAAAGGGAAATATGCTGCTAAAACTCGGGAACAAGGCTCTATTTTCAACTTTAAGAGTGATGAATCACAGATTCATCAACCCCCTATACTTAAACCTTGCTCGTCCCCGAGCAACTAAATGAAATGCAAGAGTGAAATGATTTTGGGTTCCATACCAAGGTCATGAACAAAAGTTGAATATGGGGCTTGACTTGACCTTTGGATTATTTGTGTCGCGGAACCTCATTGGGACCTGAACTTAAGACCTAACAGACTTCAAGTTCCACAAGTCTTCTATTCAAGACTCCTCAATAGTCAGGTCAAAACAAATCCTCAGACGTAAATTTCTGATGACTATGATTCTTACTTGTATTGTGTAAGTGAGATGTAACTCTCCACATTAGAAATGGCTTAGGAACAACCTCCTCTAATAAGGTAACTCTAGTTACCCGGTCCAATATCTCTTTCCTCGAGGAGTGGGGTATTCCCTTCTAAGTTCAAGTGCGACCAGCTTTAAGAGGAGGGAATAGAGAGAAGAATGGACGGTAGCCAGTGTAGCTACCTATCCCGGGATGCCTGACCAGTGTAGCCAAGTCATCCAGCTGCATTTTCTTTGCTAATATACATACTCTGACAAGTATTTTATTTTCACTTGGACCTGTCTGATTTTTTGGGAGTTTTTGCATTTTTTTCGAAACTATATACAGGGTGCAGCTTGTACATCAGGAGTTTTTCCTCTTGAGCCAGTAGACTATCCCTATTTTGAAGCATTATTGCAACCACAACATCGCGTTCTTAGATATCAACACCACCAGACTAGGTTGAGATGCACTACCCTCCCTAGAGGAGGATGGATGTTTCCACCCGTGTGCTACTCCATGCTAAAGTATTCTACCTCTTCACCACCTCATCAATGAAGAGCTACGTGCATTGTGCTTGTCCAAGTTAGGACACTGTCTAAAAGAATCATGTGTGTGTGCGAGATATTCTACTTAGACTAATCAAGATGATTTGTGAACATAGACTTGCGGAATCAAAGAATTAAGTCACTTGACCTAAGAAATCTTAACTCCAGTTCCTATGAAATTAGGTGGATTAAGGTCAAATCAAGTCCATCCTCAATATCTACTCATAACTTGGTTCAGAACCCACTAGCTTTTCACCTTGCATATGCAAGATGTGCAGATGAGATGCATATGACATGCTATGTACATGAATGAAAATGCAAGACTCTTTTTCTTTTTTTTTCTTTGCAGATGCAGAGATGATATGCAAGATTAAAATAAGAAGCCTTTGATTTTTCCATTTTTTTGTATACCGCAAGGGTTTTATGAGTATAATACAGATTATACAAGTGTATTTCACAAAAGCTTTTTCTCCAATTTTACCTATCCTGTAATTATTACGTAATATATACAAAAATATGTGATAGTACAAGTTATGGGTAAAGTATATATATGTAATATATACATGCCCCCTATACTTAGCGTGTGCTATGTCCTCAGAGCACGGAAAGCAAGGAAAAAGACATTGCTCGTGCTAAGCGTAAGAGAGCCAAAGGAGCGAAAACGTATAGAAGTCGTCCTGCCCCCCTATACATAAGCTTTGGCAGCCTAAGTGTAGAAAAAGATAAAAAATGGGGCGGGCGAGGTCAAGAGGAGAAGTGGATGAATATATACAAGGCGGACATCGGTTCCCCCATATACTTAGCCTCCGGCCAGCCTAAGTATAAGACTGGAGTGAGTATGAGGACCGATGTGATCTGGAGGATGTACAGTGAACAGACCAAGGTGACTCACCCCCCTATACTTAGGATCTGATCAACCTAAGTATAGTCATAGATGGGGATAGATGAAGTTGGGGTGAATGATTAAAGTCACGGGAGGGAGGGCAGAATATACATGAGTGATAGTTATATACAAGGATTGCGGATTGAATATTTCCAGATGCTGCTGATGGCTAGAGCTTACTGCTGCAAGGTCCCATGCGCGGCTCGATGTGTGTCTGCTGAATCTGTCTCGCGCATGAATACAATCTCCTCAACATGGACTAACTGCTCATTGGTTTCGACGAAGTGCTTCAACACCTGTCCATTCAATAGGAATGTCAGTGCGTCATTTGCGAGATCTGAGATCTTGACACATCACTATCATGCACCGCACGGACAATGAATGGGCCCGTCCACTTGGACTTCAACTTGCCTTGGAAGATCTTCAGCCTTGCATTAAACAACCATACCTTCTGTCCAGGAATAAAGGACTTTCGTCTGATATATCTATCGTGCCAACGCTTCACCTTGTCCTTGTACACCAAACTGTTGTCATATGCGCGGTTTCTGACTTCCGCAAGCTCATTTAGATCCATTTCTCTTTACTTCTGCCTAAGGTGCGTGTTCCAGTTGACCTTCTTGATTGTCCATTATGATTTGTGCACTAATTCTGCAGGACAATGGCACGGCTTTCCGAATACCATCCGGAATGGGGAGGTTCCTAACGGTGTCTTGTAAGTTGTCCTATAATCCCATAGGACTTGATCCAAGATCTGAGATCAGTCCTTCCTGTCTAGGCGGACAAGCTTCTGCAATATTGTTTTCACCTCCCTATTCGACACCTCAGCCATACCATTAGTCTGTGGGTGGTAAGGACTAGCGACACAGTGTTCGATGCCGTAATCCTTTAAGAGTTTCTTCACATCTCTGTTTACAAAGTGGCTACCCTCATCTGATATCAATATTTTGGGGATCCCGAACCTAGAGATGATATGTTCTCTGATGAATTTACAGACAGTCCCGTTGTCTGCAGCTCGGGTTGGGATAGCCTCCACCCACTTGGATAGGTAGTCTACCGCAAGAAGGATGTACTTGAATTCGTGGCTAATAGGGAATGGGACCATGAAGTCGATGCCCCAGGCGTCAAAGACATCACAAATGATGACATGCTGCATCGGCATCTCATCCTTGGAACCAACGGTTCCTCCCATTCTCTGGCATATTGGGCACGACTTCGCAAAGATGATGGCATCACGAAACAGAGTCGGCCAGTAAAAGCCACACTGAAGTACCTTCCATGCGGTCCTCTTCCTAGAGTGGTGTCCTCCTACCTCCAAACTGTGGCATAAAGAAAGGACACTCTAGTATTCCTCCTGAGGTATACACCGTCTCCAGACACAATCCGGTCCTTCAAAGAAAAGGATCAGATCCTCCCAATGGTAGTGTCTAGCATCTGACTTCAGTCGGTCAATATAGCTCTTGGGCCAATCTTCGGGAACCTTCTTAGAGACAAGATAGTTCACGATATTGGCATACCTTGGGAGTGAGTCGACAAAAAAAATCGACTCGTCAGGGAAGGAGTCTCGAATTGATGAATCCTCAGATGTATTAAGATCTTCAAGACAGGAGAGATGATCATATACTACGTTCTTCTTTCCAGGTTTATCACGAATATCCAAATCAAACTCCTAGATAAGTAGAATCCACATAAGAAGACGCGCCTTTGCGTCCTTCTTTTCCATCAAGTATCGTAGTGCTGTGTGGTCAGTGGACACAATTACCCTGGATCCGATTAAATGAGATCTGAACTTGTCCAAGGTAAATACTACTGCAAGCATCTCATTTTCCGTAACTGTATAGTTACGCTAAGCGGTATCAAGCGCTTTGCTTGCGTAGTGGATTGCAAACGGGACGTCATCCCTCCTCTGTCCTAACACAACCCTAACAGCAAAATCTGATGCGTCCATCATGATCTCAAAAGGTAGAGACCAATCTGGGGCTTGTAGGATCGGGGCGTCCATGATCATTCCTTGCAATATCTTAAAGGCATCAAGACATTTGTGATCAATAATAAACTTCATGTCCTTACCTAAAAGCTCAATTAGAGATCAGACAATCTTAGAAAAATCCTTGATGAATCTACGATGGAATCCAACATGTCGAGGAACGACTGCAACTGCTTAACGTTGGTTGGTGGCTGGAGTCGTCTGATCACATCCACCTTAGCAGGGTTAACCTCCATTCCATTCTTGGAGATGACGTGCCCCAACACAATGCCCTCCATCACCATGAAGTGACTTTTCTCTCAGGAGGGCACCAGATTAACCTCACAACAGCATTTGAGAACTCGGTCCAGATTCCTAAGACAGGAATCAAAGGAATCACCGTGGACCGAGAAGTCATCCATGAAGACTTCCAAGAATTCGCCGACTATTTCGGCGAATACATCAATCATGTACCTTTAAAAAGTACCGGGAGCATTGCATAACCCAAAGGGCATGCGCCTGAAAGCATAGGCACCAAAGGGGCATGTGAACGTGGTCTTTTCCTGGTCCTCCAGAGCTATGGCTACTTGATTGTAGCACGAGAACCCATCCAAGAAGCAGAAGAATTCTTTTCCCGCTAGCCTCTCTAGGATCTGATCAATGAATGGTAGGGGAAATGATCCTTCTTCATCGTAGCATTCAGGCGTCTGTAATCTACACAGACATGCCACGACGTGGGTACTTGCATCACGATCTCCTCTCCGTCCTCGTTGGTGGTCGTCTGAATTCCCGACTCTTTCGGGACAACATGGATTGGGGCCACCCATTTAGAGTCGGAGGTGGGATAAATGAAACCCGCGTTGCACCATTTCTCTATCTCCTTATTGACTACCTCTCGTAAATTAAATTTGGATTCAAACGACGTTGGAATTCACGAGAGGGTTTAGCTTCATTCTCCAAGTAGATATGGTGCAAACACAGAGCGAGATTTATCCCGTGGAGGTCGGAAATGCTCCAACCTATCGCCTTACGGTTTTTCTCCAGTATCTCTAGCAAGCGAGATTCCTGCTCCTCGATCAATCCGAACTGATGATGACCGGATATTTCTTCTCATGACCCCAAGGAAGAAATATTTGAGTGTTGTGGGTAAGGGTTTGAGCTTAGGTAATGTGTGATCATCTAGGAAGTCTGTCTCAATCGAATCTGGTTTAGTGTTGAAAGTGGCTGGATCTGTCTCTGCAATTACTGCCACCAATTCATTCGGCTATAGAGTCGGATCGTCAAAGGTTTCCATGCAATCGGCAAAAGCCACGTCCGACTCATCATCCTCATCTTCTGATTGTCCTAAAAAGGGAAGGACTGACAGGCCCAACTGGGCCTCTAAATCATCGAAGATGTAGGGGGATGCAGGTCCTGAGCTGTACCGTTTCTAAGGACCTCACAAACTGACTCATGCACAAGATCATCTCCGGAGGGGAGGGAGTCATCAGTGCTGGATGGGTTCTGTCTCTATGGCTCAACTGTGTCTACATGGTCGCAGTCTGCTTCGGATGAAGAGTACTCGATGCTAGATTTGGAATCAGGTCTCTGCCATCTGGTTTGCTTCCTCTCAAGTTCCTCATCTCCACCTGGAGTTTGGAACTGGATTTTCCCGATCTTGTAATCAAACAAGTCCCCCGCAGTTCTGAGGAAGGGCCTTCCTAGTATGATATGGGAATCTCTCCAATTACGAGGGATTACCATATAAAGGACGGTGAAGTCCACCATGTATTCCTGGCCCTCGACTTTGATGACAACATTCCTCAATTCTCATTGGGACCTCTTGGTTGATTTATCAACGAATTGAAGGAGAGCTCTGGATTTCCCAAGCGGTCCGAGATTAAGCCGCTCGTAGAGGGCTGTAGGCATTAAGTTGATGGAGGATCCATTGTCCAGGAGAGTGCGTGCAAACGTAGTGTCATCAACATGACTCACCACATAATGTGCACCCATGACTCTTCGTTTCCTTGGAAACGAGTTCTTTATTGCGCAAGTCGTGGATATTGACAGAACGTTGTTTCTCAACATAACTTTGGTCTTCCTGCTAACCCTAGTAGGTGTGCATCTCACCTTAAGGTATTTCTAAAATGCAGGTGTTATTTCTATGTACTTATCAAAGGGGATCGTGACCTTGATATGTTTGTTGTAAAACTCTGCCATCTCAGGGTCATCTTTTTGGATTTTTTAGTGTTCTTCTTTCCACCCTTAATAGCTCGGGGGAAAGGGATTATTGACTCCAACTCAAATTATGAAACTGAAAGATTCCAAATCATTACTGGAACTGAGTTTTGTATAGGAATCAGACTCTGAGACTGACTCGGACTCTGACTATAACGGAAAGAAAAATGCTGTTGCGAAACCGGTGATGCATCCTCCGCGGCTGCTAGAACATCCTCCTCAGATGGAGGTGCGGGCTCTTTATTGGTTTCTGTGGACTCCCTGCTGGTGCAGTTCCCTTGCTTCTTCGAGGACTCAGAAGTCCTCTTCTTCTGCCGGTGGTGGTGATGGTGGTGCTGCTCCTCCTCTGCCTCCAAGTTCTCCTCAGGTAAAGACTTGGCGGCTCCTTCCTCCGGTGCCCGTGCCTGATCAGGTACGATCACGGTCCTTCCGCTCCTGAGGGACATATGGTTTACATTATCGTACAAAAGTATCTCATGTTCAGATAAAGAATTATCTATACCTGATCTCATGGTCGGTTCTAGACTTGAGTCAAGCTGTTGGAGTTAGCCTGAACCTAGGCGGGAATTGGGGTCTTTGGCGCCATTTGTTGGTCCTGGGTACGAGAAATGCGGTTTAGATCGGTTCTCATATCTAGATAGTCATTCTGGATCTGTTGGATCCTATCAATTGGGGTCTGGATCGCCAAGGTGAGGGACTCCAATTCGGTGGGCTGGGAGGGTTGATGCTTACTTGAAGATGAGGTCCTATACTGGCCCTGCTGGCCATGCCGATATTGCTGCTGTTGATGGGACGGTGACAGGCCCTGCTGGCCCAAGTGGTATGTGCGCTGCTGCGGCTAGTGCTGCTGAGGATGGTACCCTCGTTTAGGCCTGGACTGAACAAAGCATGGTGCGGGGACGGAGCCATTTTTCTGGTAAGCTAGGGAAGGTCAGTGAGGATGACCGTTCCCTATCCCCGACTGTCTGCCGACAAGGTCATGGCTATACCACAACCCGTTGATCTCGAACACCTGGGGAGGCTCCTCATATCCTATTCCACTTGAGGGGGTGCATGCTGGTCCTGCTGGGTGTAAGACTGCTCCTCTACCCAGCTACTCTGAGGCCTCGGTGTCTGTTCCTGTACAAGATGGACATGGTGTATAGGTACAAGTGGTGCAGAAGGGGCAGGTAGCTTTATCTTAGCTACCCTCTCAGTAAGTTCCTCCACTTGCTTCGGCAATTTCGAGAGAGACTCAAGGTCAGTGACCCTCTTGTGAATCTGCTCGACCATGGTTAACTTGTCTGCGATTATCCCCATGCTAGGGATAAGGTCATCCCTTAGATTCGTTACAGTCCTCCAAGTTGTCTCGTTGGTGAGGCTCGAAGGAGACAACTGATAGGCCCTAGTGGTCTGCGACCTGCCTGTTTCTGCCATCTGCTCCAAGATTTTCCATACAGCATTTTCATTCTTGTTCAGATAACTTACTCCACAGGCAGCACTGAGTAACCCCTGCATCTCCGGAGTCGTGCCACAGAATAAGGACTGGACTAAGATCGCTTTTGAAATACCATGGCAGGGGCATTACTAAATAAGGTCATTAAACCTATCCCAGGCTTCATGGAATGGTTCACTGGGTCCCTGGGAAAAGCCTGCGATCTTTGTTCTCATTTAATTAGACCTACTATGTGGGTATAACTTTTTCAGAAAAAGGTCCTTGAACTGCATCCAGGTTGTACACATCACCCCTAGGTTCTTCAGCCAATGTGATGCCTTATCTCCTAAGGCAAAAGGGGTGGCCTTCAGTCTGATATAATCCTGCCCAACCCTAGGGTGACTGAGATTGTTGCAAACCAGCTTGAAGTCTCTGAGGAAGATATAGGTTCTTCGTTCGCATTTCCATTGAACTTCGACAGTAAGCTAAGGAAGTGGGGTTTCAGTTCGAATGCTTCAGGGGGAACCTCGGGTGTTAGCCAATTGTGTATCTCGTTCTCTGTTGGATTATAGGCGTCCACCATTCGTCTGTGCATTCCTTCAGCTTCGATCACCTATCCCAGTCTAGCCGTTAATTCTGCGTTAAGTTGTTCGGCTTTAGCCAACTGGGCTAAGACTTGAATCATCGGGTCCTCTATGTTCTGCTCCTCTTCAGGGTTTTTCTTCGGCATTGTGTCCTCTAGTCTAGGGAAATGTAAATGGTATGGGTTAGAGAACAAATCAAGGAAGGGATTTTTACCGAGGTGATGGTCTTCCTCGATAAGCTCAGAGGAAAGGAAAGGGTTGGTTTGAGAGTAACCACCCTGGGTGTGAGGGATCTAGAACTCAAGAGGGTCATGAGTTCTGGGTGGTCCAAGTTGCGCTTGGGCCAGTGAAAATGAGTTTCATGGGGGCCTCAGAGAGAGATTGGCGAATAAGGAGTCGATATCCCCCCAATCACTCATCTTGGATTGGCAAGAAGAATCGGGAGTTCTAAGTGAAGATAGGATTTTACTCCTACCTGAAGCAAGCAATTCAATCCAAACCCTGTGTTTTCACACTTAACACGATGAGGGACCCGAAACCGAGTCCAGTTAATCTTGTTGATTTTAAGTGTGAATTTTCAAGAAAGATAACAAGGAGTTACGCATCCTATAGGGAAGTCAGCTCAGAGCCGGATGCGTCTTCCCTGTTTAACCTGTCGCCTAAGATACCACTGGTCGTTCCTTTCTTCGCTTCTATCCCAAGTTGATGGATTCAATGACCTACCCCTATCTACCTGCAAGCAGGCAGAGGGTGACAAGGCCGAAACTTCACCTCGAGGGGTTATTGGCAACTTGTCGCGAAGTACCGTAATTTCTCCCCTATCTACCTGAGACAGGCGGAGGCTACTTGGTACTAGTCAATAAACCTGAATAATTCAACTTGTGATATTTGCTAGGATCAGTCGGAATGTGATATGGAAGGTGTGGATTTGGGCTCTGCCTTAAGGTGTTCACACACACTCAAGATCCCTCACTTAGCCTGAAAACAAGGTCGGGGATTAATCTCCTGCAAGAAGAATTTCCGATTTTATTAGTTTTTTGGTCAATAATGTTAGCAGTTCCGGTTTTAAGTTAAGTTATCACTGGTTTAGTCCAATCTACACAGCACGCATATCGTCCAGTCCCAATCTCCTTTTACTTATGTTTGAAAACCAAGAGAGAGAAATCGAGAAAAGCCGATGCACGAATATCAATGATGCTTATGCTGGGTGAAGAATACTTACAGTGATCCCTTCGCTTTTATGCTGGATGAAAAGAAGAATTAAAATCTGTTTACACTAAATGCAAATGCAGACGACAAAATCCGCTCCTAGATCAACAGTTCTATTAGCGAGTGAAGTACAAGTTTGATTTGACTAGATCTGCGGTCTAAGTGCGTCTTTTATGTGATGTGTGGTCCTAAAGAGTTACAAGCACAAGCAAATCCTAGAGTGGCTCGAGGAGCCGCTAGTGCAAGCCTAGTCTAAAAATTCAATCCACACAGCACACAGGGACAAGGTTCCACTATGTTTACGCACGCGAGAACCCAAACGAGAACCATTGGAAATGATGCAGAAAATAAAGAAATGAAAAAAAAATTACAATTTCTCTCAAATCACTCAAAAAGTTAAATGCATGTTCCTCAAAGCGTCTTCGACTCCTCGCGTTCCTTGCACAAAAACAAATTGAGGTTAGATAAAGAACGACACAAAAAAAACCAAATTAACGGATAAAATAATATTCACAAGAAAGCCAGGGGTCAAACTACCCGGGAATGGAAAATTAGACAATCAAAATTTAACTACAAATTAAGCTAAGCCATGCCTCCCCAGCAACGACGCCATTTTGAAGAGTGTCTTACTACCCTTGTTAATTTAATCAAATTAATGGTCAAATTAATTGTTGTGTTATTCATTGTAGTCGGGTAATAAGAGCTAATCAAAAACCACTTTTAATTAAGGATGAGTTAATTGCGAGCGGCAAATTTATTTTACTTGGGCAAGCCCAAGGTCGAACTCAGGGAGGCAACTGTCTCCTTAGGTATATTTTAAGCAAATTTCCAAGGTCGGATTTTCAAGTGATATTTTTTGGTCTTTTTAAATATATTTTACGCAAGAAAGAAAAGACACATGCAAAATCGGGCCAGTTTACAAGTTAATTCAGAAAAGTGGTCAAATTAATTCCAAAAATTATGAAACTTGGCCAGATGGTGAAATGCAATGAAATTAAGCTAGATTATTTTTTTTTAGATTTTTCTAACACTAGATGAATTTATTGTGAATTTAAAATGAATGCAAGCTGATTTTGACTAAATTAGTTTTAATAAATATCAAATTAGAATATCTAAGTGTGAAGAATCCAGGAAAATTAATAAATCTAAATTTCTATGTGAAATGGACCTATTAAAAATTATGTAAGAAAATCACAAAATGATTTATTCAGGCCTCGGGTTGCGTGCAAATGAGATGATTTTGGGAAAGGATGTAAATTTAATTATCCTAGGTCTAATGTGAATTTTTGGTTATTTTTGGAGTCACAGGGAAATTACTACAAATTAAAAGGCATAAATGGGTAAAATATGACGAAATTCCACCAATTAAATAATAATAAAATTCACTACTATCACAAAAATATGACAAGTGTCACATATGAAAGAGGACAAATTAAGGTACACAATGCAATTTTCAAAGTTGAAAAATGGTGTCAAATGAATCTAAAGATGCGTGCAAAGACAGAGGCCTAACTGCAATTACAGAAAATAAAATTGCTAAAAATTAAACATGCTGACAGGGACTAATATGCAATTACCTATAATGAGGGGGGTATGTATGCAAAATACCCACAGAACACATGCGCCTAACATGAGGTCTCCTGGTAGGGAGTCGAATTTAATTTCCAAACCCTTATGGGGCCTAGCTGCAAAATATACAGGCCGCACGTGAAAACCATGTGGGGTCCTAGGCTAGGATGGCTTTAGAGGTTCGGACTGAGGCTCGAGGATTCTGGAGGCTCGGGATTGGATGGAGGCTCGGCTAGCTTCAGGTACTCCGAGCCTGGTGGTAGGGGAAGAGGCTCGGAGGGGCTTCGTGGTGCGCTATGGACCGTGGATCAAGTGATGATCCAAAGGTTGTGGGTGGTTGGCGACGTGGCGCGCTGCAACCCGTTGGATCAATGTCAATCCAACGGTCGCTGGAACTTGATGCAGATGACATCGTGGACGATCAAGAGCCGTTGGATAGGGATGAATCCAACGACCCCTGAAGCTCGGGGCGAGTGGCGACGTGGCAGGATCAGGTGCGTAGGATCCTCCTGATCCTACGGCTACGGAACCAAGGCAACGTGGCATCCTCCGGATCGTCCGATCATGGAGATCAGACGACTGCTGGCCGTCATGCTCCAAGGGTCTGTCGCCTCCTACGGCGGAGATGGATGCGCTCCGGTGAAGGAGCTCTAGCTCCGCCTCCTCCTCTGGTCGTCGGAGAAGATCGCCGGCAGCTCCCAAGTAGGTAGGAAGAGTCGTCGAGGCATCGGGTATCCGCCGGAGGTCTCAGGGGTAGTTGGACTACTATGGAGAGCGGAGGCGAAGAATCTCGAAGGAGCTCCGATGAAGCTCCGATCATTCAATGATAAAGTACCTGCAGGGGGGTTAATTGAATAGCCAAGGCATGCGAATGTGTTCGTGGGATGACCGTGAGTACGGGGAGAGGCCTGAGAAGCGAGGAGGCGGTCCGGTGATGGTGCTCCGCCAAGGTGGCGGAGCTTGCGTCGGCGTTATGTGGAGTGTGTTGTCAGAGAGGATGAATACGTGCGTGAAGATGTCAGCTTCGAGGCGAAGCTCGGAGGATGGTCAGAGGAGCATGGAGTTGATCGTGGGCGGCGAATAAAATAAGAGAAAAAGCAAGAAAAAGATGAAGAAGATCGGAAGGGAGATGGAGGTGTCTACCTGGGGATTGGAGCTCGAAGCATTGCTCATGGTCGTCGCTCGAAGGCCGGTAGAATGTCCTGAGCTCGTGCAGCTCACGGAGGAGGCTGCGACATGGGTGGAGGATGGCCGTGGATCTCGTCGGAGATGGATCTCGATCGTCGCACAACGTCTCCTCAAATCGCTATCACCAAGATGAAGGTCGGAGCTCGGGGATTCTCTTCATGATGGCGGATAGGGTCGAAGGTTGACGATGGTGGAGTATTTAACGGTGGGAGGTGACGTTGTCAGTGGTGAAGTGGTGGAGTTGGTGGACATCATGGAGCAAGGTGGAAGGAGTTCATGGTGTTTGAGGGAGTCGACGAGGATGAGGGAAGAGTGGGGTACGCTGTGGAGATGACAGGAGGCGGAGATGGTGGCCAGAGTGGCTCCCAAAATAGAAAGGGGGCGGCCCTCGCGCAAGGTGGGCGACGTGGGGCGTGGGGCTTGCCGGAGGTAGGAGACGATGTATCGACCGTTGGATCGAGCGATATAATGGTCAGGAGAAGGGCAGAATGATGCGACTGAGATTGGATCGGCGGGGGCGAGATCAAGGGCGCAGGGCGCACAACGTGGCGGGCGTGGGTCAAGGTGCTAGCGTGCGGCGGAGATGAAGGCTTGGCATTGATCGAACGGTGGAGATCCAAAGCGAGGTGAACGTCCCAGATCAGGAGCTACTGGCGAAGATCAGAGGGCGTAGATGTTGCCACGTGGCGCAAGGAGGGTACGGCACTGGCGAGCGATCTAGATTGAATCCAGGGTTCGATCGAATTGTTGAGAGGCGTTTCAATGATGAATGGCCCAGATCAGGATAGCAGGAGGGTGATCGGATGGTGATGGAGAAGGGATGCGTGGCACGTGATGGGGCGGGCTGCATGGCGCAATCAGTGGGCGCTACGTGGCCTGCTCTGAATGGCTGGAAAAGAAAAAGGAATTAGAGAGAGATGGAAACCGAATTTGGAAAAACTCAAAACAAGAAAGTTGTAGATCTCGATGTGATCTACAAGTTTCATGTTGACCAAAAACGGTGATGAGGTCAAATATGATACAAAAATACAAGAGTATAAATATACATACATATAGTTTACAAAGGGCCCAAAAACCCAAGTTTTGCATACGAGCTCCGAATTGAATGAAATTAGTCTCATTTTAAAGGTCTCTGGATATGTATTAATATGTAAGTGAGTAGACCTAATTTGGAGGTTGTTTGAGGTGGATATTGGCATTCTAATATGTAGGTTCTTCAACTGGGTTTGGGGCTTTATTGGGTAATTTACAGAGTAGGAATTTTTTGGCTTTCTTCCTTATATTATTAACTAGTAATATACACAGTATAAGGAAGGTGTTATTGACTTCAGAGGGCATAAAATACAGAATATTAGGTGAATTCTTGGGAGTATTTTACAAGTGAATTTTATAAATGAATTGGCTTCTTATTTTAATGCAAATATGGGTACTAAAATGCATGTATTGTGAATGCATGCCTGAATGTTATTTATGCAAGATAAAGGGAAATATGCTGCTAAATACTCGGGAACAAGGCTCTATTTTCAACTTTAAGAGTGATGAATAACATATTCATCAATCTGCAGCACCATCCACGATAGATTTGTGGACAAGGATACCGTCAAGATGATAACATTTCCATTCTCCCTGGTAGACAGAGCAGCCTAATGGTTGAAGCATTTGGGGTGTTACATTACTTCGTGGGAGCAACTCCGGACCGATTATTTGAAAAAGTACTATCCACTCGGTTGGACGAATGCAGCGCGAGCTCTGACCAACAACTTCTCTATGATCCCCAATGAGAAGTTCCATGAGGCATGGGATCGATTCCGTGAGCTCATCGAGTGGTGTCCACATCACGACATATCCAAGCCCAACCTAGTACGGAGCTTCTTTTGTGGGCTGACACCAGAGCTGTAGGGGCTAGTTAACGCTTATTGTGGGGGCTCCTACTTCACTAAAGATGAGGATCAAGTCTGGGCTATTTTTAAGGAGATGGTCGAGAACTATGCAGTGATTTCCCAGACCAGGCTCTACACTAAGGGGAAGCCCCTACCCCAGGCTGTGTCCTAACAGAGGATAGCATGGGTTGATGCAGATCCATCCACTTCTTCGTCAATAGCAACAGTAGCACAGAAAGAGTCATCAACCGCTGACATGGGTATCATCAACGAGAAGTTGGACCGTATAGAGATCATTGAGAAGAAGCAGTGCAAGGGCATAACGCAGATCGATCAATTGGCACAGACCCTGAGTGACCTGAAGACCCAGATCATGTGTCTCCAGGTGGCACAAATGTCTTCTCAGCCCCATCTCAAGTCACGGGCAAACCCTAGTAGTAGCAGCTCTTCCTAGCACTCCGCCCAGTACCGATAGGTTCACCACATCCGAGCGGAGCTGGTCCAGTAGTTGCAGCACCAGTACTCTCAGCAACCACCATCTCAGGACACTCAGATGGTGGTGTACCAATCGAATCAGCCACTGGCAGTGCTTCCCCCATCACTGTACGAGCAGGAGCCGTTGGGGGAAGTCAACAAGATTTGGTATGACTGACAGCAGCCGAGATCTGCCGAGATCATCCCGGATTCAGGTGGTCTACCAGAGGTCCCTCATCCTAGCAGCAACCTCTAGCTCAGGGTGGGCAGTCCAGCAAGAACCAGCAGCAACCCTAGTACTCCCAGCAGCCAGCATACCACTACTATTGGGGTCCTCATCCCTATTAACAGGGACAACAGTGGAGGCAGCAGCCTCAACAACAACATTCACTCAGCCTCCCCCTCACCAGTTCCAGCAGCAGCAACCTCATTTTCAGCGAGGCAACCCGTCCGGATCTCATGGGTCAACCTATGAGAACCCAGCCCTTGATGATCTAGCCAGCCTATTCTCAGACCAGCAGGCATCCTTTAGGTGGGAGATGGACGAGTTTCGTCAGTAGATGAGGGAGATATAAAGGGAAAGTTTGCCATACCAGCTCAGATCGAGCCCAATCCGAACAACCTCAAGAGGAAATATGAGCAGGTACACTTCACAAAGATGCCACTCCTAGTGCCTCATTGGGTGATATTTCATCATACATTTTTTATGTTGATTTTGTATCACTCAGGAGCGGTAGGATGCCAGCTGACGTCGCTTCATCTGAGCAACGACCCCATGATGATCCAGGAGCACCAGACGAGGAGAAAAACAGTGTTGATGCCGCTCATGGTGATGTTGATGACGGTGGTGCTAAAGCCACCAAGGATAATGATCCAGTCGATGATATTGAGGCCGTCATTTCTCCAGATGCAACCGGTGGTACTAACGCCACCAGATTACCATATGCTAAGCCAGAGCACAGTGCTGATACCGCGAAGTCCGATGTTGTGGGTGGTAGTGATGCCACCATTTTTATTCCAGTTGTGTTTCCTCCAGCTTCTGTACCTCATGACCATATGAAAAAGGACAAAAAAAATTAATAAAGGAAAGGTTTTTTCATCTTCGAATCCATATGTGATGCATGATGACCCTTGTATGGAATATATTCCCTCTCAACAACAGGAACCTCTTCCAGCCATCCCCTTTCCTCAAGCACTCTACTTGGATAAGGGGAATAAAAAAATCAAAGAAGGAACCAACAGTTAGAGTTTAGCCAACAGATGATAGATAGATTCCACATTCAGCTGACTCTACAGGAGGCACTTGACCACACCCCTCTCTTCCAAAAGAACTTGAGAGAGAAGACCACCATCCGTAGGAAGAAGAGGAACCATCAGATAGAAATCCATGTGCTGACCCGTGCCACTTGCTTCGCCATCCAGGACCGTCTGCCAGCCAAGAGGCCAGATGCAGGAGCTCCCTATGTCAGATGCCACATTCATAAGCAAAGATTTGATTGTACTCTATTAGACAGTATCGCTTCCATCAACCTACTTCCAGCATCCTTACTCAACCGATTCGAGTTTGGCTCTCTTAGATAGTGCAGGACAGTCCTTCTGTTTGCTGATCGATCTGTCAATAGGTCCAAGGGGTTGTTGAACGACATGGTCATCACAATTCAGGTCCTGACCGATACCCCCATCATTCTAGGATGTCCATTCTTGGCCACAGCCAAGGCGGTGTCCAACCATGATAACAGGAAGGTGTACTTTCACGTCGAGGGCGAACGTATACAAATAGAGACGATTGATGAGACTAGAATGCAACACTGAGCATGCTTAGAGCAGTCCAACGATGCAGAGCAAACTACAGAGGCAAAGCGAGACATCCACCAAGAGTGCAACTTTGTGATCACTGATGATGAAGCCCCTTGGTCTGACCATGTTTCACGAGATCTTCTCTCACCTTCAGATGTCGTAGATCCACAACTTCCAGCAGAGGAGAGTTCAGAGAGCACACTCTTGGCAGAGGACACTTTTGAGGCTGACGACCGCATCCAGGATAGCGATGCAGCGTATATATCTTGTGATTCTAAATCAGATCCCTCGGAGTCAGACATAGATTGGGAAGAGTTTGATGACTTGTTACCTTGTCTGATTCCCGCAGAGATAGTAGCTAGAATGGAGATAGATCCAACACTGAGTACAGATACACTTGCAGGGCCGTTTTCACTAGATATTGAGGATCAGCGAGAGTTCCCACATTCAGATCTAGTGGCCTTCACGCAGACATTCCAGAATCCATATTTTCCAGCTCCCAGTTATCCAAAATTGAATCCTTTGCCGCAGTCGCTGAAGTATCGGTTCCTTGCGGGTGAGCATGAGATGTACCCATTCATTATCTCAACAAATTGACTGGAGAACAAGAATCTCGATTGATGGGGGTTCTTGAAAGAAACCACAAGGAAATAGGATGGAGTGTAGATTATCTCTAGGGGATAAGTCCAGTCCTGTGCTCCAACCATATCTATCTCAAGGAGGACATGAATCCGTCGCGTGAGTTCCAGCGACGACTGAACCTGAATCTTCAAGAGGTTATCATGAAAGAGATATCTAAATGGTGGAGCATCGATTTTATCTATTCCATCTCCTACTCAAAGTGGGTTAGTCCATTGCATGCGGTGACCAAGAAGACGAGCATCATCATAGTTGTGAGTGAGTCTGGAGTGGAGATCGCTGCCTGGGTACCCACTTCTTGGAGGGTCTGTATGGATTACAAATGGCTGAATCGGGCCACCAAAGAAGGATCATTTCACATTGCCTTTTATTGATCAGTTTATAGAGAGGCTAGTTGGGAAGAGTCACTACTGTTTTCTTGACAGGTACTCCAGATACAATCAGGTGGCCATAGCACCTGAAGACCAGGATAAGACGGCATTCACATGTCTGTTTGGGACATATGCTTTCAGAAGGATGCCCTTTGATCTATGTAACGCCTCGACGACATTCCAAAGGTGCATGTTGTCCATTTTCTCGGATATGGTGGGTGACTGTTTAGAGGTCTTCATGGATGATTTCTCGATCTATGGCGATGGGTTTGATGCTTGTCTTGATTGCCTAGACTGAGTGCTTCAGAGCTTCATATAAGTCCATCTTGTTTTGTCTTGGGAGAAGAGTCATTTCATGGTGAATCAAGGGATGGTGCTTGGTCACATCATATCCAACAGGGGCATGGAGGTTGATCCGGCCAAGATGCATATCATCACCGTCCAACTTGCGGCAGTAGCGGTCTTTTCTGGGGAATGTCAGTTTCTACCAGTGTTTTATTCACGACTTCAACAGGATTGCCAGACCGCTCACTGATCTGATGATGAAAGACACTGAGTTCATTGTAGATGATAAGTGTCTCGCATCTTTTGAGACTCTCAAGCACCTAGTTGTTGAGTATCCTGTCCTTTAACCGCCTTATTGGTCTCTCCCATTTGAGATCATGACAGATGCCTCCGATTTTAAGTGAGGGTCGTGCTAGGACAGAGGAGGGACGGTTTACCATTTGCTATACACTATGCTAGCCGTACATTGGATGCCGCTCAACAGAACTATACAGTCACAGAGAAAGAGATGCTAGCGTAGTATTTGCTTGGACAAATTCAGATAATATATTCTTGGATCCAAAGTGACAATTTATACTGATCATATCGCCATCAGTACATTATGGTAAAGAAGGATGCCAACGCTCGATTGACTAGTTGGATCCTTCTACTCTAGGAGTTTGATATTGAGATTAAGGATAAACCTGGAGTCAATAATGTGGTGGCATATCATCTCTCCCGTTTGGAAAATTTTGAGGAATCCGAGCAGATTGATGCTATTACTGAGACCTTCCCAGATGAGGCGATCCTTGCTATTGCCTCGCTCCCATGGTACACTGACATTGTGAACTACCTTGTTGCCGAGAAAGTTTTTCCTTGTACATAAAATTCTTTCTTGCACATACATAGTTATTTATAAAAATTATTTTTATACAAATATTTGTAAAAATGATTTGTTTGTAAAATCTATGTAAATTTTTTGTATCAAAAGTAAGTATATAGTACATAATTTTTGAAAAATGTTAGAAATTCTTTTTGGATAAACCCTTGTGTAAATGTTTGCAAATAGTTTGCAAAACTTCTGCATTCATGCATGCATTCAAAAATTTTCAAAACTTTTGCATATTTTCAAAGATCTTGCATAAAAAAGTGTTTTGTACATATATTTGTATATTCTTCTGAATCATAGTTGACATATTTGTATATTCTTCTGAATCATAGTTGACATTTAAACTAGTCCGGAATTAAATTGGAAAATGGAGCTTGGTTAAGACCTTAGTCCACCTAATTCTCAGAGGGACCTTATAGGATTTGGGTTAAGACTTTTTAGGTCCATTAGTGACTTAATTCTTTGTGTCCACTAGGCTATGTTCACATGTCATCTTGATGAGCCTAAGTAGAACATTTAACAACGCACACATGACTCTCACAGACAATGGCTTTACTTGGACCAACACTTTACACTCAGATCCACACGGATGAGGCGGTGAGGAGGTAGTTTCCTTTGGCTTGGGGTGGCATACGAGGGTAGTACTTCTAGGTGGAACCTCTCGTCTTCCTTTAGGGAGGGAAGTGTGCCTCAACTTGGTCTAGCGGTGTTGAGGTCTAACGACAGGAGTTGTGGGTTGCAATAAAGCTTCAAAAGAGGGATAGTCTACTGGATCGAGAAGAAAAAGTCCTTATGTATATATGCTGCACCATGTTGATTCGTTGTACATATGCACATTCAAAAAAATGTGCAAAATAAAGAAAAACTCCAAAAAAGTGGTGAGCCTGATTGAAAATAAAATGTCTGTTGGAGTATATATAGTCAAATAAAGCAAAGCTTATTTTACACCTTGTCATCTCATGAAGCTTGCAGCGAGAGACTTAGCTACACTGGTTGAGCTCCCATGGATACATGTCTACACTGGCCACGGTCCATTCTCTTCTTTCCCCCCTCTTCTTGAGCCGGTTGAACTTGAACTTAGAAGGGAATACCCCGCTCCTCAAGGAAAGAGCTGCTAGACTAGGGAATTAGAGTTACCTTGTTGAGGGAGGTTGTTACCTTGCCATTTCAAAAGTGAGGAGCTACATATCACTTACACCGTACAAGGAAAGATACATGGTCATTAGAGTTTGCGTATGTAGGCTTGTTCTGATCTGGATTATTGAGGAGTCTTGAACATAGAATGGTGTAACTTAGAGGCTGTCGAGTCTTAAACTTAGATCTCAATAAGGTTCCGACAAACTAATAATCCAAAAGTCTGACTGAGCTCTATACTTCAATTTAATGAAGATAAGTTTAATAATCAACCTTGATTCTCCTTCTTTTTTCTTTTCTTTCCTTTTTTAATTCTTTTTCAAATAAGTGTTTACTAAGGGGCTATCAAAGGTAATGTATAGGGGGTGATGAATCCCTGATTCTCACTCTTTATTCTTCTATTTTAGCTATTTATCTTGGCAAATCAACATGTAAATAGGTGTAAATACAATAGCATAGCCACCATCATGCAAGTGTTAATATTGAATAATTATCATGTATTTGTGCAAAAATAAAAGAATAAAGGGAAAAAAGGAAGGCGGTATTTAGAATAAATACAGAGTGACCCGAACCCCAAGAGAAGGTCAAGCCTTAACCTGATCGCCAAATGAAATAAATAGAGAGAGATAGGACCTACTTTTTATTGTACATAGTGCCTATGTACATAAATAATTATTTTTGACAAAATAAAACTAAATCATTCTTTTTATCTGTTGTATATATTCCTAATAATATTAGTAAAATAAAATAAAAATCAGAAAAATCAAATAAAAGTAAAATAAAATACTTTCTCGTTGTACAAGACACATGTATATATACTACATCACCTATTTATTTTAAACATGTAAATAACTCATAATAATAAAATAAAAAATATTTTGTACTCCTAAATTTATGTTGAAAATAAATAAAATATAAAATTTGGGCTATTTGTGTAAAAATAATAAAATAAAATATTTTTGTACATAATATTTAAGTATATTATACCTGTATATAATATTATATAATATATATACACTAATTTATTTTTCATAAAAAAATTAAAAATCATAGAAAAAAATTCCTTAAAAAATAAGAAACATTTTTTATTTTATTTACTTTTTATTTTGAATTCATTTACTATTTTTTATTGATTTTATAAACAATTTGTAAATTCTAATTTCCTGATTGTTCCAGCCAAATGTTGACCTCGGTCAACGCCTTCTTCCAAGGCTGACCCGACCCGATTCCGTCGGAGCTTTTTCTCCCATTTTCCCTATCGGGTCAGGCCTCCTCTCGATCCGCTTCTTTGTCCGAGCCTTCTTTTTGGATCCATCACCTTCGTGGATCCCTAGGAAGGTGCAGATCTTCCTATCGTTGCATGCTCTTGCCCGATCTTTCCATCCTCCCGTGAAGCCTATAAATATTTCCTCTGCCTCCCTAGTCACCCAGCTCATGCCTCGCCTCTTTTTCCACCCCTATCGACCTCTAGTTGAGTGACATTGATCAGGGAGCACCTTTGGATCGAAGCTTGGTGGCATGAATCTCGCATCTCAGCTACATGGCCGGACTGCCGCCATGGTTAGCCTCCTTGGCCAGCTATAGCCTGGTTGAGGCCATCACCGTGAAACTCTTCTCCGCCCGAAGTTCAGGAACGTGTTACACCCTTCAAGTATCTATCCTATCCCACGCATTTCCCTTTTTGGTTTCCATCCATTCCATTTAGCTCCGCCATAGATCCACTTGCTCCGACCAGCCGGTCAGAGCCTCGTTAACCACCTCCATCCATTCGGATTGACCCCTCGTTCCATCTCTCACCTTCGTGCGCAACCTGATCCACCTTAGCTTCGATTCCCATGTCGTGATTAAGGTCGTGACTCCTTCCCTTCATCTCTGCTGGTAGTCATGTTCCATTCCCCTCCGCTTCTCCTATATTTATTTGCAATAAACCATCTCTGGAGCAACGCCTCTGAGCAGACTTCCCGTTGCAGGTACTGGTTCGCAAAGAAGACCCCATTTGGCCCCTGATTGCTCTAGCGGAGTAGTCCAGGCACACCTCCATCGCTACGACCATCCGATTGTTCCTCTTCACATCGGAGCCACCCACTTGACACACAGAGCGTAGCCGATCAAGACAAGCCCTTCAGAACCTTCATCAGGCCGACGGATTCTTCTCCTCGCTCGATTGAAGGTCGCTTGGAGGATGTTCTTCTAGCTTATCTGTCTACCGTCGGATTGGCTCCTTCTCTTCCAGATCACATCAGAGCTGCCCGACAGCCCCAACTTTGCGGCCATTGGATCAACGTCTGATGCATCTGCCCCGCACGTCAACGACATCCTCTGCAGCCGTTAGATCTGCCCCTAGACACGATCAGAGCCGTATGCCCATGACGCTTCCCACGCGTGCCACGTGCCTCCTCAGGATATATTGCTCTTTTACCCCCCCACACTTTTATGTTTTATTATATAATTCTATAAATAAAGTGGTAATTTAAAGATTTTGCAGTTTGGACCTTATAGTTTAAGTATTTGCATTTTAGTCCTTCCAAACCTGAGACACATGCATATTCACTTGAGTTTGTGGGTTATTTGCATGGTTTTTCCTAAACTTTATGAATGTTATGTTTTGGAGTGAACTTTTCTGATAATTGCAATTATGCCCCTGTGCGTGAGTTTTTGAGCATGAGTGTGAATATCTTGGACATTTTCCAATCGAGAGCCTAAGCTTTTCATACACGTTATCTATTGGTTTGGAAATCTTTGTCTAATTTCATTTAGTTTCTTGCTTGCTGTGTGTACCGCTTTTAATCAAATGAATACCTAATTAACTCCAAAAATTCCACAAAATTATTGTTAGCTCCTGCTAACACATAATATTTATGTTACTTTTTGTGAATTAATTTAGTTTTAATTGATAGTTTCTAAAAATAAAAACTCCTAAAAATTGCTCTATCTTTTTTTATAAAATAAATAAAAATTATAAAAATTGTTTTAAAAATTACGAAAAAATTAGTGTGTGCTTGTCTTTGTGTGTTTCACCTTCAATATTATTTTTGGTTATAAAAGTCATTATTAAAACCCTAAAAATAAAAAACTCTAAAAAACTTATAAAAATCTTTAAAAAAACTAGAAAATTTTTAAAAATAGTATTTCAGTTTCTGTTGTTAGATATTTTTTTTTACTTTCTCATAAAAATCACAACAAGACATTAGCGCACTTTTAATAATTTAAATTTACCTTTTAGTCAAGGATGTACACTATTTCCCCTTTTTCCTTTGTTTGATTTTTATAAAATCATATAAAAATTGGGAAAATTAGATAAATTTACCAAAAACATCTGAATTCGAAAAATATAAAAATATATTTTTGTTTCTGAGTTTTGAGCATTTTTAACTTTAATAAAAATTGTGAAGGCTTGCTTGTGCGTTTGATTCTCTTATTTGCCTTTTCCTTAATTTAAAAATATAAAATTTACAAAAATAAAAAGTATAAAAATATGCCTTTATTTGTCTGATCACGACTACTTTGTAGGTTTACTTGTGCTTCTTGAGTTCGACCCTGGTCGTCATACCATGTTAAATAAATAGCGGACCCCGCTCACATTGATTTTGCGCTTTGATTGTTTGATTTGTGTGGTCTTTATTTTTCTTGTTGACTTAGCTTTGTGATTTGGGTCGCAACGACATTTTATTTATCTAATTCCTTAACCTGGGTTGCAAAACGTGTCATCAGTGGCCACCATTCATGAGATCATTCAAGCCCCACTTCAGCAGGCCATGACCCAATTGTCTGCTCCTCAACCCAAGAAGAGAAAGCAGAGGAGCAGATCTGAGTGTCATATTTTGAGCATGGGCACTCCCCACGCCATCACAACCGTTCCATTTCTAAGAAGAGGAATACTGCTACACCTTTCATTAGTTGCACCATCTCTGGCCATACATGTGATCACACACTCCTTGACGGTGGTGCTTCAATTAACATCATACCCTTCTCGTTGGTACAATCTCTTCATTTAGGGCCTCTCAAGAATACCATGATAATAGTTCATTTTGATGATGGATTAATAATGAGGCCGAAGGGTACTCTAGAGAACGTCGTCATTTCAATTTAGGGCATGATCTATACCGTCGAATTTGTCGTATTGCCCATGGATACCTCTATTGGTGAGCACTCTCCAATCATCTTGGGACGGCCATTCCTTGCCTCTACAAGGATCGTTATCGATTATAAATTAGGAGAGATTCGCTTCTGTCCTATTGACGTGAGCGAGGTGATCATCACTGCACCCACTGCTGATCAGAGACCTGCACCTGATGAACCTTCACCTATCATAGCTGACCCTGAGGACCATGACCTTGATGGGACGATCAAAGACATTTGCTGCATGTTGGATTCGATTGAGACCCGAGAATTCCAGCCATTAGAAGAAGAATTGAAAAGCATGGACCTCGAAGTTCCTTTTTCTAATGTTTGGCGATGTGTTGTGACATCCGCGGGATTTACACGATTGACACTATTGAGTAGAGGACAGAAATTGATGAGACTAAGGTCGAATTGATTTGATTGCTTTTACTTAGGAATTCGGGCCATTTGATGAGAATGATAATCCAGTTGCGACCATAGAGAACGAACATGATTCTACTACTTCCACTGATGAGTTCATTCCTTTTGGTTTTGGCCTAGGAGAGACCTCGCAGGACAACTTTGACTCTACTTCTTCCAATGATGAGTTTGTCCTTTTCACTTCGATGTCAGCAAGGCACCCAAGGCCAGACCTAGCCACACTACTTCCATTGACCCGTTGATGAATCTGCGATTTGTCATCTTTATTCATTTATTTTGGCTTAAAATCCCTTATAAAACAACTGTATATAATACTAACTCCATATTCTTACTAACTTGCATTTGTGTGTAAATATTGTACACTTCTTACCATTTTAACCTAAAATAAATAAATGAATAAATAAAGGACAAATAAAGAAAATAAAATAAAAAAGGAAGACGATATATATGTAATAGATACATGCTGACCCAAACCCCGAGAGAAGGTCAAGACTTGACCTGATCGACCGGGAATAAAGAAGGGGGAGATAGGGTCTTTATTCATAAAATACAAAAAAAATTTGTGTTGTACATATTTGTCAACTAACTCTATTTTATTTGTACATAAATTGGCCTCAAACAAAATAATTTTCAAAACAAAAGTTGTAAATAGAAATGTGTTCTAAATAATAAAAATAATTGCACAATCAAATCTTGTACAATAAGCGATAATTGAAAGATGAATTCCGGCTTCATATGAACTCAAACTGAACCAAACTCACTTGCATTGTTCTATATTTATTATCTTTCAAATGGCTGTGATTTCATAATTTTTGGAGTTACGGGTGAAAAGTTGGTTTCTGGGGTGGTTGGTGTAATTTTTCATGTATTTTGTACATATTGTATTCTTTAAATATTTGTAAATATTTTTACTAATTATTTAAAATAAAAATAAAAAAAATAAAAATTTTAAAACAAAAACTAATTTGCTTATTTACCCATGTATATAATGTCATATATGTATATAGCATATGTATATAGTTAATTTTCTTAACTAACTACCGTAAAAAAATAAAAAAAGAAACATTTATTTTTTAAATAAATAAAGTGAAGAATATACAAAAAAAGTAGTTAATTTTTGTAAATATTTATCTTGCTAATTTATCTCATTTAAATTTTCCTTCTCTCTTCTCTCTTATCTTCATCCAAAAATTCAAAAATTCAAACTCCATTATCTTTTTCTATTTATATGGCTCCTTCTCCCTCATTCCAATTGGATCAATCTTTGGTGAGAGGAGCCCGATCTCCAAGAGTCTTCTTGTTGCAGAAGGGTGCCTAGCCTTCGAGCCGTCCGGTGACAGCGAGTCGGCCTTCGTCGAAGTGATCAAGGTCTTTTCCGCTCCTAAGGTGAGATCCACATCATTTTCTTCTTACTTTTACTCTAGGTCAATCGTAGTTTATTTTCACACATTTTTTCTTCGTCATCAATTTTTTAGATCTTAAAATCCATCACGATTTGATCCTCCACCGACTCGATTTTTCATCTCACATCTCGATCTCTCCACGTTTAAGTTCTATGTCCCACGATCTCTCAACTCTAGCTACGCACGGTGGCCGGAGCATCGGATTCGATTCTTCCATTTTTCACCGGATCTCCGCTCATGCATTCTGTTTTGATTTTGGGACCAAGTCGTCGTGATCGCATCCTAATTTGTCTATAAATAAAAAGAATAAAAAAATTAAAAAAAATAAAAAAATACATGTTTTCTTTTAACATATGTTTTACACGTTAAAGTAAAAAAATAAATAATAAAAAGGGTTATTTACGACTTTAGTTTTGTTAAAAAAATAAAATAAAAGTTTATTATTATTATTATATAGTCCCTATTTCTATTTACAATAAAAAATTTAAAAAGGCAATGGTGCCGGTTGCCCATCGCCTGGACGACCATCACCGCTGCCCACCGTCGCAGAGACGCTCCGACCGACCACCGCCATCTAGCGTGGCATCTCCGCCGCCGCCCATCCGCGATTCCGCCGCTCCGAAGCCCTCTGCCTCCGCCAGGAGGCCGCAACCCTTAACCCTCCACAGAGCCCCTCTGCCTCCTCTGCCGCAGCCGTGTGGACCCATTGATCACCGACTAAAGCGACGCCGCCCTCGGCCCTTCGTCCATCACCCGTGTGCGCCCCCGCGCTTGGAGACCCACTGCACTACAGTCACTGCGAACTCCCTCGAGCCCCCCTCCCGCGCCTCTGCCAGTACTGCACGGTGCGGCCCGCCTCCTTCGTCATCGGGCAGCGTGACTCCACCCATCCATGCGCCGGCGCGAGGCACCGAAGCCTCCACCGTGATCATGGCGCCTGAAGCCCACCGCCCACCATCGTCCAGGACCCTCCAATAGACACGCCTCCTGCACTGACGCTACTGCCGCGAGGCCAAAGCCAATGCGCCGCCAGTCCCCGCGAGCCACTACATCTGCGACGGCGCCTCCAACAACCGCTGCCTCCCACACCGACCGACTCCATATCTGAAGGGGCGGCTGCCTCCTCCACTCCACGTTGGCTGCTTGGAGACGAAAGGGACAGAAACCCAAAGTTTTTTAATTAAACTTTGGGTAAGTTGCAAAGTAGCCCCAAGAATTTCTAAAAATTATGCAAAATCCCCCTACTCCAGAAGTCACGTGCATCAAGCTATCTCTATTGGGTAATTTACATTTTTCATCCTTAATTTTAATTCGTGTTATTTCTTTATGCAAGAACAATAAATATTTACATTTCATTCCTTGTGCTACAAACTTGATTTTGCATGATCTTTTTATTGAAATAAATGCTTTCTTTGGTCAATAAAATTCCCAAAAATCATGCTATGCTCCTGATGTGCTTATCTTTCTAGCATAATTTTTTCATTGCATTTTATCATTATTTAATATTATTAAAAAACAGTGTCTTTTCTCTTTCTGAAATTCAAAAATTCATAAAAAATATGAATATTACTCTAAAAATTCTAAAAAAATTAGAGTAATTATATTTAATTGTGTTTTATTTTTTTTAAATTTCGTGCACTAACTATTTATAAAACCTAAAAAATTTGAAAAACATCAAAAATATAAAAAATTTCATAACAAATTCTACAAAAATCCAAAAATCACGATTTCTATTTCTGTTGGTAGATATTTAATATATTTCATCACAAAAATAATTTCCGTGAGTTTTGGACACTTAAAACATTTTAAAGTTGCAAATTACTTCAGGCTGTGAATTATTTCTCATTTTTATCACTATTTGATTTTTAGAAAAATACAAAAAGTCTGAAAATTCTACAAAAATTCCCAAAAATATTTCAAAGTCTTTAAAACCCAAAAATATTTTCTCTAGATTTTTCTGATCATTTTTGATATAATTGAATAATAAAAAAATAGTTTGGTGTGCGTAGTTATTGTCTTGTGCATATTGATCTTTATTTGAAATTAAAAAATTACAAAATTATAATCATAAAAATTTGAAAATCATACAATAAAAAAATATAAAAAATTTAAAAAATTAAAAAGAAAAAAAATCCATAAAAACCAAGGATAATTTGCATTTGAGATTCCTATTTTTTTCTTTTAATTGATTTTTTGATTAATTAAATAACCCTCGGGGGTTGTATCCACCCTGAGTTCGATCCTGTCCACTATACAGGTAAATAAGTAGCAAAAGTTTCTCTTGCTCCACATTATTTTCTATAAATATTTTGCAGCGAGAGAAAAAATTTTGTTTGTTTGTCACCGGATTTTTTGGTGATAACAACGACTTTTATATAATCCATTAACCAATCTTCGAAGATCCCACATCAACACCCGTTTGTGCCTTCACACTCTAGGGCTGCTGAAGATCTTCACCAGGTCGATCATGATTAGTTTTCGTCCACTATGGACCCCGATATCGACCTGCACCTTATCAGATCAATTCCTCAGCGGTCTCGCAAGAAGGGACGCTTTCTACCTTCTTGATCCTTTGTACATCCATCACAGTTGTATATTCGTTTTTTGTTCTCCTCTGTCCATCTCCCATTTTCTCATCCACCCCATTCTCATGTGTGTCTTACTTAGGATGCACATTGTCTTAAGTATGGGGGGGGGGTCGGTGGACAAGCTGAGTGTTCTTTCTTCATTCTGTTTCATCACTGTTGTTGTTTCCTATACTTAGGGCCTCTTTTACCCTAAGTATGGGGGAGTGATGGGTACATTCTTCTATATTCTTCCATCTTTATTTCTCTTTTATTCTTTTCTTCTTTTCCTTTTCCTTTTTCTTTTTCTACCAAAAAGGTGTCTCCCCTTGTTGTCAGTATTATATGCATAGGACATACTTTTTCCTAAGTATAGGGGGTATGCACCCGAGTTCTTTTCATGTTTTGATCCTCTCCATTATCTCCTATGCTTGTCTATACTTAGGGATATCTTACCCGAAGTATAGGGGGAGACAATATGAGTACAATCTGTTCATTCCCACCCGTGACACTCCCTACTTTGTGTGCAGTATGCTATACTTTGGATTATTTGATCTTAAATATAGGGGCGACGGTCGACTTCTGATTCGTCCACTCATTCCTTATTCATCTAGTTTGTAGACCTTTCTAAACTCAATAGAGTTATGTCTTCTCTTTTCTCTGTGATATATGAGGACATAGCTCAAGCTAAGTATGAGGGGGTTGTTTGTACTCCGTATATACTTTAGCCATAAATGATACTTTCATATTTTTTATTAATAATAATGGCTAAAAATACCTATTAAATTCATTAAAAATACTTAATAAAAAGATGTTTAATATTCCTCAAATTTTTTGTATTTACTAATTAATAAATCAGGTAAAAATATTTTTTCGTAAATTGTTTGAAAAATAGTTTGAAAATATTTTTGAAAAATCTTTTGAAAACTATTTGGAAAACATTTTGTTCAATCTTTTCAACCTTTGTAAAAATATTTTTTTTGTAAAATTTATTTTATTTGTGTGAGATAAAATGTTTGAAACAAAATTACAAATGTTTGGAAAATGGTTGCAAAAATATTTGGAAAAATCTATATATATTGTTTGAAAACCTTTGCAAATTGATTTTCAAATGTAATTAAATATTTGTAAAAACAGTTTATAAAAATTATTTTGGTCTATAGTTTTCAAAATTATTTGTTAAACCATTTTCAAATAAGTTTGAGAAATATATACATTACACAAAAATTCTTTATTAAAATGTATATATTTCTATAAAATTGACCATTACCCCTTGTAAATTCCTAAAATCTTAACTCTTATAAATATAAGTTGCATCCCCGTGTAAATATTTGTACGTAGTTTTTAGCCAAAATCTTTTGTTTTCAAAAATCACAAAAACATTTGCAAAGCTAAAAATACCAAAAACATTTGCAAAACCTTTTCGAAAAATCCAAAAAAATGCATCTGCATCATCTTTTCAAAAATCCATAAAATGTTCAAAAATTGAAAATTGCATCACAAAAATATTTTCTGCATAGCATTTGCATAACATTAGCATTTTTCGGATTGAGTTTGGTAATTGAACAAGTCTAAGTAAAATCCATAGATTGTAGCTTGGTTGGACCTTAAATCTACCTAATAACAGGAACCTTATAGGAGCTGAATTGAGATACTCCGGTCTAGTTGACTTAATTCTTTGAGGTTCATGAGACTTGGTTCAATGGATTCTTGACTGCCTAAGTGAGTATTTCAGAGCACATACACGGCTCTTGTTGATAATGACCTAACTTGGACACCTGTATCTTTCACTTGGCTCAACTCAGGTGGAGAGGGGATTGGATTTGTCAGTATGAGATGCACACAAGTGGAAACATTTGTCCTTGTCTAGGGAGGGAAGTGCACCCCAACCCGTTCAGTGGCATCGTTGTCTAAATACAAGAGAGTGTAGGTTGCAATAATGCTTCAAAAGAGGGATAGTCTACTGGCTCAAGAGGAAAAACTCCTTATGTAAATGCTGCTATATATAATATTTCAAAAAAAGGACCAAAACTCTAAAAAAGTGTACAAGCCTTATTGAAAATAAAATGTCTGCCATAGTGTACATATTTGTATAATCAATAAGCAAGCTTGAAAGTCAAACCATGTGAGCCTGCAGATGGACTACGCTGGTCTTGCATCCTAGGATAGTTAGCTACACTGGCTACCGTCCATTCTTCTCTTCACCCCCACTTCTTGAGCTGGTTGTCACTTGAACTTAGAAGGGAATTCCCTGTTCCTCAAGGAAGGAGTTGCTGGATTGGGGACTCACTGGGTTGTCGTACTGGAGAAGTCAGTCTCTTTGTCATTTCAGTTGGGGAGAGCCACTATCACATACACTGTACGAGTCAGATTCATAATCGTAAGGGTTTGCATATGAGTTGAAGTATTCTGGCCTGGCTATTGAGGAGACTTGAGCAGGGTTTTTTGATTCTCGAAGGCTATTGGATTTCAAATCTGATTCCCATTAAGGTCCGACTTAAGATCCAAACTTTGATTTTGTGAAGGCAAGTTTGATAATTAAATTAAATCCAATTTCTTTCTTATTATTTTCTTTTTATCTTCTACGCTTATTGCATAAGTGTTTGCTAGGGACTAGCAAAGGCAAGTATAGGGGGGTGATGAATCTCCATTTCATCTCCTTATTCTATCATTTTGGCCTAAAAACCTTAGTAAATGCATGTAAATACCCTTAATTCATGCATTTTAGCATTCATGCATCATTGTAGAAAATGTGTGTAAAATACAGTTTTTAATGCCAAAATTATAAAAATAAAGAAAAGAAAACAATAAAATATTGAAAATATTTTATGACCCTAAACCTCGAGACCTAGGCATCTCTATGACTAGGTCGACAAAGAATAAAGTAGGGGAGATAAGGGCCATTTATACAATAAAAATCCCTTTTATTGATTCATTATTTATTCATTTTGGCACCTATTTTTAGTTCCACTTTTATACTTCAAATAAAGAAACTTTGAATATAAAAGTTGTAGATAATAAAATATAGAAAAATACAAAATTGAGGTTTATACAATAATAATATATAAATAAAAAGTTATATTCAGAATAAGCTCCCCAAATCCCAACTTCCCAAACCCATATCTCTCAAATAAAAACTCAAAATATATGAAAATCACTTTTACTTTGTATATAACTTTTAATAAGCTATTTAATGAAGGTAATTTCATATTTTTTGGAGTTAAGGTGTGAAAGTTAGGTTTTGGACCCATACTGTATAGTTTACCTGATTAAAATATTCATTTTATTTATTATTTATTATTTTTAAAATTTTAGATTTTTATAATTTTGTAAATACCATTTATAGTATATGTACAGTTTAAAACATGAATAAAACAATAAATAAAACACTAAAATAAAATACTTATATAAAATACATTGGTAAAATACCTATATCTATACATATATAATAAATATACCTATTTAATTAAGTGTATATATTATATTAGAAAAGTAGAATAAAAATATATTTGTGTATTTAAAAACAAGTTATAAATATATAAAATAATAAATTTAAAAATAAAATTAAAAATACAAAATAAAAATAAAATACCTAAATATATAGATAAATATACCTTTAGTATAACCCTAAAATTAATTTGTAAATATAAAGCTCTAAAAATAAATAAAAATCATAATAAAATATTTTAAAAAATAAAAAATATTTTTTTATTTTATAATCTAAAATTAATAAATTCATTTATTACTTTTTAATCGAAATTTTAAATAATTTCTGACAAGTTTTTTTCTGGTTGGTCCACATGGACCAACTAGCGGCCCCTGCCCGTTGACCTCTGCCAACTCTCTGACCAAGGTCTACATCCAGTCAGAACCTCATTTCTTGCCTCTTTCTCAATTTTACACACCACAACTTTCATCCTTTCATGCTGACTCCTTTACGCCTTTTTCTCCTTGTATATCCCCCTTACACGCCCAAAGGTTTCCACGAGGATTGGATCATAGATTCGCCCGATATCCTTCGTTCTTTGAGCCGCTCTAGTCAACTTGTACGAAACCTCCCCTGAGTGTCTCTTGGCATTTTGAACCCTCTTTGTCCCATTTCCTCTCCTCCACTCACACTCAAAGGATAGAAGGAGGTGACATCTCCTTCTCCTTGCCTGTATCTTGATCGAGGAGGCAACGTGAAGTGGTGCTCCGCCATCTCCGCCGCTTCGCCAGCATGAGGTTAATTTTATCACTCCGACCACTGAGGTCTATTCCTTTCTCATTTCTCTAGCTTTTCTATATCCCTAGGTTAATTTTTGCCTTTCCTTTTTGCATTTTGTACTCAATTCCACCGTAAACCACCCATTCAAAGTTCGTCGGAGCCCTGCACCGGTGAACTCCCTTCCATCGTGCTCCACCGTTCTCCGTCACACCAAACCACCTCCACTCCTTTCCCTTCTGTTTCCCTACGCCCACTTCATCTCCTCCAACCAGATCCCTAGCGGATCTGGAACACAGTGCTCCTATTCCTCCACATCGTTGGAGTGCCTCCACACGAGCCACCCACGCTTCACCTCCACCCAAAAAGCCCCATGGGACCCTCTTTCCTTGAGTACTAACGCATTTTGCAAGTTGTGGAGACTTTAGACTCCGCCGGGGGTCGGTTTTTGATAAACTTGCAGGTACTTGGAGCTCGCCCTCGTCTTTGACTTCGCCACGGTGCACCGACGTTCACCTCACCATTTTAGAATCGCCGATGGGTCGAGGACCCTTCTAGGAAGCTTTCTGGTCGTTTTGGAGCTTCATCAAACACTAGAGAAGCATGCTATCACCAGAGGAAGCTCGATGTAGTGAGCCTTCATCCCTTTTCTTCCACCGACAATCCTCACCGTCGGATTAAGAACTCATGCCCAGATCATCTCCCAGTCGTCGGATGCACCATATCGTCAGTCGTTGATCATCGTTGGAGCATCTAATCGCAGCCGTGGATCAACGAAGTGTTATCGACCGTCAGATGGGCGACACATGTATAAGTGAAGGTGGATTTGCCGTTCGATCGCGTCGTTAGCTGGGTATTTTACAACCTAGCCCAGCTGATTTTTGTACTTTATCATTTAGACCTTAAAAATTCCTCTACATTTATTTTGTTTTGTAATAATTACATTTAAGACCCTCACATTTTTGATATTTGCGTCCAGGTTCCCAGCTACGTCACCTCATGTGCCCGTGCGCTGAGGTGCTGGAAATTTTGCAAGGGGACCCCAGCGGCTTGATGTATTTACATATAGTCCTATAAATTTTAATTTCAATGTTATATTTTTGGAGAAATTGCAAACATGCCCATGAAATTTATGATATTTACATTAATGCCCTTGCTAGTATTGCATTTTCTCTTTATTTCTTGTATTTATTTTAAATAGCAATTAAACCTCAAAAATCTCAAAAATTAGGTGTAGCTTTCTGATTACATCAAGTTTCAAGTACATATTTTTATTTTACAATTTGAAGCTTTTTATTTATTAAAAATAAAAAAGAGTCTTCTTATCCATGTTTACAATAAAAAAATATAAAAATTATAAAAATGTTTTGAAAAATTCCGAAAAAATTATGTTTTGTTTATTTAAGTATATTTAACCTTCAGACCATAAATCCCCAAAAATTACCATGGAAAACTGCAAAAATTTGGAAAACCCTAAAAACACTTCTAAAAATATAAAAAAACCTTGAAAAAATCCCAAAAATATATTTTCTGTCTCTGAATTTTCTTTATATTATTATAATCTTTATTCTAAAATTAAGTTGGAGAATTTTTTATTCAATTTGTTATTTTTAATGTCCATTTTAATTTAGGGTATTTAATTAAACCCTATTTTAGGGTATTTTTGACTCAAAAAATATATAAAAATTAGCAAAACTTCTTAAAAATCACAAAAATAGTAAAAAAATATTTAAAAACTAGAATATTTTATTTTATTATTTTGACTATTTTTATTAATATTTATCTCTACCCTAGCCTACATTGTATATATACTCTATATATAACTTTAAATATAAATTAAAAGAAGATGAAAATATAAAAAATATAAAAGTTATAAAAAGAAAATATAAAATCAGAAAATTAAAAATGAAAATATAAAAATATAAAAAAATAAAATAAACAATTTAAATAATAAAAAACCCACATTAGAAATATAGATGAATAACTTCACAATCATCTTTTTGCATTCACTTCCCCGATCTAGCCGTTTGTTCCCTGTGTTTGACACTCAACACATATTTGCACTATACACACATTTTATAAAGTTAAATAAATTAAATTTTAACTCCACATTGCTTTTTATTGATTAATTATCATTATGAGTTAATTGTTGATTAATTAGGGTTTCTTTTGGGTCGTCACAGCGACAGTGTCTCCACCTTGTGTGAGACATATTTAGACCCACGAAAAATCCTAGTTATCACTTATGAACATAGTCTCATGGAACCTAACGAATTAAGTCAAGGTGACCTGAAGTATCCCAATTCTAGTCCTCAGTGGGTTCTTCCAAAATTAAATACATTAAGGTCTATACCAAGATCCAATCTTTAGACTTTAATTTAGATTTGTTCAATTGTCTTGATTATTCTGAAAAATGTTGATGCTATGTACAATACAAGAAAATATTTTTATGAAGCAATTTTCTGATTTTGAACTTTTTTAAAGAATTTTGGGAAATATTTTGCAATTTTTATGTAAAATTTTGAAAATATTTTGTAGATTTTTATATGTTTTAAATATTTGCAAATTTTTGGGGATTTTTGAAAATAAAGGGTTAGTGAAATAATTACATGAAGATATTTACACGAGAGTGCATTTGTTATTTACAAGCACTGGGTTTAAGAATTTGCACTAGGTATTTACAACAATTAGGTTAGTGGTTATTTAAAGGTTTTTATATACAGAGTTTGTAAAGACTTCTTATTTATTTCAATTATGTATACGATTCTCAAAATAATTTGAAAAGTGTTTCACAAATATTTTGGAAACTTATTTTCAAATTAATTTGTCAATTAAGTTTTTCTAATATTTACCAAACTCGAAAACCATTTTGCAAAGATTTTTCAATAGATTTTATTAAAAAAAAACAAAAGAAATTTTCACAAACAAAATATTTTTATAAAGGTTTAAAAATATTTTACAATATAATTTCCAAAGAGTTTTCCAAATAATTTTCAAAGAATTTTCCAACTATTTTTTAAATATTTTGCAAAGAATTTTTAATCGGTTTATTAGTCATATGTACACACAATTTTTGAAAAGTTTTTACATATATTTACATTGTATTCTTTATAGTTGATTAATTGCATGTTATGATTCATATATTATATTCTCTATATTAATCAAAATATGCAAGTACGAGTTATTGATAGAGTATATACAACGTATAAACGACCCCCTATACTTAGCTTTAGCTATATCCTCATGGGTCAGAGAGAAAAAGGACGAAATAACTCGTGTTAAGTATTGGAAAGCATATATTACAACGACTAAAGAATGAAAAGCCAGTCGTCCCCCCGTATACTTAGGATCAACCAATCCTAAGTATAACATACTATATACATAATAGGGATGATCGAGGATCCAGAATATACAAAATCAATATACTCGGCTTGTCCCCCTTATACATGGGGTAAAGTACCCCCAATTTTAAACAGAAGGTAAAAAATTTAGGGACAAGCAGACGAATGAATAAAGAACAAACCGAGGCACTCACCCCCACTATACTTAGGATGAAACATATCCTAAGTATAGCACATATGAATGAGATGAGGGCAATATGGAAGAAAGAATTGGAAAAATGAAAACAAAAGGAAAAAAAAGAAAATCTAATCAAAGATATTTTGAGGAGCAGTCCAGCTCCACTGAAGCTGTTGCAGCAGTGAACTCATCATCAAAGATAACTTGTACAGAGTCTACAACTGCCAAGAATGTATCATGCTCTATGTACGTCTTCAGCAACTGGTCGTTGACTATGAAGAGCTACACATCAACTGCCAATTCTGATATCAATACACTTCTGTTGTCATGCACAATCCTGACTTTGTATGGCCCAATCCATTTAATCTTTAATTTTCCTGAAATTATCTTCAATTTTGCGTCAAACAACCATATTTTTTGCCTAGGTTCGAAGGTCTTCCTCCTGATATGCTTGTCATGCCTGCATTTGACATTCTCTCTATGCATCACAATGTTGTCGTATACGTAATCTCTTAATTCCAAGAGTCTGTTCAGAATGAGTTTTCTCTACTGACCACCTTTCTATGAGTCGAGGTTGCATATATTCATTGCCCACAATGATTTGTGAATCAATTCCACTAGCAAGTGGCATGACATTTCACCAATAGGGCGACATGCCGAAGGGAGACTTGTAGGTCATTCTGTATGGCCAAAGAATTGAGTCCAGAAGTTGCGACCAATTCTTTCTTTCCGACCTCACTAGTTTCTCCAATATTATCTTGATATCTTTGTTTGATAGTTCTGCCAAGTCATTTGACTGCGGATGATAAGGAGATGTGACCCGGTGATTGATGTTGTACTCCTTCATTAATTTCTTCACCTCCTTATTGATGAAGTGGATGCCTCCAACTGAAATCAGTATCTTTGGAATTATGAATCATAAATGATGTTATCTTTCAAGAGATGCAACGTTGAGAATTGATTTATTAGGGAAAGTTTCTGTTATTGGTGCATTACTTAGTGGCATATCTTGGCATTCAATTCTGGAGAGATGATCTAACACCACATTCTAAACTCCATGATTATCTCTAATCTCCAAGTCAAATTCCTGGAGGAGAAGGATCCATCCGAGTAGACATGATTTAGCATCTTTCTTCTGCTGTAGGTATCAGATGGCGGAGTGGTTAATAAAAGCTATTACTTTTGATGCAAGAAGGTAGGATCTACACTTGTCTAAGGTGAAAACTACTGCCAACAACACTTTCTCTGTGACTGTATAATTTCTCTATGCTTCATAGAGCATCTTGCTGGCATTGTGGATAACATAGGGCAACCTATCCCTTCTTTGTTCTAGAACAACCCCCAACTATGAAGCCCGATGCATCCATCATAATCTCGAATGGAAGAGACCAATCCAATGGCTATGTTATGGGAGCCTGAGTGACCAGTTCTTTCAATTAAGAAAAATATTAGAGAACCGTCTGATTAATAATAAACTGAATCTCCTTACAAAGAAGCTCAGTAAGAGGTCGAACAAGCTTGTTGAAGTTCATGATGAATCGACAATAGAAGACGGCATGCCCTAATATTGACCTCATATTCTTCACGTTCTGAGGTGGCTTGAGCTTAGCGATCACATCCACCTTCGTTGGGTCGTCCTATTGGACATGCCAGCCGAGAACGAGCCCTTAAGAAAAAATGTTATTGCAAAAAGTCATTCCATGATCTAAAATGAAGAATAAGTAATTTATATAATAGATCCCTTTGTACAATTAGGATTATATACCATTTCCATCTTAATGATCATACAATTGTTGATTCAATTGTTGAATCATAGAGGATGGTGCTTGGATGAATATCTAAAGAGTTATATTGAGGACTCATCAAGCACCATTAAATGATTATTAAGAGATGATCTCCAGACTAAGTAGGAGATGGCAATCCTTCCTCTTTTGGTTGATCTGGCTAACTCCATGATGCATGTCATCTGCATAGGAATAGAGATTTAGAAAAGAGAAGACCTAGCGAGATTGAGATAACAAAGACCTATGTTGTATGTTGTCACGATATAGGCACACATCCTCTGACCTGAGACAAATGTGTTACTATAAGTTTAAGTATGTACATTTGGTAGACCGATACGTTGATGGTCTAATCAATGTGTATACACCAATGAGCTGATGTGCATAAAAGAGCATATGAGTAATACAACCTCTCAAAGGGATCATACATGTTCAATACTGAACCGAAGACATGAGCTCACTCATGAGATATTAGGAATTAAATTCCATGCACGGTCATCTCGCTTTGGAAGCTTGACTGAAATTGTAGGTTTGATATATGCTTTTGCAAAGTATATGGTCAATACCTAGGTATGATATATTTGTTTGGAAAGTATATGATCGATACCAACTCCCAATGATCGAATGAGAAACTTAATGATAAAACCCATAATGAGACAATCTAAATAAGATCTAAAACTTCAGGTTTATTCTAGGTCTTCCAGTATGTAGGATGTACATGTATTAGGAATACTTGAGGGTAATGTAATTATAAACTATTGTATAACCATGACGATTCTATTCTGAGGGAGTGATGAAACAGTTCTGGATTTTAGTGACTCCTCTAAATAGATAGGTAATCTGATCTTAGTCCAAATATTGGACATTGATCTGAATATGATTCAGATGCAATGAAAAGATTAGATTCCATCTTTGATTTAATCAAACATCTTTGGGAGGTCCCCTTGATCTGTATTTGAGATAATATCTCAATATCTAAGTCACTATACATGGAACGTACAATCGCCCTATCCTTATCGTCAAGTATCCGCAAAGAAAGCGCATTATTCTTGAAAGAGTTCAAGAATAATTCCATTGTTGATATTTTATCTAAGCATTGAGAAAAATGGATAATTAAATATGATTTAATTATTATGAACAATGTGAAGGTGATTCATATTATTTAACTCATGAGAATGGTCACCCCAGATAAATAAATATGATTTAATTATCATGTATATGAATAATGTGTATAACACTATCCACATTAATCATGGATATTATAAATATGATTTATAATATATCAGAGAGGATTAATTGTAATATGCATTTACAAATAAATAATCAATGTGAATTGGATTCACATTGAACAATTAATTGTAATTGCAATTACGTTTTATTTTGGAGGTGTGAATAAGTTTCATATTCTTTCAATGACATGATTGAAATTATCACAAAATAATTTGGAATTATTTGATGAATAATTATGCAATAAAAGTCATTGCATATATGGAATAATTATTGAGATACAAAATCTCAATACAAAAGGAATGAGAGTCCTATTACCATAATGGAGAGGGGGACGACCAAGTTGAGGGCTCAACTTGGTGGCCGTCCACCCTCACCATATGGAATGAGTATCTTCTCATTCCAATAGATTCCATCTTTCTTGGTGTGATTTAAATTGAAATATATTGACCGATTTCAATATATTTATTTTAATTAGAAGTAAAAAAAATCATTTCTAGTAATTAAAACACAACAAGATCATGACCATTGATTGAAAGTACAAATCAATCTCAACCATTGGATTTATGTGCATATGGACTGAGATCCATAGACATCCAAAATAGTATTAATAGAAGGGTAACCCTAGCCATTTATTTTACATAAAATGAGACACAGTTCTATCTCTCTACACGGTTACTCTCTCATTGCGGTCATCCACCTTGGTGCCCTAGAGAGAGTCGCCATTTTCGCCGCTACACCGTCGTGCTACCGCTTCGACTGCTTGTGGATCTCCATCTCCTTCAGTGCATCTTGCTTGTGGAGAAGACATTGCATCTCGTATGATGAGATCAGGAGATTCACCGCTTTGATTATTAAATTAGATTGCGAGCAACACACGTTTCATCAATGTGCTCGCAAACGTCTCCTCCGTTGGATCGGACTTGAGACAGGAGATATCTTATTTTAGAGACATGATCACAACTATGCTTCAAGAGGTATTCTTATATCATGTTTGCGGTTTAGAAAAAGCAATCCAAGAAGTGTTCTTTGATAATGTAGTTTCATCGCTTTGAAATTTTTTTAAATTACGCCGCCCCGAGCAACTAGTACGACAAGTCGCTCCTGATGGTATCTGATGTGATCTTCACGCTTCCTTGATGTGCTTAAGATTTTTTCCATAATCTTCTAGTGGTATCAGAGCCATAGGTCAGAGGTTTTGAATATGATCCATAAACCTTAGATGACATGGACATTTGTGGTTGTGCCAATTTTCATCGTATTTTGTTCACTCAACCATGTTTTGTGCAATTTATTCACCCTATTTAAGTACTTTAAAAAGTAAGTTTATTACTTATATTACATTTCCATCTAATTATCAAATCGTAGGGCTTGAGTTTGTGCAATTTGGAATCCGTTTGCTCAAGTTATGATCATTTAAGTGGACATGTATCAATGTTACTAGAATAATCAAGAGATACTCATGATTTTAAAACGCCTAGAAATGATTTTAAAACGCCTAGAAATGAATGATATCACTTGGATTTTGTTTCAAATTATATTGGAAAACCAAGATAATTTAGTTTGCATGATTTGGAGTTTATTTGCTCAAGATTTGTTAGTTTTAGTAAATTTGTGTCTCTACTGGAAACTTAACAGATGTGAACAAGAATCTTGTGATTATCATTCAATTAATTCATGGAAATCAATGGTTAATCATCTATACTAATTAGTTGTTAAATATTTGTGAAATATTGAGTAAAAATAATTATTTTTGAATGACCATAACCAACATGATGAGATAATTGATCTTAATCGATTTGGTTATAATGAACTTTTCAACAAACATTGAAACTTGAATAGGATTGGGGATTTATTTATGAATTATCCTTATAATATTAATCAAAATAGTTTTGATAAATATTATATGGTATAACTTTAGTTAAAAGACCTAATATCATTTCAATACAATATGATCAAATCACATTATCCTGACCTGAGGTGGATATGGTGTCTAGTCGGGGATCATTGGGGTAGTAGGTTGCTCTGTAAGTGGTCTGTTCCACATCCTTTGTGTACTGACCATGATAGCGGGTAAGGAAAGGATAATTCTTGAAAAGATCATGCGGTATTTTTCTAGTCATTAAAATTTGAATAATACGTATTTTGAAATTATATCATCCTTCAAGTAACAATCAAGATTATTTGTTGGTTGATTGATTGGATTGATAATTGATTTAATATGATTTAATGAATTATATCCAATTAAAATAGAAACTCTATTATGAATAGAGTTGTAATTTCCTTAGAAGAATTAATTATGTGAATATGATCCATAATAATTAATTAGAATTCGAACATGATTTGGAGGATCACATAAGTGACATTCATGGTCTCCCATCAAGAAGAAGGGTTCTGTTGCCATGGATTATATGTAGGAGATACATGTCTGAAGTGATAGCTCCTGCATACAAGTGTACATGGATCGGGCTCTTTGTTTCTTGAAAGAGTAAGGTCGTATGCGTAGTGACCCCAATATCGGTTCCTCATATTATTGGGGTAATATTGGGTTGTGCATGATGAGTTCTAATTCCGTTGAAGGTTGGTTCAATTAACAACAGGTCAACATCACCTTAGAAGTGGTGGGCCTGGGTGTTAATGACCGGATTGGGAATGCAAGTTGGAAGGCAGAATGTGTTCTTGTTTATTTTTACCTGAGTTACAGTTTCTCATATTATTTCAGATAACCTATAGTACGTACACTCAAAAATATAGTCAATAATAACCAGGAAAATAACATGGATTGGATCCATGATCAAGATATTGTACTTGGAGCTGGACACATAATGTATGTGGTTGCAATGTGCAAGTTTCCTCATAATAATGAGGAATAACAATTAAATAGACAATAGGACAACAACATTGGGTTTGTATGTCTCTGTAGTCTTGATCTCTCATCGAATGTGCTTTGGAAGTATCATGTCGATGATGGTCACAATTATCGAAAATACTTATAAAACCTAAGAAGATGTTTTGGGCTCTCAACATTTAATCATGAATGACATGGTTCACTGCATTACACAGAATGGTGGCTCGATAAGAGATGAACTCAAAATGTTTGAGTACCTACATGAACCAAATCCTTTAAGAGTTAAGATGAATGTCGCTATGATGAGTGTCATCATTTTACTATCTATATTCTAGTCTTTCATTAAGTTTCATTAATTGTCATATTGTATGAATTGAATGAAGTATACATAAATGCTGAAATGCTCTTATATTGAAATCTTTTTAGTTCAACATAAGAGATCCTTTATCTTAAGCAATGGTTGTTTATAGATGAAGCAAGCGCAATGGAAGTGTGAGTCTGACCCATGTAAGAAGGAAAATCAAAGAGTTGACTATACTTCTGTGACTCCATACATATAACATCCAAAGAGTTTGATAAATGCCAATACTGCAACAAGCCTATGTATTGATAGTATGAGTATCTCGACGACTATCTAAGATTCTTAGAGAAGGATCCAGACAATACATCAGAATATTATACATCTACATATAATTATTGAAATTCACTTGCTTATTAGATAAGATCAAAGTCTAATAATTGTATCTTATTCTTCTAATAACACTTATACTTGGTTGCATATGTTTTAGAAGATTAGAAAATTTGATCATGAGGTTTAATAGTCATTCACATGGATGTTGGTGAAATTGTTACAACAATCTCCATCGGATAGATAGACTACATAATTTCAGTGGGAGAGTTCTTAGTCTTAGAGAATATCTCTATGACCTAGATATTAGAATACATTCATTATTTATTTGTGGATGATGGAAATAAGCATGCATTTTGGAATAGACCTATCATCAAGAGTTATGATGGACATATTTCATATAGTAATCTAACATCTAGAGGACTCTACTAAATTAGAAAATTAATGAATGGTTCACCAACGTTTCTAGATGCTGAAAATTTAAAACTTTAAAAGATCAATAGGAGGTTGAAGAGCATTTGACAATGATCTAGCATGAATCCTTGGACATATGTCTATTGATAAAATCAATAGACTAGTAAGATATGGAACTATAGATTGTTTGAAATTTCAAATCTTACATACTTGTGAATATTATATTCAAAGTAAACACGTCTGATACACCCTTCTCTGGAAATGGTGTAAGAAGCCAAGGTATTCAAGATCTCATACATATTAATGTATGTGGATCATCTATATCATAATAAACATTAATGATATATGATATCTATTGATGATTATTTGTAATATGAGATTTGTTCCCTTCAACTTAGCGACCTCTGAAATGTTCAAGATGGACAGAGGAGAACGAAATCGAATATACAACAAAGTGGATATGCAAAGGTCAAGAAGTTCTTAAGCTAACCTTCTTGCGAGACCGCTGAGGAATGGATCTGACAAGGTGCAGGTCGATATCAGGGTCCACAGTGGATGGAAGCCAATCAAGAACGATCTGATGAAGATCCTCAGTAGCCGTAGAGTGAGAAGACATAGACGGGTCAGTGGAAGTAGTGTGGCTAGGTCTGGCCTTGGGTGTCTCGCAAATGTCGAAGTGAAAATGTATGAACTCCTCATCAGAAGAAGTAGAGTCAAAGTCATCCTGTAAGGTCTCTCCTTGGTCAATACCAAAAGGAATGAACTCATCTGTGGAAGTAGTCGAATCATGTTCGTCCTCTACATTCTCAACCAGATCACCATTCTCATCAAAAGGCCCAGATTACTGAATAAAAGCAACAAGATCAACTTCGGCCATGGTCTCATCAATGTCTTCCCTCCACTCTAAGGTGTCAATCGTGTAAATCACGTGGATGTCATAAATACATCGCCAAACACCAGAAGAAGGAACTCCAAGATCCATGCTTTCCGAGTCTCCCTCCACTAGGAGGAATTCTCGGGTCTCAGTGGAATCCAACATATAACAAAAGTCTCCGATAGTCTCATCGAGGTCATAGTCCTTAGGGTTATCTAAGATATGTGTAAGTGCATTAGGTGCAGGTCTCTGATCGGTAGTGGGTGCGGTGATGATCACCTTGCTTTCGTCAACAGAACGGAAGTGAATATCTCCTGAGCCATAATCAACAACAACCCTCGTAGAGGCGACTAATGGTCATCCCAGGATGATTGGAGAGTGCTCCCTAGTTGAGGTCTCCATTAGCAATACAACAAAATCAACATTGTGCCTCGTGCCCTGAATCAAAATGACAACGTTCTCTAGAATACCCGTCAGCCTCTTTATTAATCCATCAACAAACTGAACGATCATCCTGGTTTTCTTGAGAGGCCCTAAATGAAGAGACTATACCATCGAGAAAGGTATAATGCTAATCGAAGCACCGCCATCAAGGAGAGTATGATCACATGTGTTGTCAGAGATGGTGCAACAAATGAAAGGTGTAGCAGTGTTCCTTTTCCTAAGAATGGGACGGTGTGTGATTGTATGGGTAGTGGCCATGGTCAAAATATGATGCTCAGATCTGCTCCTCCGCTTTCTCTTCTTGGGAAGAAGAGCGGATAAATGGGTCATGGCCTGCTTAAGTGGGGCTTGGATGATCTCATCAATAGTGGCCACCTCTTCGGGTTTACTTAACAATTTTTTGAATTTTTGGATCTCCTCCATACAAGGGAGAAGATGGGAATCAACAAATACACAAGGACGACTAAGAGCAGTCTATACATTGTTGTACTTAGGGTCAAAGGTGGGACAAGATGTGAATAGATTGTGGGCAAAAGGTTTGGCATGTGGGCCTTCTCCTCACAGAATGAATAAACAAAATGTCGCCCGAACTCATTTTGGATTTTAAAAACTTTCTCATTTTTTTGTATTTTGGGACATTGCAACCTCTCCAGGGAATCCTCAAGCGAATCCATATCGTCAGATCGTGAAGCATCAAAATGGTTCTTATTTAGACAAGTGAGGTCGTCAATCCTCGAATTCATATGCTCCATGAATTGGGTTAACGTCCCAAGTGTGGAAATCATGAGAGATGACTCCAAACTCTCAGGATCGGTGCATGAAATGATGGTGGTGGTTGCGGGAAAAAATCACATTCCGGCTCAAGGTATTCTATAAAAAGTGTATTGTCGAAATGTAGAGGTGACAGTGGTGGTAACGATGGGTAGAAATCAATAATCTCTGAATCCTGAAATAATGGGTTAGGAGGAGATGTACAAAAATCAGGAGCGAAATCCTCCTGGAAAAGGAGAGGTGAACCGCTAGAGAGTACGAGGAATCCACGAAGACCGGATAAATTGCGCTCCAGTCGACCATCTCGAAAAAAATGAAAATAATCGGGAGAACATGATAGTCAAATCAAGAGATATGAGAAAAAGGCACAAATGCACATTGATGATCTAATATGCAAACACAAAGAAACTCACTGAAGACAAAACACACCCCTCAATTCACCTAATCAACTCAGTGAACATCGCAAAAGTGTGGTCTTTTATCTTGTCTATTTTAAAGTTAAATGAGAATTCAAAATTGTACAAACACTTAGGTTGCCTTGATGGGATTTGATCATCAACCTTAGTATGTATGTGATCAAGTAAACGAAGACAATAAGGAGATTACTCACCCCAAAACAAATATTTTCTTTTTGGATCTTTTTTAGGGTCAAGTAACATTACAGTCCTAATTTTATTGTTATCACCTTTTTTGGATTTTTAATAAGAATGCAAGTGCTTATCAGGGAATCAATTGCACTTAGCACCTAGGTGGTCAAAATCAGAGGTATATTCGGAAAAGCAATACAAGGCAAAAATGATGATGTATGCTAAAGAGAAATGCTCACCTTGCCTCCAGCACTCTACATGCAAAGATTCTCAATAGAATTGAAACCTACACTGTATGAAATGCAACCGATGAAATAGTCCTAGATGAGAAATTGCTATTAGCGTAAAGAACAATATGCTAAATATCAAGATGTGAAATCCAAAAGTCCGATCTCTGAAGTGCATCGGTGTCCGCCACAATGGATCATGCAAGCGTTGTATAGCACTTCTCTTGGCACTCGATCTAAAATCCAAATAAATAGTAATTTATAGATTTGACTAAGTCCAAACATAAACTATATGAGCATGAAATGTTTATTAGGTGTTTGACCTTAGTCTATCGACAAGCAGATCCTACAACTAGGTCTCAATCACACAAAAGAAAGAAAATTGAAAATCGGAAAAACAAAATAAAAAATGCAATGAAAACATGATAAAACCAGCGAAGCCCCCAAAGGAACAATCCCTCAAGCACTGGACCTCGTGAGATGTAACCGAGTCCTGGAGAGCATCCCGAATTATTACAAGTTCAATGTCTCTCTCTCTCACTTTAAAATTACACAATAAATAAACACAAAAATAAATGATCAAAAATTTGTCTTCAAAATTCCCTCCAAGTCCTCCTTGGTGCGAGGTAGACAAGCTGAAGGCGGCTTCACGTTGGTGTGCAGGCACCTTGAGTAAAGCGCCTCCCTTGATCCACGGTACCTTGCACAAAGACAACAAGAGAGGGTGATTAGACAAGTCACAATAATATCAAATAAACAGAAAAATAAATACAACAAAAATATAGACAAAAAGACAAAATCAATCAAAAGCCAATCTACGCTTAGTTGCTCCTCGATAACGATGCCATTCGATAATTGCGATTTTGCGAGGGTCTAAATATGTCTCACACAAGGCGGAGACACAGTCGCTGTGGCGACCAGTCACGAAATCCCAATTAGTCAACAATTAACCCACAATGATGATCAAGCAATGAAAAGTAAAAGTGAAGTTAAAATTTATTTTATTTAACTCTACAAAATGTGTTTATAATGCAAGTTTGTAGAGTATCGAACACAGAAGGCAAATGGGATAGATCAGGCAAGTGATCATAAGATTGATAGTGATGTATTTATCTATATGCTTTTTTTGTGGGTTTTTATTTTTATTTTTATTTTCATTTTATTTTAATTTATTTTTATTTTATATTTTTTATTTTTATTTTTAATTTTCTATTTTTCTATTTTATAATTATATTTTTATATTTTTATACTTTTTTTACATTTAAGAAATAACATAAGGCTATATAATGGGTATATATATACAATATATGCTATTATAGATATAAATAATAATAAAAATAGTTAAAGTAAAGAAATAAAATATTTTTTGTTTTTTTAAATAATTAACTATTTTTTTGTGATTTTTTAGAATTTTCGCTAATTTATATATATTTTTAAAGACAAAAATACCCTAAAATAAGGCTTAATTAATTAGACCGAATTAAAATGGAGATTAAAAATAGAAAATTGAATCAAAATTTCTCCAAATTATTTTTTATCTATAAATTATAATATAGAGAAAAATATAAAACAGATAACACAATTTTCGGAATATTTGCATGTTTTATAAAATTGGGATTTTTACACACATAACCTTGAGTAATTTCACAATAACATTCATAGCCCTGCATAATCGTGAATTACATGAGAAACCCCAAGTAATGGTTAACTCTTACATGACATAGCCCTGTGTCATATTCCGTTTGGGATACCCGTTATTTTTGACGGTTTCTGTTAAAGACAAAACTATACCTAAAACTCATTCTTATTTACAATAACATGCTATTGTTGACAGAACCACCCTGTTCACCATCGAGCTCCTCCTGGAACCCCCACACCCGCTCCTCACCCCCCCAGGAGCCTCCACTGCTCGAAGCTCACCCCCGCTGACGAATTCCTTCCTCCAGGAGCTCGGTCCCTGCTGGAAGCCTCCCCTGCCTCGTTCCGACCACCGAGGAGCGCCGTGTCGAAAGCCCCCGCTCGATCCCTCCTGGAAAGCCCTCGCCGCCTCACCTGTTTGAAGCCCCCCACGCCCGCTGCTGCTCAACCCCCCACCCCACTCATAGAAGCGCTTGCCACCGAGATCAACCCCTCCTTCACCACCACCCTTCCCCGCACCATCACTGCCCGCGTGGATGTCTCCCGTCCCGAGGACATCAAGTTCCTGTTATTGATCGACGCCTCCCTCGAGGACTTCGACACCGTCTTCGCCGTCAATGCCAGTAGCGCATTCGTGTGCCTACACGAGGCGACAAACCGCATCGTCCGCGGATGGCAGCCTACAATACATCAAAGGTGACAGTGGAGGCGATGGCGAGCCTACATCCCCCCGATGACAACTGCATCCCCCGCCCGCCCAAGGTCCAACCCCACACCGCCCTGCACCTGCACCCCCCATGACCGACCACTCAGGTCCCCTCCATGCATTCCTCGCCCGCCCAAGGTCCAACACCCCCCAAATCCTGCTTTCCTCCACTTCTCCTATGCATCCGTCCGTCGCAGCCTTCCATCATCACCGAGCAGCCGTAGCCTGCTAGCATCCTCCACAAACTCCCTTCCGACCGCATGTAGGCAAACCAAAATTTTGAGCCACAATGGATGCAGGGGATAGCTCCTGAGAAAGAGACATGATTACTTTTTTATTTAGATTCAATTCCAGCCGTTAGATCATTTCTTGGTTACATTAACTCAATCATCTGGTTGAGTTAACTAAGTAAAGTAACGGAAGGTTATAGGCGTAAGATGACACATTTATTTGGGGTTCTTAACATAATTCACGATTATGCAGGATTATGAATGTTATTGCGAAATTACTCAAGGTTATGGGTGTAAAAATCCCTATATATTTTTATAAGGATTTTTAGGGTTTTTCACTTTTTAGGTATTTTCTTTTATAATTTTTAGTGTTTTTTGGTCTAAAGGTTAAAACACATAAATAAACAAAATAATTTTTTTCTGGAATTTTTAAAATGTTTTTATATTTTTATTGGTTTTCTATTTCAAATAGGGACAAAAAGGGCTGTTTTTATTTGTTATAAAATATTAAATAGTCCTAAAATTGAAAATAAAATAAGTGCGTGGAAGTGTGTGCAATCGGGAACGTATAGATATTTTTGTGGATTTTTAGAGCAATGTAGGTAATTTAAATAAATACAAGAAACAAAGAGAAACTACATTCCTAGCAAGGGAATTTTGTAAATAAAAATAAGTCTAGGGCCCTGTTTGTAATTTTCACAAAAATATTAAAAGAAATTAAAATGTTTCTGTACTAAAAACACATACCAAAACCTATAGGGGGACACTTGTAAAATGTCCCCTCACATGGGGTGTCATGTGAGGTAACGTGGTGTGGACCAAATAGAAATTACAGAAAGCTCAGGGGTCTATTTGAAAATATTACAAAGTATTATAAGGATAGAAGGAAGTTTAGATACTAACAATAAATACACAAAATTCTTTGGTTAAAACTGCAAAATACCTAAAGCCTTAAGCGATTGAACGGTGGGCCTCCTCCCACTTATCCACGTGGTGGCGCGAGAAGAGGCGATGACGCTTCGTCTCAAACAGCTGCAACTAGATGATCCCAGAATGATCTGATGGCTGATACGCGGGGGATCCGAAGATGCTCGATCATTCTCATGGCAAGCCTCAATCGGGCGGCTGCTGCTTCCTGCGAGGAATAGGGAAGAACAACCATCCGTCTTCACTTCAATCCGCAAAAGCTCGCAATGGATAGCCTCCCTCCGACAGATGAAGGATTCAGAAGAGTGCTGATGTCCTCCTGTGGTGGAAGTATCAAAATGGTGTGGGAGAGGCTGAGTCGATCAGGCAGAGCACCGGGACCTATAGGTACACCTGCACCTTGATGAGGCTCGAGGAGCATCTGTTCTGGTTCTCACCTACAGGGCTAGTTTGCAAAAAGCCAGGCGAACCTCGTTGGCGATTTTAGGGGGAGAATGAGCGAAGGGGTGCGGTGGATGGCGATATTCGGTGTACAAAATAGAAAGGAGATCAAGAGTCCAGATCTAGGCCAGATCTGAATGAGTGGAAGTGAGGTGGATGATCGGATGATGGAGAGAATTGAAGTGGAGGTGGTGGTGGGTCGAAACACGGTGCGGGTACGAAATGGCGATCTACGACAAAAGTAAGCGATTGAAGAAAGAAACAACAACAAAAAAATACCTAGGTACTAAGATAACCTAGAAAAGCAAGGAAATAAAGTGTACCTCAGTGGTCGGAGCCACGAAGTCAACCTCACACTAGCGAAGCGGCGAAGATAGTGGTGGAAGCCTCCTCAGCCTCACCTGACCCCGTTTGAGGTAGCCGGAGATGCCCCTTGAAAGGGTATGGGGAGATCATCAAGTGCATTATGAAAGCATGATGATCGCATCGTATGCAATCAGGAGCGACTAGTCGCACTAGTTGCTCGATGCAGCGGAATTAAGAAATTTAATATGATGAAGCCACATGATCCAAGAACATTTCTCGGATCGTTTCATCTAAACCAAAATAGGCATTAAGGTTACCTCTTGAAATGTGGTTTTGATCGAGCCTCTAAACGAAGAGACCTCCTGTCTCAAGTCCGATCCGACAGAGGAGACGCTTGCGAGCGCGTCGATGAGACGCATCCTTCTCACAATCCATGTTTATGATCCAAGAGACGGATCTCCTGATCTCGACACACGAGATCCAACATCTTCTTCATGAGGAGGTGCACCGAAGGAGATGGAGATCCACGAGTAGGTGATCCGGTAGCATAATGACGATGATGCAGTGATGACGACTCTCTTAAGGGCTCCATGTGGACGGCTTCAATGAGAGAGCGGGAGAGAACTCTTGGCATGTAGAGAGAGAGAGGGAGAGAGCAATTGATTAACCTTGTGTATCCCGAAGAGCAAGAGGTGCCTCTTCTTATATAGGGTTTTGGGATCCATGGATCTCAATCTATGGACAACACAAAATCAATGGATGGGATTGATTTGTGTTTCTTTCAATGGCCATGATGTTGTTGGTAGAACACAACAATAATTAATTTAATTTAATATATATTGATAAATGAATATATTTAAATTCAAATTAAATCAATTAATTATCCTTGGAGATAATGTGGAGATAAACCTCATCGCCTAAAAGGGGGGATGACCACTCTTCTCATGAGATCCCACTATCTCACGAGATCTCATTATCTCATGAGATCTCATAGTCTCATGATATCTCCAATATTTACAACAACAATTTTTGTAAATTATTTCACAAAATTAATTCATAATTATCTTGTGAACCTTGCAATCATGCCATTGGAGAAATGTGAATCACATTCACATCCCAAAATAAAATGTAAACTATATTTTCAATTAATCATCCGATGTGAATCCAATACACATCAATAATTAATCAACAAATATAAATCACAATATGATCTCTATAATATATTATTAATCACATTTATAATATATCTGATTAATATGGATAGTGTTATCCACATTATTCATATCCATGATAATTAATCACATTTAATCATCTTGGATCTCTATCCTCATGTGCCCAAATAACATGAATAACATTCACATTATTCATATATTTGATAATTAAATCACATTTGATTATCTTTGATAACTCTCCTAATAATATGAATCAAATTTATATTATTCATGATAATTAAATCACATTTAATTATCCATTTTCTCAATGCTCGGATACATATATCAACAATGAAATTATCCATGAAATCTTTCAAGGAAAATATGCTTTCTCCGCGGATACTTGGAGATAAGGACATGGCAATTGTATTGTTCCTCATATAACGACTTGGATATTGAGATCACATCTCAAATCCAGATCTTGCGGACCTCCCATAGATGCTTGATTAAATGAAGACCGCAAATCTAATCTTCTCATTACATCTGAATCACATTCAGATCAAAATCCATCAGATGGACTAAGATCATATACGTCTCTATGAATGGAGTCACTAAAATCCAGACCCGTTTCATCACTCCCTTAGAATGGAAGCGTCATGGTTATACAATCGTTTATGATCACATCACCCTCAGTTATTCCTAATACATGTACATCCTGCATACTGGAGGACATAGAACAAATCCGAAGTTTTAAATCTCTTTTAGACTGTTTCCTTCAGGATTTTATCATTAAGGTTCTCAATCGATCATTGGAAGTCAGTACCGATTATATACTTTCCAAAAGCATATATCATACCTAGATGTTGATCATATAGTTTCCAAAAGCATATATCAAACCTTACAAATTCAGTCAGGCTTCCAAAGCGAGACGACCGCGCATGGAATTTGATTCTTCCCAATATCTTATGAGTGAGCTCGTGTCTTCCGGTTCAATATTAAACCTGTATGATCCCTTTGAGAGATCGTATTACTCATATGCCCTTGAATGCACACGAATGCATCGGTGTATAGACCTTGGTTAGGTCATCAACCTATTGGTCTGCTAAATGTACATACTCAAACATATAGTAACACATTTGTCTCCGGTCAGAGGATGTGTGCCAATATCCTGACAGCATACGACATAGGTCTTTGGTTATCTCGATCTCGTTAAGTTAACTCTTTGACCTAACTTATCTGACACCTTTGAATCTCTATTCCTATGTAGAGGACCTGCATCAAGAGGTCGGTCAGATATCAACCAAATAAGAAAGGATTGTCATGTCCTACTAAAGATGGAGATCATCTCTTAACAATCATTTGATGGTGCTTGATGAGTCCTCAATCTAACTCTTTAGATATTCATCCAAGCACCAGCCTCTATGATTCAATAATTGAATCAACAACTGTATGATCTTTAATATGGCCATGGTACATAACCCTAATTGTACGAAGGGGCCTATTATGCAAATTAGTTATTCTTCATTTCAGATCAGGGAATGATATTTTGCAATAGCATTTATTGCATAATGACTCGCCGTGGGCTCGTATGTCCAACAATCTCCCACTAGTCCAAAGAGACATTAATGTGCTAATCATTTAAACTCACACTCATGTGACAATCTTAAGCTATTTAGAAAAATAGCTAGGTAAGCTGATCAATCTCTCTGTTCCCAAGAGACTACGCCAAGTCCTTTTACGATACTTGTATATCCCTAGTAACAATGTTCGCATCCAATGTGAGTGTTGCATCTTATGCAACCAATACTCAATTTTGTAAGTTTATAGTGTCCTTCACACTATAGCTCAATAATTATCATAACCAGTATTTTCATTATCTTTATCAGAATACCCTTATTCACTACAAACTTGTCGATCTTTTGGGACGCTAACTGGGGATGGTCGAAAATAACTATCTCATATAGAATCAGAGGGGACGGTCGGAGAACAACCGTTCCCTCTGGTAAGTACAAGGGATGGTTGCTGTTGACCGTCTCAGATGATAGACTCGCTGACGAAAGTTACATAGCCATCCCTTACGGGTACAAAAACTGTTTGTTTCTTCTGTACATGGTGAAATTAGGGGACAATCGTAACTATCCCCTATACATCACTATTGACATCGTGTATACCTATCTTAGAACAATTGGACCTATTATGGGACATACAATGCATTCCAATTACATACATATGATCATTACGCTTCAACTGGTTATCTATTCCACATCTTATAGAGAAAAGAACTTAAAGAAAAATACTTAATAACATGGCGATACATTTATACAAAACTTCTACCCGAGCCAAAACCTAAGACTACAGAGGAAATTAAGTGAAGTACTCCAGAGACAAAGTATGGAAAAGTTTCTATAACTTCCCCCCGGACCTCGACCGTCTCTTATAGATAGGTATAAGGGACGGTTGCATAACCGTCGTCGATGTGTTTGTACTGGCACGCCATATAAAAATATCTGTATCAAAAGGGGGTTGTTCACTTATAACTGTCCCGGATCATTATTATAGAGGACTGTCATACTACCGTCCCTGTTTGTCTTATATCCCTCTCGGCCCGTGTCCTTTCCTCATTCCGCTCAAAACTTCTGATACCCATCGCCTTGACCTCCTCCTCCCCTACTCCCGCCACCAGAGCCCCTCCTTTTGAAGCCTCCATCGACGCTGTCGGGTCCTTTTTCATCTCTCATTTGACGACACCCAGAGTCCTCTTCTTTGTTTGTAAGTTTTTCCAACTATTTTTACTTGTAATACATTATTACTTGATATATGCTTGTTTCTAACTATGTTTAGTTTTCTTAAACTAATAGCAGTCTTTAGAATTAATGAAAAGATTGTAATACATTAGTCTTTAGGACTAATAGCTTAGTCTTTAGGACTAATAATGTAATACATTATTACTTGAAATATTCTAGTTTTTAACTATATTTAGTTTTTGACCTTGTTGTTATCTTTGGATAGTGCACAAGATTAAATATGATGTTGTAATTAAAACTTTTATAGTATAGGAAAGATAATGTACAAGAGATTCATAACAGATATTAACATTGTTATTATCTTTGGATCTTTACCTTTAGGAAATGTTTGAAAGTTGGATGAACAAAAGGTTCAATGATTATCAGACATATAACAAAGGTGTTATCGGGTTCTTAGATTGGGCATTTCGGTGTGAATCACTCTATCACATTGTAGGAGATGAAGAAGATATGATCCATTATCCTTGCATAAGATGCAAGAACACTCTGAGTCAAAATCGAACCGTAGTTTACGAGCATATGATATTAAATAGTTTTTGGCTTCATTATACGAATTGGACGTATCATAGTGAAGGAGTCATATTTGCAGAAGTCAATAATGCCTCAGTTGATAATAAAAGAGATTTATCTGAAATAGATGATTGTAGTTGTATGTTTGAGATGTTAGACAATATTCGAGGGCATAACATCGGTGAAAGGATGGAATCGCTTCAAGATACTTTACATGAAAAGATAAAAGGTGTAGAAAATCCTATATGCTCAGGAATCAAAATGTCTCGTTTATATTTTCTTTTGGAGTTGTTAAAAATAAAAGTGAAGAATCGATGTACAACGGTTATGATGACAGTTGTCTTGCAGTTAATTAGGACATTATTAAATAATCCTGAAGGTTTTTTAAAATATTGGAAGGACGCTAAGTCAAGATTCTGCTCACTTGGACTAAATTACGAGAAAATTGATGCATGTCCAAACGACTTCATTTTATATTGGAAGGAATATTCAAATTTAGATACAAGTCCTGACTGCAAAACTAGCAGATATAAGACTACGAGTCATGATTCAAAGATGAAAAAATCAGAGAAGATTTTACAGTTCTTTCCTTTGATTCCCCGATTACAATAATTATATTCACATAAAAGAACATCTAGAATGATGATATGGCACAATAATATTAAAAAAAAGATATAACTGGTGTTATGCGACATCTGTCAGATACCTAGGAGTGGACAAAATTTGATGAAAGATATCCATCGTTCTCTGAAGAAGTAAAAAATGTAAGATTAGGTCTTTCATCCGACGGTTTTATTCCATTCAGAAATATGAGTACGAGTTACTCTATTTGGCCTATAATACTAGTTACATATAATCTGCCATCTTGGATTTCGATAACGTCTTCTTTTATGAAGATGTCGTTATTGATATCCAGCCCAAAAGGGCCAGGTAATGCGATAGACACTTATATGCAACCGTTGATTGATGAACTAAAGATTTTTGAACTTTTGGAGTGAGAACGTATGACGTGGTAAAGAAAGAGTTCTTTACAATACATGCTTCTTTATTATGGACAATTAATATTTTTCCAGCGTACGCTAGTTTATGGGGTTGTAGTACGAAAGATAAACTCGCATGTCCAGTTTGTATGGATAAAACACAATCGACATGATTAATTACGAGTATGAAACATTATTATTTGGGCCGTTGTCGTTTCTTACCTGTGAATCATAGATGGCTGAAAAGTGAAAATAATTACAAGTTTAACGGGCAGTCGTTTGGATGCCGGATAAGTTTGAATCGACGATCTGGTAGCACAGTATGGACGGAACAAGAAAAGTTGGGTAACTTCTCTCTAGGTCTATTATTTAAGAGGAAGTTATCTGCCGGATGGCGGAAACAAAGTATATTTTTTCGAGAACTACACTACTAGCATACTTTACAGGTCCGTCATAACTTAGATGTGATGCATGAAGAGAAGAATGTTAGGGAAAATATTATTGGACTTTTAAATCTTTCTAGTACTGCGAAAGACAATTTGCGAGCTAGACGTGATCTAATACAGTTGGGTATCCGGCCCAAACTACATCCGATAGAGTCAGATAATTCTGGAGTAACAATTCCTGAAGCGATTTATACATTATCCAGTGATGACAAAGATAAGATACTCAATTTTATTAAATCAATTAGATTATCGGATGTATTCTCATCACAAATAAGTAGATATATAAATCTGGTGGAAAGAAAGATATCATCATTAAAAAGTCATGATTGCCATATATTGATGCAAGTTCATTTCCTATTGGCCATCAGGGAGTTGTACATCCTGATGTTATGCAGCCACTAATCGAACTCAGTGATGAATCTCCATTTCATCACCTTTATTCTATCATTTTGGCCTCAAAAACCCTAGCAAATGCATGTAAATAGCATCAATTTGTACATAATAGCATTCATTATTCATTTGTATTAATTATATATAAAATAAGGTTTTGTAATGCCAAAATTATAGAATAAAGAGAAGAAAAGAAAAAATGGAATAAAATATTGCAAATATTTTATGACCCTAACCCCGAGACCAAGTCCAGAATGGAATTGGTCGACAAGGAATAAAGTAGGGGGAGATAAGGGCCAATTATCCAATAAATACTCCATTCATTTATGCATTTTTGGCACCTATTTTGTACATATTTATTTATTCAACAAATGAAGAAATTTTGTACATGAAAGTTGTAGATAGTAATGTGAATAAAAATACAAAATTGAGTTTTTGTAAAAATAATACCAGTGTACATTTTATACACAGAATAAAAAGCCAAAATCTCAACCTCACAGATCCATATCTTGCAAATAAAAACTCCAAATCACCCAAACTCACCTTTAATTGTATATAACATTCCATAAACTATTTTATAAAATTGGTTTCATAATTTTTGGAGCTCATATGCAGAAGTTAGATTTTTGGCCCTTCTTGTATATAGGACTAATTAAAATATTCATTTTATTCAGTATTTATTATTTGTACAAAATCACATTTTTAGAATTTTGTAAATAATGTATATAATGCACGTACACATTAAAAATAGAAGGAAACCAAAACTAATTTGTAAAATAAAATAAGTCTATAAATTCATAGACAGAATACCTATGATATGTACCTATCTATAAATAAAAAGGGCTTCAATCCTTGATTCTTTTGCTCTTCTATATTTTTATAATAATGTATACATTGTACATAGCTCATTAAAAATACAAAACCAAAATAAAAATCAAGAAAATAGATTAAATAAATTAAGTATACAAAAGACATAGATAAAATACCTATAAGTATACCTACATACATCTATACCTCTTTATTTAAAAATATACATAAACTCATAAAAATCAAACAAAAATATCTTTATACTCACAAAAATAAATTATAAATTTATAAAATAAGCCAATAAAATAATAAAAGAAAATAAACAAATTAAAAATAAAATACATGAAAATACATGTAAATACATACATATACATATTATCCAAATAAAACTATAACAAAACACCTCGAAAAATTCAATAAAAATCATAAATAAATACTAGATGAAATAATACACATTTTTTATTTTATAAGAAAAAAATAATAAAATCATTTAGGGCGTCAAATAAATCAATCTTCCTTCAGATTTGCTATTTGGTCTCGTAGCGGCTTACGTGGCCCAATGAGGCGCCGGCCAATGTTGACTCCCAGGTCAACTGTCCCATCCCTTGCCTGGCGTCTCTGAACTGTCTACTCCCCCGATTTCATGCCTTTTTCCCAGGCACACCATCCATCAATCGACAACGCTTCCTTCACAAGATTTGTTCCCTAATCTTCCATGATGCCCGCCGAAATCATAGATCAACGAGATGTTCATTGGATCAGTTAATAATCGCCGGGTAATAAGGCCCCTTGCCAATGTTTATAAATAACAAGCTCCGCTTCCTTCCTCGAATTTGGCCACTTTTATTCCAACCTAAAGCCTAGATCTCGTTCCTGGAGTGTTCCTCGTGACAGGGGGAGCAGCCCAGCGCCGTGACTCGGCCGGAGGGAGGAGATTTTGACGCGGCGGAGCTCCGGCGTCCGCCCTGCTCTCTGGAGGCCCCCAGGTATAAGAGCTGCCCTTTAATGCGTTTTTAGTTAGCTTTTAATGTTAGCATTTCATTCCAGTAGTTAGATAAGTGGTTAGTTAATTACCGTAGTTAGAAATCCAAAATTCGAAGTTCGCCGGAGCTCCGCTCCGTCGACTTCTTCATCGTGAATCTCACTGATTCCGCCCGCTATACGCACCCCAACTTGTTCCTCGTCGCCTTCTCCATCGAACTCCCACATTTGTTCAACCCAAGACCCTAGGTCTTGGCGAATCGGGTCTCCTCCACCGCCGTTCGCCGGAGCCCCTCCGCCCACATCATTTTTGCGTTGCAGCTTCCAAACCACGGGTCGAGGAGACAGCTCTCTCGCCCGCGGTTCTTCCTGTGCAGGGATATCGAAGAATCGAGCCCAAATGGGCTCGCATTGAACCAGGAAGAGGTTCCTGGGGGCCCCTTTCTTCTCCGACCTCGCTCCATCGACTCGGACCCCCAGGAGCCATGAAAGTACCACCAGTCGACGCGGGATGTCATCAGCTACGAGTAGAGTGCGTCAGAGGCGAGAAAGATGCCCGGAGGAGCCTGAGCTACCCGATCAAAGCTCGCCGGGGGCGAGCTTCCTCCTCGTTCTTCCAGGCATCTTCAGAACCGTCAGATCGAAGGGCTCGTCCCAGATCCAGCAGGAGCCGTCCGATGGAGCATCGGATCCACCGTCAGATCAGCGGGCCTGATCTAATCTCAACGCTCCATCGGCGAAGCGTCATCGGGCGTCAAGGAGGCGACGCGTGGCAAGTGAAGAGAGCTCCACCGTTGGATGCCACGCCTTGTTTAGGGGTAATTTTCACATCCAGCCCCCTTACTTTTTGTATTTATTATTTAATGACAAAAATAGAAGTTTCAGTTGTAAATAAAATGTATATTTTGCGGAAGGACCCCCGATGTTTCAAGATTTACACTTTAGTCCTCCCGTGCCTCACGTGCAGCAACCACGTGAGGCGCGTGAAAATTTGCATCTAAACCCTGCCGGGTTCCTGTATTTATTAAATGGTCCTGAAAATAATAGTTAAAGTGTATTTTTGTTGTAATTTTTGCATGTATGCCCCTGCCAACTATTTTATTTGCAACAATACCCCTGCCAGGCCATTTAATTTTTGAAGGCTTTGTCTATTTATTTTATGCTTCATATTAAATCGAAAAATCTTGCAAAAATAGACTTAAGCTCCTGTATGGTCATGCTTGAACGCCATATTTTTAGTTTTGCATTTTGTTGCATTTTTGCATTTATTAAAAATCAAAAACATGTCTTTTATTCCCTGTCTAACTTATAAAATCCCAAAAAAATATGAAAATACCTCGAAAAATTCCAAAAAAATTACCTATGGTGTATTTTAACCTATATTAGTGTCAGTCCAAAAATCCCTACAAATCTCAAAAAGAAAACCTTATAAATTCAAAAATACCCAAAAACTTCAAAAAAAATATAAAAAATCAAAGAAAAATCAGAAAAATATAAACTCAGGCCCTATTTATGCTAAATTTTATTATCATTATTAGAATATTAGTGTGGAAAATTTTTGAGGCTGTTAGCTATTTTTAATCTCTATTTTTGTGACAACCAGTACCTAGTCCACTGTTTGCTATTATTTAGCTATTTAAAAATACTAAAAATGTTTGCAAAAATACCCAAAAATCATAAAAACAGTAAAAAACCATGAAAATTCCAAAAAGACCCTTTTCCTGAATTTTTAACTATTTTTGAGTATTTTTGTGAATATTATAATACCCCCTTTATGGATATATATCTATATATCCTAAAAAAAAGAAAAAAATATTATATATATATATATATGTAATTAATTATATGTATTCTCATGAATCTTAATATAAATATAAATATATATATATATTTATTTATTTTATTATATTTATATATATATATTATATATATTATAAGCTATGCACTTACCCTCTATGGGTATACATAATTAATATATTAGTATTATATACATTTATATATATAATACTTAATTATTATATTTTAATAATATTAATAAAAATAATAATAAAAAAAAACCCACACAAGGATGACCGTGATCTAGTTGTAGGTTGTTGCATTTTGTATTGCTCTCTGTGGTTCGACCTCTACATATTTGTCACTATACACTTTATGGTAGAGTAAATAAAGATTAATTCACATTTATTTTTGAGCTTGATTATTGTATTCTTTGGATTGTGGGTTAATTGCTGATCGACCCTCATATTCTGCGAGTGGTTGCCGCAGCGACACCTTTGTATTATTTATTCATGGTGACCCTCGTGGTCTGTGGACGCGTTATCAGATGGCGCCGTTGCCGGGGAGCAATGAGCATAGCCAAATTGATTTTTGTCATCCTTGTATAAAAATTTTGATTCATTGAGCAGCTATTGTTTTATTCCTATTAATCACCATGATTCATTTATTCATTCACTGTGATTACTTTATCTGCTCTATTTAAGTGACTGAGTATGCTAATGCAATCTTTTTGTGACTTTGATGCGAGGGACTGCCACGCGAGGATGGTTTCCTAGGAGGCCAAGGCAGCCGAGCTTGGAGGAGGATGGTCTTCTCTTCTCATGACCATCTGGAGAGTGCACCAAAGCAGCAAAGAGAGGGGCATTAGATAGGCTAGATACTTAGAACTATTTTTGTAATTCATGGTGAGAGAGAGACTATTTTGGCATGTAATTAAACAGGACTCTACTCTTCACAATGAGGTCCAGTGCCCGGGTGATTGTTCACCTGGGGGCCTCATCGCGGTTTTTTCGAGTTTTCATCGCCTTCTTTTATTTTGTCTTCCGATGTTTTGAGCTTTCCGCCTTTATTTTACTTTGTTTTGTGTGCTTGGAGCCCCTAGATATAGGTTGCTTGACTCGGTAGCTAGGTCCAAACATTAATAAGAATGCTTGTTCCTATAGTCTACTTCGATTGGATCTAGTCAAACTCAAACAAGTTGTAAATTTGTCTTTTAGCCCTCTGTGCCGTAGCGAACCCTGTAAAGTGCTTTCTCCTACCCTCAATTTGTTGAGCAGAGGAGGGGTGAGCCAAGACCGGACTCTCTTGGGCTAGAGATAAATGAGCAACTTATGGTTCTTCACGCTAATAGCAGCTTATGTTTAGGACGATTTTGTGCCTTGCATACCGACATGTAGATAGGTTTAAAAATTCTGTTTTGCATACCACATGGAGAGAGCTGGGATGCACTGTAAGTATTCTAACTCAGCATGCATCATTCGGTTCAATGGTGAGATTTCCATCATGGAACCACTTGCACGGCTTTTCCGCTATCTCCCTCTGATTTTGAGCACCTAGGACTTAAATGAAAATCTACAAAAATGTTAGGCGTTGATAGGAAAACAGATCCAAAAAAAAGTGAAAACCAAAAAAAAATTAAAACCAGGGGACTGCTAAATAAACTTTGACCTTAACTAAAATCTCTAATGGACTATCATTGTACCGGGTTCATAAAGCCCTCATTGTTTTCAGGTACCTTGGAGGGGGACCAAAACCCTACTCCCTTGAGCGAGTGCGACCCCTAAGGATAGAAAAGCCCAAAACCCAGTCTGCAACTGCCTTGTGTATCGCCTGGATTTCCGAAGTAATGGCGCTTCTATCGTACGTAGGCGAGTAGGACTTGGTCACCAATGGTGACTCTCTGTTGTGAGAGCATCGACCCTGTCCGAAGTATTGAGCATAGGCCACGCCTTCACGGGGGTGTCTGTCTCATCGTCCTGCGTCCGAGTAGGTTCTTGCGCGCTCACGGGTGATTCTGTTGCGTGCGAGAACCGAAGTATTGGTTTCGCCTATCGGCTTCCTCTCTCTTTTCTTTGGCTGAGTAGGGATCCAGGAAGGGTTACAAGGACTCCAAAAAGTACAGACTACAGGTTACACAGGAGGAGGACAAGTACGGGATACTCTTCTGGCAGTACTCTCTCTCCTATAGGGTAGCGTACTAAGGACTTGTTATAAGATATGCCTGAAAATCACAACTCTAAAAATGAAAAGATAATAAATAGCCGAGCTTTCATGGCTTCACATGGCGTGAGTTGGTGAACCCGATTTTGTCTTGTGTTTATATGGATCTAGATTAAGGTTCAAAGATCAAAGTCCCGTGCCTTTGTATAAATTTTGTTATGTCTTCCTTTGACCACCCCGCTCAACCGAGCCTTTCTACTGTTTTACACTCCTTTTGTTCCTCGTTGACCATCGTATCATTCTTCCAGAATCTGACATTCTCTTGTGCCCCGCGAAGTTGATCCATGGATGGTTTCGCCGGGACCATGCCGACACCTACATCGATTCCATGGACTCAACCTCGCCAATAATTTCGAGGCGATTCCCGAGAACCCGATCCGGACTTTGCGGATCGATCTCCAGACTCCTCGTTTTCTACCTTTCTATTGGCCACCCAATAAACTGGGATCACTTTTGTCCCACTACCGCCGTTGTGAATAGGAGTCGATTATAGTCTACATCATTTCTCTATTCACAACATGCTGGAGTTGACCTGAATTCCAGCTTTATCACGACAGCTGAAAGTTAATTGCAAGTGATCTGATTCAGACTACCTCATTCTGCAGATAGAAGCCAGTGCGAGACCTGGAGACTACTCCGGAGTTCATTTCGTCCGACTCAGATCCTGACATGGCGCTAGGAGGAAAGGGGAAGGGTCAGCAGCCACCACCAGAGGGACAGGTGCCAGATCAGAACCAAGTCAATGCATAGTAGCTGGCATCTATCCAGGCCATACAGCAGCAGCTGACTGAGCAGGCCCTTACACAGACTGCTTTCCAGGATATGTTGAATGATGTGATAAACCGCAATGACGGAGGAGGAGGCCGAGGCAGAGGAGGCAGGGGAGGAGGAGGTGGAGGTGGAGAAGGTGGTGATGACCCCAATGATGATCCCGAATTCCCACCACCGCTGAAACCGACACTCAAAGAAACATACAATCTGGGAAACAACCAGATGACCGAGTGGATTCTCATTCCACCGGTACACGCTCACTTTGAGCTGAAGCCCCAATTCATAGCCCTTCTCCCTGCATTTCATGGAAACACCAATGAAGAGCCGTACATTCACCTGCAGCAATTCTCCCGCATTTGCCGCACCACCCACTATCCGAATGTCCCCCTGGACATTGTCAAGATGACGGCTTTCCCCTTCAGTCTACAAGACAAGGCCCTCTATTGGGTCAATCATATGGGAAAGGTCGTGACGACCTGGGAGGAGTTGAAGTCCGCCTTCCTGCACAAGTACTACCCTCTCAGTCGGCTCAACCAGATACGAGCCCGTATTAGTAATTTCTCTCAAGGAGCACATGAGTCCGTACATGAGGCTTGGGAGAGATTTACTGACCTGCAGGAGAAGTGTCCCCACCATGAGATCCCTAAGACCAGCCTGGTCCAGCATTTCTTTGGGGGACTCAATATTGAAAGTCAAAGGCTCGTGGACGCAGCATGTGGGGGCTCCCATTTCAACAAGGATGAAGACGTTGTATGGCAGATTTTCGAAGAAATGGCCGAAGGAGAGGCCGCCCTCTCTTCATCCAAGGCATACCAGAAGCAGCCCCAGATCCTCCAGAAGCAAGTGCACATGGCTGCATCCAAGGAAGCAGAGAGAGATGAGAGCTCCAACCTCAGCATCATCGGGGGCCATCTCTCTAAGGTCGACATAATCGAGAAGCGATCACAGGACCTTGAAAAACTCGCTGTGATTGAGAAGAGGACCCAGAACCTGGATAAGCTCGATCAGATCAACAAGAACCTCGAGCTGTTGGTCGGTACGATCAACTCTGTCCAGTCGGTTACACCATCAGACGCTCCCGCTGAGAAGAAGGACGAGCTGCAACAGCAGCATCAGCCTCAGCCGAGCCAGCAGCCACCGGCAGTCCAGCACGTGTACTACGTGCAGACGCCCGACCAGGGCCCGCCACAGCAGCAGATGGTCGTTTACCAGCCAGAGTTCCTTTCCATTCCTGATCCAGTTTTCCCACCACCACCCTTGATCCAAGAAGTTAACGGGGTATGGACGAATGATGCACAGCTGACCCATCCTCAGGGACAACTCCAGGGTCAGCAATTTGCCAACCGACAGTACCACCAACCTCAGGGTGGTCGTTTTGGCCAAACCTCTCAACCACAGCAGCAGCCTCCCCAGTTTGCACAACAATGGAGGCAGAATTTTCCTTACCAACAGCCGCAGTACCGCCATCCACAGCCGTATCACCAGTATGCGGCTGCTCAGCCTCAACCTTACCAGTAGTATCCACCTCCGTCCTACCACCAACTTCAACTTCCTGCTCCACCACAGCAACAACACCAGCAGCCTCCCCACTCATCTAACCAACAACAGCGTGTTCTGCACGCTGCATCTTCTGATGTGCCCCCAGCTAATCCCACTATGGAGTGTCTAGCCCAGCTTGTCCAAGGGCTAGTAGAGATGACCAAGCGGCTTGATGACCTGACCGCCACTCGCACTACCATTCCGGCGCAGGTCGAAGCCAACCCCAACAATTTCAAGAAGAAGGAGCAGGTAGAATGTGATGTCCAGTCCGCGTGTGATAATGATATTACTGTTTATTCTAATGCTGTTACTCTCAGGAGCGGTAGGGCCTTACCTCCGCCTGCTACCAGATGTGGGGTAAATAAAGAAACAGGTGGATCGTCATCTTCCGCATCAGCCGTGCCAACTCTAAGGGCGGGTGAGGAGGAAGAAGAAGGAAAAGCCAGTCCAGCCGTCGTGCCATGTCATCAGCCTCATCCAAAAACACAAAAAAATCAGCAAAAACAAAAACAACAAAAAGAAGCATGTAGCAGAAGTGAAGCCGCACCAGCTTTGGAGGAGCCGCCAGCAGCAGCCGATCCCTTGCCAGCCGATGGAGCCGATGCTACCCTTTTTGATCGCCCAGCAGCACCAACATATTCAGATCCGGCTTGTACTCCTTTTTGTAGTCCGGATGTAGAACATTCTGTGGGCGATGATTTTGATGTAAATAAGAACTCTAATTTTCCTGCCAGTAATGTGAATATTCCTTTTCCGCATGCAATACAAAAATCCAAAAAAATTGCAAAAAGAAAAAATGCATTGTCCGATCCAGGTGTCGTGGACATCTTGGATAAATTGACTGTTGAGATTCCCTTGTTGAAGGCCGTGGAATACATGCCAGCTGTGAAGAAAGGACTGAAAGAGGCATGTACTAACAGGTGTCGCCCAGCACAAGACAACAGACGCCGAGAGGTAGAAAAGCACGTCTTATCCATGGCCACAGTTGCAGCTATCACCAACCTCCCCCAGAAAAAGCAAGATACAGGAGCACCTCTGATCAGTTGTGTGATTTTCGATCAGGTCTTCGAGCGTACTCTTCTTGACAGTGGTTCTTCCATCAACCTTCTGCCCTCGTCCATAATGCAAGAATTCGGCCTGGGACCGCTCAAGCAGACACGAATGATCCTTCAGTTCGCTGACCGATCCGTTAAGCGGCCCCGCAGTTTGTTGGAAGATGTGATAGTTACCGTGCAGGAGATGAAATTCCTGGCTGACTTTGTAGTCCTTGATATGGACTCGCCTGCACCACTACTCCAGACCCCTATCATCCTTGGCAGACCATTTCTCCGTACTTCGGGTGCCGTGGTTGATTACGGGTCTGGAAAGATCACTTTCAGCTCGAACACCCAGCAAATCACGATCAATATGAACAAGGAGCAGAATGCCACAACTGATGAGAGTCAAGCAGCATCAGAAACAGACTGTGAATTCATTGCAGAAATCAGAGATTCAGAGTTGTCACTGAACGATCCATGGACCCAAGAAATCCTCACCCTTGAGGAGGACTTGGAAAGCGCAATCAGTATATGCTCCGACAATTCTTGGGAGACAGATTCTCAGATGCAGGCGCATCTTCTTGAGCATTCACTCCAGACCGAACATGATCAGCTTAGTGCGGAACCGTTCGGTGCATTTCCGGGATCTCAGCAGAAGGATGAGGATGGTAGCAGCCTCAAAGTGCATTCCACCACCAGCATGGTATCTGAAGTGACAGATAAAGTGGACAGATCAAAATCAGAACTCAAGCCACTTCCTGCAGGCCTGAAGTATGCTTTCCTTGCGGGTGAAGAACACATGTATCCGGTCATCATCAGCAGCAGGCTGAATCCGGATCAAGAATCTCGACTTTTCGAGGTTCTAGAAAAGAACCGCAAGGCACTTGGTTGGAGCGTATCAGACCTCCGAGGGATAAATCCAGCTCTATGCTCACACCATATCTCTCTAGAAGACGATGCCAAGCCGTCCCGCGAATTTCAGAGAAGACTGAACCCTAACCTTCGGGACGTGGTCATGAAAGAAATAACAAAATGGTGTGATGCAGGCTTCATCTATCCCATCTCCGATTCAAAATGGGTAAGCCCCCTGCATGTAGTTCCCAAGAAATCCGGGCTTACCGTGGTCACAAATGAAAAAGGAGAGGAAATTTCTACTCGGGTACCAACCTCCTGGCGGGTGTGTGTGGACTACCGCCGTCTTAACGCAGCAACCAAGAAGGACCACTTACCCTTGCCATTTATTGATCAAGTATTGGAGAGATTAGCAGGCAAGGAGTTCTTCTACTTTCTGGATGGGTACTACGGGTACAACCAAGTGGCGATCGCCCCTGAGGATCAAGAGAAGACTACCTTCACTTGCCCGTTCGGTACCTACGCCTTCAAGAGGATGCCCTATGGATTATGCAATGCACCCGCAACCTTCCAAAGATACATGCTAGCTGTATTCGCCGAGATGGTAGGCAGTTTTCTTGAGGTGTTCATGGATGATTTCTCTGTCTATGGTGATAGTTTCGATTCTTGCCTCGAGCACCTAGACAGAGTGCTGCAGAAATGCCGGGAAGTCAATTTAGTGCTCTCATGGGAAAAGAGCCACTTTATAGTCACAGAGGGTATTGTACTGGGCCATGTCGTTTCCAAACATGGCATGGAAGTCGACCCAGCCAAGGTGGATGTCATTTCAAACCTTCAGCCACCTCAGTCAGTAAAGAATGTGAGGTCATTCCTAGGGCATGTGGGATTTTACAGACGATTTATCAAGGATTTCAGCCGCATTGCCCGACCTCTGACAGAACTCTTGTGCAAGGAGACGGAGTTCATTGTTGATCAGCCGGTTCTCCTTGCTTTCAATCAATTGAAGGAGCTTATCACTCAGGTTCCAATCTTACAGCCTCCCGACTGGACTCTTCCATTTGAGATAATGACTGATGCGTCAGATTTTGCAGTCGGAGCTGTTCTTGGACAGAGGAAAGACAAGGCGCCCTATGCCATTCACTATGCCAGCAGAACATTAGATGAAGCTCAAAGAAATTATACAGTGACAGAGAAAGAACTGCTGGCTGTGGTTTTCGCCTTAGAGAAGTTAAGATCCTATTTGTTGGGGTCGAAGGTCACAATTTTCACGGACCACTCTGCTATCCGGTACCTACAGCAGAAGAAGGATGCCAAGCCCAGACTGATTCGTTGGATCCTTCTCCTCCAGGAATTCGATCTGGAAATCAAAGACAAACCGGGAGTTCAGAATGTGGTGGCAGACCATCTATTCAGAATAGAGCAGCATGAGTCTCCTCTGAGCAATGCACCTATCACAGAAACCTTCCCTGACGAAGCTATCTTAGCCGTGGATGCTCTCCCTTGGTATGCTGACATTGTCAATTACCTCGCCTCGGGGGTAATACCTTCGGATTGGACGAAGAATCAGAAAAACAAATTCATGTCGACCATCCGCTTCTACCAGTGGGAAGATCCTCTCCTATTCAGAGAAGGGGCAGATTGTATTTGGCGCAGGTGCATCCCTCAGACGGAGCAATCTAGTGTCCTCTAGCATTGTCATTCGCTCGAATCTGGTGGGCACCATTCTGGAGATCGTACGGCAACAAAAGTATTGCAGTGTGGCTTCTGGTGGCCCACATTATTCAAGGATGCAGCAGACTTTGTTAAAAGATGTATTGACTGTCAGCAACTGAAAGGTACACTCACTGCCAAAGATTCAATGCCTCTGAAAATTATTGAGATAGCCGACGTCTTCGATGCATGGGGCATTGACTTCATGGGACCTTTCCCTAACAGTCAAGGTTTTGAGCACATCCTTCTTGCCGTCGATTACGTGAGTCGTTGGGTCGAAGCTATTCCCGCCCGAGCCGCCGACAGCAAAACAGTTTGCCAGTTTCTGAAGAAGAACATCGTTTCACGGTTTGGGATACCAAAATTCTCATCTCAGACGGGGGTAGCCATTTCATCAACAAAGAGGTCAAGAAGTTAACGAAGGAGTACGGCATCGATCACCGTGTCGCGTCTCCTTATCATCCGTAGACCAATGGCATGGCGGAGTTATCCAATAGAGAAATCAAGACCATATTGCAGAAACTTGTTAGGCCAAACAGAAAAGACTGGTCTCAACTCTTGGACTCAGCTCTTTGGGCTTACCGTACGGCCTACAAGTCTCCCTTGGGCATGTCGCCCTACCGTCTGGTATATGGAAAACCATGCCATCTGCCCGTGGAATTAATTCACAAAACTCTTTGGGAAATTAGTAATTGTAACTTGGACTCACGAAAAAGTTGTCAGAAGAGAAAAGACGATATGAACAGGCTCTTGGAATTCCGAGACTGCGCATACGATAACACCTTGATATACAAGGAGAAGGTGAAACGCTGGCATGACCGGCACATCAGACGAAAGACCTTCGATGTTGGGCAGAAAGTGTGGTTGTTTGATGCAAAGTTGCGGATATTCCCAGGTAAATTAAAGAGTAAGTGGACAAAGCCATTCCAAGTGTGTGAAGTGCATGACAACGGAAGCATTGCGATATCAGAATTGTCCCCTGACGCACAACCCTTCGTCGCCAACGGCCAACTACTGAAGCTTTACTTGGAGCCCGATGCATTCTTGGCCATAGTTGACTCTATTCAACTAGTGCACCACGACGACATCTCCACAGCACCTGCAGCACTAAAAGATTCAGACGATGTACTCCAACCACTATTTCTCTGATTTTCTTCTTTTCTTCTTTTCTTCTTTTCCTTTTCTATTTTCTTTTTCTATCTAAAAGGTGCCGCCTTTGTAGACAGTTTTCTATACTTAGGACGTACTTTGTCCTAAGTATAGGGGGATGTGCACCTAGAGTTTTTGATTTCGGTTTGATCTTCTCCATTGTCTCCTCTTCTTGTCTATACTTAGGAGTATCTTACCCTAAGTATAGGGGGAGACAATCTGAGCACGATCAGTATATTCCCACCCTTGACCCTCCCTGCTTTTTGTACAGTCTGCTATACTTAGGATTATTTGATCCTAAGTATAGGGGGGACGGTCAACTTCTCATTCATTCATTTCTTTCATACTTATTCTTTAGATCTGTCTATACTCAGTACGAGTTATGTCTTTGCTTTTTCTTTTCGATCTATGAGGACATAACTCAAGCTAAGTATAGGGGAGTCGTATATACCAATGTATATACTAAAAGCCATAACTCATACTGAAAAGTAAAATATCACTACAACATAAAATAAAATATAAAAAGTCGCTTTATGATAATGAAAGATGATTGTGAGTTCCTCAGACTCATTGTAATTGTACTGACTATTGAGTCAGAAAAGTGTTTTGTACGAAACATCTTCCTTTGAAAAATCTTGTGAAATTTGTTTGAAAATAGCGTGAACAAGTATTCAACGTTTGAAAAATTAGTTTGTATGTAAAACCTATTTTCTTTGAGTGAAAGCAAAAACTTTGTGAAAATTAGTGTGCAAATGATTGTGAAAATTTGATTGTCAAAAATTGTTTTGAAAAATCTATCTATGTTGTGTAAAATATTTGTAAAAGGATTTTCAAATGCGTGTACATGTTGCAAAATTATATTGGACTAGAGTTTTCAAAACCCCTTGTGAAAATGATTCTCGAGTAAGTCTGAGGAATCCGCACAAAAATCTCTCATTTGTAAATAAGGAATAAGCCAAATAAAGTTTATAAGAACTGAAACCATATTGTACATCAAATACAATTTTTCTTCTTTTGTATCTACTGATTAATAAATCAGATACCTATACAGTATAATTTGAAAAATAGTGTGACCAGTTTTGAAAAATTTGATGTGAAATGATTTTAAATGTGTGAAACTGTGTTGATTGCAAAACTTTTCTTTGTGTGAAAGAAAGGATTTCAAAAACCTATGTGCAAATGTTTTGAAAAATGCTTGTCAAAATTATTGTGGAAATTGTATAGTGTGAAAAATCTTTGCAAAAATAGTTTTCAAATGTGTGTAAAGGATTGCAAAAATTATCGTGTACTATAGTTTGCAATATTATTTTCAGAAAGCTAATAAGAACACCATTGCAGATCCTAGTAAATCAGAAACAAGACACATACAATTCTTTCTGTACATACCCAAATAAACTATTTCATTCACACCTAAAGTTGCTAAAAATTCCTAAATTTTGAAAATAAAGCAGCACGCCCGTGTAAATAAGTGTATATACTTTTTGAATATTTTCAGTTCGTACTTCCTATGCAGAAAGTCTTTTTGTAAAAACATTCTTTGATCCTTTCAAATTTTTGTGAAAAATTGCATCATTCATTGTGCATAGCATAAGCATACCATTCATATGCTTTTTGAGTGAAGCTTGATGATTGAATCAGTCTAAGAAAGTCTCAAACTGGAGCTCGGTTAGACCTTACCGCACCTAATTGCACCGGAACCTTATGGGAACTAGGTTTAAGGTACCTCAAGTCTATACAGACTTAATTCTTTGAGAAATCAGGGCTGGGTTCAAGTCACCTCAGTGGACTAACTAGAACTTTTCGAGACACACGTATGACTCTTACCGACCGTGATCTAACTTGGACACCTGCACCTTTCACTTGGCTCAACTCAGTTGGAGTGGTGAGGGGGTTGGATTTGCCAGTCTGAGACGCACACGGGTGGAAACATTCGTCCTCGTCTAGGGATGGAAGTGCACCCCAACCGGATCCAATAGCAATGAGGTCTAAAGACAGGAGATTGTGGGTTGCGATAAAGCTTCAAAAGATGGATAGTCTACTGGCTCGAGAGGAAAAACTCCTTATGTAAATGCTGCTGTGAATAGTATGTTGAAAAAAAAAATGGTCAGGCCTGTACAAAAATAAAATGCCTGCAAAGTATGTACAAAGTCAATAAGCAAGCTTGAGCTCCAAAGTCAAATATGTAAGCCTGCAGCTGGATGACTTGACTACACTGGTCTTGCATCCCGGGATAGGTAGCTACACTGGCTACCGTCCATTCTTCTCTTCACTCCCTCCTCTTGAGCTGGTTGCCACTTGAACTTAGAAGGGAATACCCTGCTCCTCGAGGAAAGAGCTGCTGGATTGGGGAATCATTGGGTTGTCAGTCTGGAGAAGTCAGGTCCTTTATCATTTCAGTTGGGGAGAGCCACTATCACTTACACCGTACAAGTCAGCTTCATAGTTATAAGAGTTTGCGTATGCTGTAGACTAGTTCTGACCCGACTATTGAGGTGGGTTGAACCGAGTTCTGTGACTATCGAAGGCTGTTGTATTTTAGAACTGGTTCCCGACTAGGTTCCACACACCTTCACACCCAAGATCTGACAGGAGCTCCAAATTCAGATTTTGTAAGGACATGCATTGCACTGAAAGCATCCCTATTCACTCTATATTTCTTTCATTTTCCTTTTTCTTTTCTTTATTCTTTTTGCACTTATTGCATAAGTGTTTGCTAGGGACTAGCAAAGGCAAGTATAGGGGGGTGATGAATCTCCATTTCATCACCTTTATTCTATCATTTTGGCTTCAAAAACCCTAGCAAATGCATGTAAATAGCATCAATTTGTACATAATAGCATTCATTATTCATTTGTATTAATTATATATAAAATAAGGTTTTGTAATGCCAAAATTATAGAATAAAGAGAAGAAAAGAAAAAAAGGAATAAAATATTGCAAATATTTTATGACCCTAACCCCGAGACCAAGTCCAGAATGGAATTGGTCGACAAGGAATAAAGTAGGGGGAGATAAGGGTCAATTATCCAATAAATACTCCATTCATTTATGCATTTTTGGCACCTATTTTGTACATATTTATTTATTCAACAAATGAAGAAATTTTGTACATGAAAGTTGTAGATAATAATGTGAATAAAAATACAAAATTGAGTTTTTGTAAAAATAATACCCAGTGTACATTTTATACACAGAATAAAAAGCCAAAATCTCAACCTCACAGATCCATATCTTGCAAATAAAAACTCCAAATCACCCAAACCCACCTTTAATTGTATATAGCATTCCATAAACTATTTTATAAAATTGGTTTCATAATTTTTGGAGCTCATATGCAGAAGTTAGGATTTTGGCCCTTCTTGTATATAGGACTAATTAAAATATTCATTTTATTCAGTATTTATTATTTGTACAAAATCACATTTTTAGAATTTTGTAAATAATGTATATAATGCACATACACATTAAAAATAGAAGGAAACCAAAACTAATTTGTAAAATAAAATAAGTCTATAAATTCATAGACAGAATACCCAAGATATGTACCTATCTATAAATAAAAAGGGCTTCAATCCTTGATTCTTTTGCTCTTCTATATTTTTATAATAATGTATACATTGTAAATAGCTCATTAAAAATACAAAACCAAAATAAAAATCAAGAAAATATATTAAATAAATTAAGTATACAAAAGACATAGATAAAATACCTATAAGTATACCTACATACATCTATACCTCTTTATTTAAAAATATACATAAACTCATAAAAATCAAACAAAAATATCTTTATACTCACAAAAATAAATTATAAATTTATAAAATAAGCCAATAAAATAATAAAAGAAAATAAACAAATTAAAAATAAAATACATGAAAATACATGTAAATACATACATATACATATTATCCAAATAAAACTATAACAAAACACCTCGAAAAATTCAAAAAAAATCATAAATAAATACTAGATGAAATAATACACATTTTTTATTTTATAAGAAAAAATTAATAAAATCATTTAGGGCGTCAAATAAATCAATCTTCCTTCAGATTTGCTATTTTGTCTCGTAGCGGCTTACGTGGCCCAATGAGGCGCCGGCCAACGTTGACTCCCAGGTCAACTGTCCCATCCCTTGCCTGCCGTCTCTGGACTGTCTACTCCCCCGATTTCATGCCTTTTTCCCGGGCACACCATCCATCAATCGACAACGCTTCCTTCACAAGATTTGTTCCCTAATCTTCCATGATGCCCGTTGAAATCATAGATCAACGAGATGTTCATTGGATCAGTTAATAATCGCCGGGTAATAAGGCCCCTTGCCAATGTTTATAAATAACAAGCTCCGCTTCCTTCCTCGAATTTGGCCACTTTTATTCCAACCTAAAGCCTAGATCTCGTTCCTGGAGTGTTCCTCGTGACAAGGGGAGCAGCCCAGCGCCGTGACTCGGCCGGAGAGAGGAGATTTTGACGCGGCGGAGCTCCGGCGTCCGCCCTGCTCCCTGGAGGCCCCCAGGTATAAGAGCTGCCCTTTAATGCGTTTTTAGTTAGATTTTAATGTTAGCATTTCATTCCAGTAGTTAGATTAGTGGTTAGTTAATTACCGTATTTAGAAATCCAAAATTCGAAGTTCGCCGGAGCTCCGCTCCGGCGACTTCTTCATCATGAATCTCACTGTTTCCGCCCGCTATACGCACCCCAACTTGTTCCTCGTCACCTTCTCCATCGAACGCCCACATTTGTTCAACCCAAGACCCTAGGTCTTGGCGAATCGGGGCTCCTCCACCGCCGTTCGCCGGAGCCCCTCCGCCCACATCATTTTTGCGTTGCAGCTTCCAAACCACGGGTCGAGGAGACAACTCTCTCGCCCGCGGTTCTTCCTGTGCAGGGATATCGAAGAATCGAGCCCAAATGGGCTCGCATTGAACCAGGAAGAGGTTCCTGGGGGCCCCTTTCTTCTCCGACCTCGCTCCATCGACTCGGACCCCCAGGAGCCATGAAAGTACCACCAGTCGACGCGGGATGTCATCAGCTACGAGTAGTGTGCGTCAGAGGCGAGAAAGATGCCCGGAGGAGCCTGAGCTACCGATCGAAGCTCGCTAGGGGCGAGCTTCCTCCTCGTTCTTCTAGGCATCTTCATAACCGTCAGATTGAAGGGCTCGTCCCAGATCCAGCAGGAGCCGTCCGATGGAGCATCGGATCCACCGTCAGATCAGCGGGCCTGATCTAATCTCAGTGCTCCATCGGCGAAGCGTCATTGGGCGTCAAGGAGGCGACGCGTGGCAAGTGAAGAGAGCTCCACCGTTGGATGCCACGCCTTGTTTAGGGGTAATTTTCACATCCAGCCCCCTTACTTTTTGTATTTATTATTTAATGCCAAAAATAGAAGTTTCAGTTGTAAATAAAATGTATATTTTGCGGAAGGACCCCCGATGTTTCAAGATTTACACTTTAGTCCTCTTGTGCCTCACGTGCAGCAACCACGTGAGGCGCGTGAAAATTTGCATCTAAACCCTGCCGGGTTCCTGTATTTATTAAATGGTCCTGAAAATAAAAGTTAAAGTGTATTTTTGTTGTAATTTTTGCATGTATGCCCCTGCCAACTATTTTTTTTGCAACAATACCCCTGCCAGGCCATTTAATTTTTGAAGGCTTTGTCTATTTATTTTGTGCTTCATATTAAATCGAAAAATCTTGCAAAAATAGACTTAAGCTCTTGTATGGTCATGCTTGAACGCCATATTTTTAGTTTTGCATTTTGTTGCATTTTTGCATTTATTAAAAATAAAAAACATGTCTTTTATTCCCTGTCTAACTTATAAAATCCCAAAAAAATATGAAAATACCTCGAAAAAATCCAAAAAAATTACCTATGGTGTATTTTAACCTATATTAGTGTCAGTCCAAAAATCCCTAAAAATCTCAAAAAGAAAACCTTAAAAATTCAAAAATACCCAAAAACTTCAAAAAAATATAATAAATCAAAGAAAAATCAGAAAAATATAAACTCAGGCCCTATTTATGCTATATTTTATTATCGTTATTAGAATATTAGTGTGGAAAATTTTTAAGGCTGTTAGCTATTTTTAATCTCTATTTTTGTGATAGCCAGTACCTAGTCCATTGTTTGCTATTATTTAGCTATTTAAAAATACTAAAAATTTTTGCAAAAATACCCAAAAATCATAAAAAAGTAAAAAACCATGAAAATTCCAAAAAGACCCTTTTCCTGAATTTTTGACTATTTTTGAGTATTTTTGTGAATATTATAATACCCCCTTTATGGATATATATCTATATATCCTAAAAAAAGAAAAAAAATATTATATATATATATATGTAATTAATTATATGTATTCTCATGAATCTTAATATAAAATATATATATATATTTATTTTATTATATTTATATATACCTATATATATATATATATTATATATTATAAGCTATGCACTTACCCTCTATGGGTATACATAATTAATATATTAGTATTATATACATTTATATATATAATACTTAATTATTATATTTTAATAATATTAATAAAAAAAATTAATAAAAAAAAACCCACACAAGGATGACCGTGATCTACTTGTAGGCTGTTGCATTTTGTATTGCTCTCTGTGGTTCGACCTCTACATATTTGTCACTATACACTTTATGGTAGAGTAAATAAAGATTAATTCACATTTATTTTTGAGCTTGATTATTGTATTCTTTGGATTGTGGGTTAATTGCTGATCGACCCCCATATTCTGCGAGTGGTTGCCGCAGCGACACCTTTGTATTATTTATTCATGGTGACCCTCGTGGTCTGTGGACGCGTTATCACTCAACTAATTTTAAAGTCTTGTGTTCGAAGACTTTAGATCCTGAAGTGTTGTTCCGATTAGAGACAGATATTGTTAGCACTTTATGTAAGATGGAGCAGCTCTTTCCACCTACATTTTTTGATATAATGATACATATAATTGTTCATATTTCCAGCGAAGCTCGAATATGTGGTCATGTACATTATCGATGGATGTATCCAATTGAATGATATCTAAGTAAATTAAAAAATATGGTGTTTAATAAAGATGCACTTGAAGGTTGCATTGCCGAGGGGTATTTATGTGAAGAATGTATTACATTTTGTGACATGTATATGGATTATGGCAAGAGTATCAGATTCGATCGGTTCAAACGAAATAATGATGGTGAGTTGTGGATTGAAGATCCAAACAAACTTTAGATATTTCAACAAAATGGACAAGCTATTCTAAAGAGTATCCGTCGAAATATTTCAGACGATGAAAGAGACCTTATTCATTACTATATCTTGATGCAATTAGATGAGGTTGATTCTTTCTTTGAAGAGTTCAGTCAACAAGTACTAAGAAATCAGACTTTCTTAAATGGTTCTGGGATAGTATTGGACTATTTAAAGTTATCAAAGATGAATGGTAGAGCATGAATCTTGATATTATCCATAGGAGTCCATACTCAATAGTAGTGTCACATTCTAGCTATATCATTAATAGATTCAGATTTCAAAAAAAGTTAATTGATGAGAATAAAGCAACACAACTTTCTGGAGTGATAGTGAAGGCTGAACTCTCATCTGAAATTGATGGATACTATTGCGAAATTATTGATATACTAGAAATCAGTTTTACACATGATTCAATGTGCATTCTATTTCATTGCATTTGGTTCGATGTCGGTCACGTTAGAGTAGATTACAGGAAAGATAAAAATGGAGTTCTCTCTTTAAAGCAAACAGGTCAGTTACAAACAAATGAGCCGTATGCGCTTGCTAGTCAGGTAGAACATGTCTTCTATGTACCAGACAACTCTGTTAGTGGGTGGATTATACCCGTTAGGACAACATCGAGAGACTTCTTCGATGTTGACGGAGAGGAAGATGTATTGGATAATGATGTTGCATACCAGAATATTTCAAATGATTTTTTTCATGATGTAGTAGACAACGACATTGCTACTAGCAATGCGAGATAATGTTATTTTTTATTTTATGTTCAAATAATTGATATCTTGTAATCGATCTAAATGCATTTTTTAAATTATAATGCTATTGAAATGCAGATATGGCTCTGAGACCCAGGAGTATTCGGGAAGTTCCTGAACCTGCTCAGAAGCCACAGGGAGGATCTTCTGATGTCAGCAGTGGCAGATCTCAGAGACTATGGGGACCGTCTCAGTGTAGGTTCTTGGATCGTCTTGCACCCAGGCAGACATTACATGTTCGTATCGTCGGAGGAGATGCAGTGGGGGAGAACTCTACGGAGTTTCAAAGCTACCTTGGCCAGGTTTCTCGTGCACGTGTCCCCATCACGACGCATGACTTTCGACAGCTTCCTTATGTTGTCAAGGCTGCCAACTATATGATTTGGAGGTATTCTACAATTGAATTTTTTTTGCACCATTTTAATATACTCATCTTTTTTATTCACCTTGTTGTAGAAGACTATTTTTACATGGGAATGAAATGTCAACATCGATTCCTAGATTTTTTCTCATGCGGCTAAGATGTTATGTCGATATAAATGATGTATAAAGGCGAAGGTAACAAGATCTGTATATATACCTAAAGGAAAATCTGAACACATACAATATTTTTTTCCCGTTATTAGTATTACAACCCTCAGATTCCATATGAGCGGCTTGTGCAGAACGCCCCACCAAGTGTTACACCAGATCAATGGAGGGACTTGATCAATTTTTGGTCCAGTGAGGAATTCACCGTATGTAAAAAGTTTCCTAATTAATTGTTTTATGTTTGTACTAACTTTGATTAATAATAGGCGATATCTACAAAAACACTTCGAATCACTCCATTGGTTTTAGGTCCACCCACAAGATGAGAGAAAGAACACAAACCAGTTGAAGGGTGGCTTTGTAAGCATCCATAAATTTATAAATGTGACTAATTTTGGAGGCAAATTTTAAAAATATTTTATTTATATTTTTTTAGTTGAGGGATAACGATAGAGAAATGTGATCCGAATAGAGTTTTTCATCGTGTCAAAGAGCAGAGATGTAGGAGAAGTGCAATGGGTTGATGATGCCTACACATCAATTAATGTATGTAATTTATATTGTTAATTTTGAGAATACCATATATTATTTTTTTTAAATAATATATGTATCCATGCATGCAGGAAGAAATGGTTAGGCTCTCCACCACCACCTCACTAGATAGCATGGGGACAAGCACACTCCCTTTATCTCCAGATGAAGCCTTCCTCCAAGCCACAGGTTCAGAACACAGCGGACACATACGTTGCGGAGGACGTGGAGAAATGATCCGTACATGTTACGAAATGGGTGGTGCAACTGGGTCTCAGACCTCGCAAGAGAACTAGAGGGAGAGAGAGATGGACAGGGAGTTGCGCGACGTCAAGGCAAAGATGTCCGGACAGGATGAAGAGATGGCTAAGATGCATACGGACATGGTGAATGTCATGGCATACATTAGCCATCTTCAAAGCCAGGCCGAGCAACCAGTGGAACCTGCACAACTCGGTGATGATGAGGAAAGTGAAGAAGAGAGCGATGAAAGTGACAAATCGGGATAGATTACGTGCAATGTAGAATATGTATATTATATTTTAGTAGTATCTTGAACATTTAAGTTATTGTAATTTACAATGTGTAGAGCTGGAAAACTGTTTTGTTGTTAAGTAATAAGTAAGAAATTTGATGTCTTTTATGTTTTTTGTATTATTTATGTGGTTTTGCAGCAGGAGTAGGATATAAACACCAATCAAGTCATTATTTTTTTTCTTTCAAAGGGTATCGGGGACGGTTGTAACCATCTCCTCTTATTCTCTAAGACCGTCCCTTATGTAACAAAATAGTTCACGGTCTCTCGTTGTGGCCTTCAGGGACTAAAGGGGACGGTATAAACCGTCCCCGAAACCATTCTCTGTGCGTCGCGAAAAAACATAAAAGTATAGGAGACAGTTTTAACCGTCACATCTTTTCTCGAAAACCATCCCCTCTGTAACAAAATAGTTCACGGTCTCCTGTTTTGGCCCTTAGGGACTAAAAGGGACAGTTTAAACAGTCCTCGAAACGGTTCTGTGGGCGTCGTGAAAAAGCATTTGAGTGCAGGGGACGGTCATGACTGTCCCCGTTGATTCTTAGATGGGACGATGACGACCGTCGCGTCTGTTTGATAATGTCGTGTTGTCTCCCGTTACGACCCATGGGACCTAAAGGGGACGGTTTAGATCATCTCAAAAATGGTTCTGTGGGTGTTGCAAAAAGACATTTTGAGCATCGGGGACGGTCGTGACTGTCCTGGTTGATACTTAGATGGGACAGTTACGACCGTTGCCTCTGTTTGACAGTTCCTCGCTATCTCTCGTTATGTCCCACGGGACCTAAAGGGGACAGTTGTGACCGTCCCCGAAACCATTTTTTAGGTGTTGCGAAAAGACATTTGAGCATAGAAGACGGTTGCGACCGTCCCCTGTAGCTTTGGATGCGACGGCTTAAACCGTTGCATTGTATGCACGTAGGGGATGGTCTATAAGGGACGGGCAGCACTGTCCCTATTGTTTAGTGCAGATGGGATGGTCGTAACAATCCCCAATGGTTGGAGAAATGGGACATTCGTAATTAGCATCCCTTCTGGTCAAATGAAACGGTGTTAAAGGGGACGATTTTGTGCCTGTCCCTTCTGATCAGAAGGGACGGTTTGCGTAGGAATGAGGACAGTCATTGACCGTCCCCTTTGAGTACTCTTCTTGTAGTGATTCTTGGAGATCTCTATCTCCTTAGGTATCTGCAATTAAGACCTTTTAGATCTCCATCTATAAAGTATTAAGCTCTTGAAGATAAGACTTACAGATCACTATCTCTAAAGTCTTGTCATCTATGAAGATATTATTATTACTGCAATGAAGTGTGTTATTTCCATAGTAGGATTAGTAACAGTTTACTACTCCCACTATATGGTAGACATCTGGCTTTTGTACACATCTAGCATACGCCTGGCTTTTCATAACTGATGCACAAGGGCAAGCAGTTCTAGCATTCACTTCCTGAACTCGTTGAGGTATTATCCCTTCAGATAGGTTAGTATCACATCTTAAGGAAAAGAAGCCTTTCTTGGAATTTTTCAAAAAAATGGAATATCTCCAAGGTGTACCACTAATGCGACAGTTCCAATGCCCTCTTCTCTTTGCCTCTAAGCACATTCAGAAGTAAAATCTTAAGAGGTTTCCTTGAGATTACTCAAGGTATGGAATATCCAGTCTATAAAAACACTTATTATTATCCTTATATCATTTTAAATGATTAGGATATCATCTACATTTAGTATGACGAACACAATGGCACTCCCACTAAGCTTCACATGGTTCATCAATATTCTATCTGAAATCATAACATTTATGATTTCATCAAATCTGATGTTCCAACTACAAGAAGCTTATCCGAGTCCACAGATGGAGTTATTCAGTTTGTACAGCTTGCGTTCCTCAACTTTGAAGCCCTGGGGATACTTCATATGAATAACCTCGGAGAGTTATTCATAGAGGAATGCAATCTTGACTCACATTTTGAATATGTTATAGTCAACTTGTGTAGCTATAGTTAGCAATATTCCGATGGGTTTAAGCAAGGTCACTGAAGAGCAAGTCTCATCGCAAGCAATGTCTTCTCTTCGATGTGTAGCTTATGGCTACGAGCCGTGCTTTCAAGGTCTCTACCTTCTCATCAGCTTCCCTCTTTTTCTTGAAGATCCATTTACACCTTAGCGTGTCTTACTGATGAGGGCTTAGAATCGGTTTCACGGCTTTTTATTGAGGAAAGTGGTCGGTGTAGCAAAAGCCACGAAACAAGATCGGTTCTTAAAACCTATCAAACAATTACGGTTTTCGGTCAGAAAACCGTTCACTAATATTTTACCAGGCAAGTGTTCCTGGGTCAAACTCAAGGAGGCAGAATAAATTCCCTAGATTTTTGTCCCCGTAATTTTATTTTTAATTCTTCTCTAAGTGATCAAGTCAAAACATCTTTTTATTGGTTTTTATTTTTATGATTTTTATTTGATTTTATTATTTTCAAATTTTTATTTAATTTTTAAAAAGGGAAATTTTTCACAAGATTTATTTATTATATAATAGGTGGATATTATAGAGGTGATACAATATAGTAGAATGGTCGGGGGTCGAGCCGTGAGCTCGAACTACTCAAGAAAATGAACCAAAACAAGACGGCTTTCGATAAAATCAAAACATGTCGAAAATCCACGAAAATTTTATACTAAGTAGTTAGGGTAGTTGTGTAACTACCCTCAAGAAATCGTCAAAAACTGAGGTCACAAGAAGTAGAAACAACCCCTACAGCCCAGGGGCATAAGCGTAAGAAAATTCTAATTAAAATGTTTGCAATTGGGTCCTCAAGGACTGTTCTGAAGAAAAAGTACACAAAACTTTACATTTAGGTCCCTGCAGAGGGACCTAAATGCAAATATGGAAAACTTGTGAGGCGGAAATGAATTCTGGAAGTCAGCTGGGCTTAAGATGCAATTTTTCTACCGCTTCGTCTTCAACGGCCTCGATTAGATCTTCCGCGCCCCGATCGGACGCTCATAGGTGCGCCACGTGTCGCACACCTGTGCGTCAGCTGTTCTTGAGCAGTTGAAGCTGCTGGCGGAAGAGTCTTCTTCTCCGAATTACTCCGGCCAGCTGATGAAGGCGTTGGCGCTCCGGCGGGGCCAGAGGGTGGCTCCTCCACCCCTCGAGCTTGCCCGCGGTAGAGAGGTGGATGGCGCTACTCCGAGCGATGGTGGAGAGTCGATAAAGCCGGCGATCTAAGCTTCCTAGAGGTGGCTCAGTGATGGCGACCCATCTTTGAAGACGAATCCTGATGGCGATCAAAGGCTTCCAGTGGCGAATAAATGCCTCGCGACAAACTTGAATCTGGTAAGAGCACAATCGTATGCTCGATTCTCTAAGAATCGGCCAAGGGTTAAAGATCTCAAGCTCCAAAGATGACGAAAAACCTTAAGTTTCCAGCCAAACAACCAGATGCGTGAAAACGATGATGGTTTGAGATGCAATTTGAAACGTATTTGAAACGAATCGAAAGGGCGTCTAATCTAGAGGGTTAAGCGTCCTAATGATGCCATTAACCTCGCTAATTCCTACACGAGAATCAAGAAACAAAATCGAGAAATGGATGCAAAATCCTATGGGAAGTCTAGGTATATTACCTGGACGAGATGCTCGACGGCGGCATTGACCGGAGCGAAACGCGGCGTAGAGCGGCGATGCAAGGCTCGATGAAGCCCTGGAACAATCCTCCGACGTGCCCTCCTCCTCGCTAGCTCCTCCAAAGTTGTCTTCCCTTGTCAACAATAAAAGTTCATTCCCTTATTCACTTTCGATGTAAGAAATATACTTACCATTATATCTCAAGCAAGATCTGGGATCTCCTTTCTTATCTTTGTCACATCCAAATAATATTAGAACCTGTAGCTTGGATAAAAAGAAGCGGGACCACATTCCGCCTTGCAAGTCCAACTTGCACCTCCCAATTCGGTCTTTAAAACCCGAGCCCACCACCCGAAGGTGATGTTGACCCGTCATTAATTGAACCAACCATCAATAGGAATACAACTCGCTATGTGCAATCCAATATCGCCCCAATAATATGAGGACCCGATATTGGGGTCAATACGCATACGTCCTTACTCTTTCGAGAAGCAAAGTGCCCGATCCAGATGTGCTTGTAAGCAGGAGCCGTCACTTCAGACAGACGTCTCCTACATAAAATCTCTGGCGACAGAACCCTTCACCTTGACGGGAGACCATGGATGTCACTTATGTGATCCTCCATATCATGTTCAAATTTTAATTAATTATTATGAATCATATTCACATAATTAATTATTCCAAGGGAAATAACAACTCTATTCATGATAGAGTGTTTTAATTTTAATCGGATTCCAATTAATCTAATCATTTTAATTTGATGATTCAATTATTATCCAACAAACATTTTTTTAAATTGTTATTTGAAAATATGGTATTATCTTAAATATGTCTTATTTCGAATTTTAATAATTAGAAAAATACACCATGATCTCTCAAGCATTATTCGTTCCCTACCCGTTGTCATGGTCAGTATCGATGGGAGTGGGACAGACCGTACACGGTGCAACATGCTACCCAATGCTCTCCGACTAGACACCATATCCGCCTCGGGAAAAGATAATGCCAAGTCAATCACTTTGTACTTGAGATGATAATTGGTTTTTCAACCAAAGTTATACAATATAGTAATAATGAAAACAACTTCGATTATAATTATAAGAAGATTTGCTAAGCAAATCCCCAAACCTATTCAAGCAACATGTTTGTTGGAAAGTGTATAATGTAACCAATTTGTGATCTAGACCATATCTAATCAATTATTGGTTAAGGCAATGTCATTTAATGAAATAATTTTCATCTTTAAGTATTTCAGAAATATTTATCAATAATTATCTCTAGAAATTAACCATTAATTTTTATAAAAATTAAATAAAAATCATAAGGTTATCGATTAAGTATGCAATTTCCAGCCGTAGCCCTCATTTACTAAAATTAGCATATCTCATTCATTTTAAATCCAAATCCTGCAAAACCAGTTTCTAAAATTTGCTAATTTCATTTAAAACAGAACTCAAATGATAATCATGCATTTCTAAGCGTGTCAGAACAGTAACTAACTCCTTAATTACATTATGATTTGCCATCCCCAAAACAGTGGATATATGTTCATTAAAATGATCATATCTTGAGTTATCGGATTTCAATTCATGCAAACTCAAATAATAATATTTCCTTAATTAATGGGAACGTTATATAATTTAAAATTTTGTGTTTAAACGTTTTAAACGGGGTCGAAATTTATCTGAAAATAGGGCTACAAAAATTGAAATGCGATAAAACTTTCACGAACCCTAACGAGCCCAAGTCTTCTTAAGTTTATGGATCAAATCCAAAACCTCCAACCTGGCTCTGATACAACTTGAAGGTTATGGGGAGATCATCAATTGCATCACGAAAGCGTTATGATCGCATCGTATGTGATCGGGAGCGACTAGTCGCACTAGTTGCTCGATGCAGCGTAATTGAAAAATTTATGTGATGAAACCACGTGTTCAAAGAACATTTCTCGGATCGTTTCATCTAAACCACAATAGGCATTAAGGTTACCTCTTTAAGCTTGGTTGTGATCGAGCCTCTAAATGATGATACCTCATGTCTCAAGTGCAATCCGACGGAGGAGACGCTTGCGAGCGCGCTGATGAGACACGTCCTTCTCGCAATCTTTGTTGATGATCCAAGCGATAGATCTCTTGATCTTGACACACGAGATCCAACATCTTCTTCATGAGTGAGGTGCACCGAAGGAGATGGAGATCCAAAAGTAGATGATTCAACAACTTAATGACGATGATGCGGTGATGACGACTCTCTCAAGGGCTCCATGGTGGACGACCACAATGAGAGAGAGGGAGAGAACTCTTGGCATGTAGAGAGAGAGAGAGGGAGAGAGTAATCGATTAATCTTGTGTCTCTAAAAGAGCAAGGGGTGCCTCTTCTTATATAGGGTTTTGGGATCCATGGATCTCAATCCATGGACAACACAAAATCAAAGGATGCGATTGATTTGTGTTTATTTCAATGGACATGATCTTGTTAGGAAAACACAACAATAATTAATTTAATTTAATTTATTATATATAAATACATCGATAAATCAATATATTTAAGTTCAAGTTAAATCAATTAATTATCCTTGGAAATAATGTGGAGATAAACCGCATCTCCTTAAAAAGGGGGGACGGTCACTCTTCTCATGAGATCTCACTATCTCATGAGATCTCATTATCTCATGCGATCTCATAGTCTTATGATATCTCCAAGATTTATAACAACAATTGTTGTAAATTATTTCACAAATTTAATTCATATTATCTTGTGAACCTTGCAATCATGCCATTGAAAAAATGTGAATCACATTCACATCCCAAAACAAAATGTAAATTATATTTTCAATTAATCATCCAATGTGATTCCAATTCACATCAATAAATAATAAACAAATATAAATGACAATATGCTCTCTCTAATATATTATAAATCACATTTATGATTTATCTGATTAATATGGATAGTGCTATCCACATTATTCATATACATGATAATTAAATCACATTTAATCATCTTGGATCTCTATTCTCATGTGCCCAAATAACATGAATCACATTCACATTATTCACATCTTTGATAATTAAATCACATTTAATTATATCAGACAACTCTCCTAATAATATGAATCAAATTCATATTATTCATGATAATTAAATCACATCTAATTATCAATTTTCTCAATGCTCATATATATATATATATATCAACATTGAAATTATCTGTTAACTCTTTCAAGGATAATGTGCTTTCTCCGTGGATACTTGGAGATAAGTACAAGGCGATTGTATTGTTCCACGTATAGTGACTTGGATATTGAGATCACATCTCAAATCAAGATCTTGCGAAACTCTCATACATGCATGATTAAATCAAGACCGCAAATCTAATCTTCTCATTACATCTAAATCACATTCAAATCAATGTCTATCAGTTGGATTAAGATTCGATTACTTCACTATGAAAGGAGTCACTAAAATCCAGACCTGTTTCATCACTCCCTCGGAATAGAAGCGTCACGGTTATTGTCATTTATGATCACATCACCCTCAGGTATTCCTAATACCTGTAAGTCCTGCATACTGGAAGGCCCATAACAAATCTGAAGTTTTAGATCTCTTTTAGACTGTCTCCTTCAGGATTTTATCATTAAGGTTCTCATTCGATCATTGGGAGTCGGTATCGATCATATACTTTCCAAAAGCATATATCATACCTAGGTGTTGATCATATACTTTCCATAAGCATATACCAAACCTTACAAATTCAGTCAAATCCAAAGCGAGATGACCACACATGGAAATTGATTCTTTCCAATATATCATGAGTGAGCTCATGTCTTCCGGCTCAGTAATGAACCTGTATGATCCCTTGGAGAGGTCATATTACTCATATGGCCTTGAATGCACACCAGCGTGCCGGTGTATAGAACTTGGTTAGGTCATCAACCTATTGGTATGCCAAATGTACATACTCAAACATATAGTAACACATCTGTCTCCGTTCAGAGGATGTGTGCCTATATCGTGACAGCATGCGACATAGGTCTTTGGTTATCTCGATGTCGCTAAGTTAACTCTTTGACCTAATTTAACTAACACCTTTGAATCTCTATTCCTATGTAGGGGATCTGCATCATGAGGTCGGTTAGATATCAGCAAAATGAGAAAGGATTGTCACCTCCTACTTAGGCTGGAGATCATCTCTTAACAATCAATTGACGGTGCTTGATGAGTCCCCAATCTAGATATTCATCCAAGCATCAGCCTCTATGATTCAATAATTGAATCAACAGTTGTATGATCATTAAGATGGGCATGGTACATAACCCTAATTGTACTAAGGGACCTATTATGAAAATTAGTTATTCTTCATTTCAGATCAGGGAATGATATTTTGCAATAACATTTATTGCATAATGACTCGCCATGGGCTCGCATGTCCAACACCCCTATCACAGGCATCAATCCAGAGCCTTAAAGAGACATCCTAGGTTGGTCAAAAGACTTTCAAATTTGGGAAGGAAGGCGATGGGGGCTTTTGTACAAGCGATGTGGATAGGGGGAAGAACGAGGAGTTGTGGGCAAGTTAGAGATCCACAGCCCGAGGTGACATCCCGGTGTGAATCCTCATGTATCAGGGAAGAAAAGTCATGAAGCGATCAACCTGAATGGAGGAATGAATCTTCGGGGAAAAAATCGAGAAATAGGAGTAAAACGAGGTATGACATAGGTTGCAGATGTAGTTAGAAGAGTTGACTGCCAGTCAACTCTTGACACCACCTGGTTGGTCCACGTGGACAACCAGGAAAAACCTGGCCTAAATTATTTATAAATTCTAATATAAATAGTAAATGATTTTATTATTTTTTATTATGAAAAAAATGTTTATTATTTTATAGTTATTTTATTACGATATTTATTTACTTTTTAGAGGTTATTTATTACAATTTACGTTTTAGGGTTACTATATAGGTATATTCATCTATGTACTTAGGTCTTTTTTTTATTTTGTATTTTTGATTTTATTAAGTTAGTTTATTATTTTATATAATTATAACTTATTTTTAGAAAGTTAAATATATTTTTATTATATTTTTTTGATATAACATATACACTTAAATAAATAAGTGTATTTATTTCATAGGTATATTTATTGTATATTTATCTATGTATTTTCTTTCCATATTTTATTTTAGTGTTTTCTTAATTTTTTTATTCAAGTTTTAACATGTACATATATTATAAATAATATTTATAAAATTATGAAAATATAAAATTATAAAAATAATAAATAATAAATAAAATGAATATTTTAATCGGGTAAATTATATAATAACCTTAACTCCAAAAAATATGGAACCACCTTAATTAAATATATCTTATTAAAAATTACATAAAATTAAAGTTGTTATTTTGATATACTCTTAGTTTTTATTTGAGAGATATGGGTCTGCGAATTTGGGATTTTGGAAATTTGATTAGAGTATATCTCTTACACTATATATTCTTTTTCTATAAACTCAATTTTGTATTTTTCTATATTTTATTATCTACAACTTTCATGTACAAAGTTTTTTTATTTGAGAAATAAAAAGTGGAAAATAAAATAAGTCCCAAATGATTAAATAATGAATAAATAAAAGGGGATTTTATTGTATTTTGGCCCTTATCTTCCCCTACTTTATTTCTTGTCGACCTAGTCGTCAGGATGTCTAGGTCTCAGGGTTTAGGGTCATAAAATATCTTCGATATTTTATTCTTTTTCTTTATTATATGGCATTAAAAACAATATTTTGTACACTATTTGTACAATAATGCATGAATGTTAATTTATGCAAATTATATGTATTTACATGCATTTATTAGGGTTTTTAAGGGCAAATGATAGAATAAAGGTGATGAAATGGAAATTCATCAGCCCCCTATACTTGCCTTTGCTAGTCCCTAGCAAACACTTATGTAATAAGTGTAGAAGAAGAAAAACAAATAAAATAAAAAGAATGAAATTGGATTGAATTTAATTATCAAATTAAAAAGAAAACTTATCTTCACAAAATCAAAGTTTGGGGCTTAACTCAAAATTTTAGAATTTTAGTGTGGTCGGAACCTTATTGGGAATTGGATTTGAAATCCAACAGCCTTCGAGAATCCCAAAACATTGCTCAAGTCTCCTTAATAGCCAGGTAAGAATACTTCAACTCATAAGCACACCCTTACGTTTATGAATCTGACTCATACAATGTATGTGATAGTGGCTCTCCCCAACTGAAATGACAAAGAGACTGACTTCTCCAGCATGACAACCCAATGATTCCCCAATCCAACAACTCTTTCCTCGAGGAGCAGGGTATTCCCTTCTAAGTTCAAGTGGCAACCAACTCAAGAGGAGGGGGTGAATAGAAGAATGGATGGTAGCCAGTGTAGCTACCTATCCTAGGATGCATGACCAGTGTAGTCAAGTCATCGAGCTGCAGGCTCACATGATATGAATTTTAAGCTCAAGATTGCTTATTGACTATATAAATGTATACACTCCGATAGGCATTTTATTTTCAATCTGGCCTGTCCATTTTTTGGAGTGTTTTTTTTATATTCTATTTACAACAACATTTACATAAGGAGTTTTTCCTCTTGAGTCAGTAGACTATCCCTCTTTTGAAGCATTATTGAAACCCACACTCTCTTGTCTTTAGACATCTTTGCTACCGGACGGGTTGGGGTGCACTTCCCTCCCTAGACGAGGACAAATGTTTCCACTTGTGTGCATCTGATACCGGCAAATCCAATCCCCTCACCACTCCAATTGAGTCGAGCCAAGTGAAATGTGCAGGTGTCCAAGTTATGTCATTATCAACAAGAGCCATGCGTGTGCTCCAAAATACTCTAATTAGGCAGTCAAGAATCCATTGAACCAAGTCTCACAATTCTCAAAGAATTAAGTCAACTAGACATGAAGTACCTTAATTCCAGCTCCTATAAGTTTTAGGTAGATTTAAGGTCCAACCAAGATCCAATCTTCGGATTTTACTTAGACTTGTTCAATTATCAAACTCAATTTGAAAAAAGATGAATGTTATGCAATTTGAAAACAATCAGAAAATATTTTTGTGATACAACTTTTAAGGATTTTGAACTTTTTATGGATTTTTTTGAAAAAGATGATGCAAATGCATTTTTTGTATTTTTCCAAAAAGATTTTACAAATGTTTTTGGATTTTTGGTTTTGCAAATGTTATTGTGATTTTTAAAAACAAAAGATTTTGGATAAAAACTAGGTACAAATATTTATACAGGGATGCATCTTATATTTACTAGTGTTAGGGTTTTTAAGAATTTACAAGGGGTAAGTGGTCATTTTTATAAATAATTTTGGTGTGATGTATATATTCTTCAAACTTATTTGGACAGGGCTTTACAAATAATTTGGAAAGCTGTAGTCCAAAATAATTTTTACAAATAATTATTACAAACATTTACACTCATTTGAAATTCATTTTGCAAAGATTTTTCGAATAATATATACATATTTTCAAGATATTTTTGCAACCATTTTTCAAACATTTCCAATTTTTTTCAAACATTTTTATTTCACACAAAGAAATAAATTTTTACAAACAAAACATTTTTACAAAGGTTGAAAATATTTAACAAAATATTTTCCAAAATAGTTTTAAAAACATTTTTCAAAAAGATTTTCAAACTATTTTTCAAACATTTTGCTAAAAATGTTTTACCTCATTTATTAATATATAAAAAGAATTTGAGGAATAATCAACATCTTTTTATTAAGTGAAATTTAATGACTTTTATTGTGTTTTTAGCCATAATTAAATTTAAAAATACGAAAGTACAAGTTATGGCTAATATATATACGGAGTATATATGACCCCACTATACTTATCTTAAGATATGTCCTCATGAGAGAAAAAGAGAAAAGATAACTCGTATTGGGTATAGAAAAGTCTAAAGAATAAATGAAGGAAGGAATAAATGAGTAAATGAGAAGTTGATCCTCCCCCCTTATACTTAGGATCAAATAATCTTAAGTATAGCAGACAGTACAAAGCAGGGAGGGTCAAGGGTGGGAATGAACAGATTGTACTCAGATTGTCTACCCCTACATTTAAGGTAAGATATTCCTAAGTATAGACAACAGGAGGAGACAATGGATAGGATTGAAAAATGATGGAACTTGGGGTGCACACCACCTATATTTAGGGTAAAGTACATCCTAAGTATAAAAGACTGACAAAAAAGGGCGACACAATTTCGGTAGAAAAAGAAAATTGAAAAAGAAAAGAAGAAAAGAAGAAAAGTCAGATGAAGATGGAAGAATATAGAAGAGAACGACAAGAATGTACGCATCACTCCCCCCTATTTAGGGCAAAAGAGCCCTAAGTATAGGCAACAACAAGAGAGATGAAAGAGAATGGAGAAAGAATACTCGTCTCATCCACCCCCTATACTTAGGACAAAGTACATCCTAAGCAAATCACCCACAACAAAGGGGTGGATGATCAATACGGGAGGAGAATGAAAGAAAATATACAACAAAGTGGATATACAGAGGCCAAGAAGGTCGAAAGAAAACCTTCTAGCTTGGGTGTAGATATACAGAGGTCCATAGTGGATGGAAGCCGATCGGGATCGACCTGATGAAGATCCTCAGCAGTCGCAGAGTGAGAAGGCATAGACGTGTCAATGGAAGTAGTATGGCTAGGCCTGGCTTGGGTGTCTCGCAAATGTCGAAGTGAAAAGGAACGAACTCCTCATCGGAAGAAATAGAGTCAAGGTCTTCCAATGAGGTCTCTCCTAGGTCAAAACCAAAAGGAACAAACTCATCTGTGGAAGTAGTCGAATCATGTTCGTCCTCTACTGTCTCAACCGGATCATCATTCTTATCAAAAGGCTTGAATTCTTGGATAAAAGCAACAAGATAAAACTCATCCTTAGTCTCATCAATGTATGCCCTCCGCTTTAAGGTGTCAATCGTGTAAATCCCGTGTTAGTCATCATTACATCGCCAAACATCAGAAGAAGGAACTCCGAGGTCCATGCTTTCTAAGTCTCCCTCCACTAGGAGGAATTCTGGGGTCTCAGTGAAATTCAACATACAACAAAAGTCTCTAATAGTCTCATCAAGGTCATAGTCCTCGGGGTCAGCCAAGATAGGTGTAAGTGCATCAGGTGCAAGTATCAGATAGATAGTGGGTGCAGTGATAATCACCTCGCATTCGTCAATACAACGAAGCGAATCTCTCCTGACCATAATAAATTACGACCGTCGCAGAGGTGAGGAATGGTTGTCCCAGGATGATTGGAGAGTGCTCCCTAATGGAGGTCTCCATTGGAAATACGACAAAATCAACATTGTGCATAATGCCCTGAATCGAAATGACATCGTTCTCTAGAATACCCTTCAGCCTCTTTATTGATCCATCAGCAATTTGAACGACCATCCTGGTTTTCTTGAGAGGCCCTAAATGAAGAGATTGTACCAGCTAGAAGAGTATGATGCTAACCAAAGCACCACTGTCAAGGAGAGTGTGATCGCATGTGTGATCAGAGATAGTGCAACTAATGAAAGGTGTAGCAGTGTTCCTTTTCCTAGGAATGGCATGGTGTGTGATGGCGTAGGTAGTGGCCATGGCCAAAATTTGGCGCTCAGATCTGCTCCTCTGCTTTCTCTTCTTGGTAAGGGGTGCAAAAAAATGGGTTAAGGCCTACTGGAGTGGGGCCTGGATGATATCAAGAATAGTAGCCACAACTTCAGATTCAGTTAACATTTTTTTTTGAATTTTTAGATCTCCTCCATACAAGGGAGAAGATCGAAATCAACATATACACAACGACGACTAAGAGCAGTCTGTACATTGTCGTCCTCGGGGTCAAAGGTGGGACAAGATGTGAATGGATTTGTGGGAAAAAGGTCTATCATGTGGGCCCTCTCCTCACAGGATTAATCAACCAAATGTCTCCCGAATTCTTTTTGGATTTTCAAAATTTTCTCAATTTTTTGTATTTTGGGCGATTGCAAGCTCTCTTGGGAATCCTCAAGCGAATCCATATCGTCAGATCGTGAAGCATCAATATGGCTCTTATTTAGAAAAGTGAGGCTGTCAATCCTCGAATTCATATTCTCCATGAACTAGGTCAAGGTCTCAAGTGTAGAAATCATGAGAGGTGACTTCAAACTCTCGGGATCCGGTGCATGAAATGGGGGTGGTGGTTACGAGCAAAAATCACATTCCGGCTCAAGGTATTCTATGAAAAGTGGATTGTCGAAATGTGGAGATGATGATGGTGGTAATGATGGGTAGAGATCAATCTTTTGAAATAATGGGTTAGGCAGATATGTACAAAAATCAAGGGAAAATCCTCCTAGAAAAAGAGAGGTGGACTGGCTAGAGAGTACGAGGAATCTGCGAAGTCCAGATAAAATGCGCTGCAGTTGGCCATCTCGAAACGAAAAGAAAATAATCGGGAGAGCACGATAGTCAAGTCAAGATATATGAGAAAAAGGCGCAAATGCACAATAACGATCTACTATGCAAACATAAACAAACACACATAAGACAAAACACACCCCACAATTCACCTACTCAACTCGGTGAAGATCTTAAGGTGCGGTCTTTTATCTTGTCTATTTTAGAGTTAGGTGAGAAGTCAAAATCGTACAAACACTTAGGTTGTCTTGATGGGATTTGGTCACTAACCTTAGTGTGTACGTGAATAAGTAAAATGAAGACAATGAGGGGATTACTCGCCCCAAAACAAATATTTTCTTTTTGGATCTTTTTTAGGATCAAGTAACATTAACAGTCCTAAATTTATTATTATCACTTTTTTTGGATTTTTAATAAGAATGCACGTGCCTATTGGGGAATCAATTGTACTTAGCACCTAGGTTTTCAAAATAAGAGATAGAGTTAGAAGAGCATTGCAAGGCGAAAACGATGATGTTTGCTAAAGAGAAATGCTCACCATGCCCCCAACACTCTACATGCAAAGATGCTCAACTAAATTGAAACCTACACTATATGCAATGTAACCGATGAAATCGCCTTAGATGAGAAATTGCTATTAGCGTGTAGAACAATATCCTAAATATATAGAAGTGAAATCCAAAAGTCTGGTCTCTGAGGTGCATCGGTGTTCGCCACAACGGAACCCGCAAGCGTTGTATAACACTTCTCTCGGTGCTCGATCTCAAATCCAAATAAATAGTTAACTAAGTCCAAACATAAACTGTAGGAGCATGCAATGGTTATTAGGTGTTCGGCCTTAGTCTTCTGACAAACATATCCTACAACTAGGGAACAATCACACAAAAGAAAAAAATCGAAAATCGAAAAACAAAGTAAAAAAATGCGATGAAAGCACGACAAAACGGACGAGGCCCCCAAGGGAACAATCCATCGGGCACCGGACCTCGTGAGATGTAGCAGAGTCCTGGAGAGTGTCCTGAAGTATTACAAGTTCAATGTCTCTCTCTCACTTCAATATTAAACAATAAATAAATATAAAAATAAATGCTAAAAAATTTGTCTTCAAAATTCCCTTAAAGTCCTCCTTGGTGCTAGGTATGCAAGCTGACGCCAGCTTAACGTGGGTGCACAGACACCTTGAGTAAAGCACCTCCCTCGATTTGCGGTACCTTGCACAAAGTCATTTAGAGAGGGTGATTAAACAAGTCACAATAATATCAAATAAAGAGAAAAATAAATACAACAAAATATAGACAAAAAGAAAAAATCAATCAAAAGCCAATCTATGCACAATTGCTCCCTGGCAATGGTGCCATTTGATAATCACGATTTTACGAGGGGTTTAAATATGTCTCATACAGGATGGAGACATAGTCGTTGTGGCGACTACTCACAAAATCCCAACTAGTCAACAATTAACCCACAATGATGACCAATCAATGAAAAGCAAAAGTGGAGTTAAAATATATTTTATTTAACTCTACAAATGTGTGTATATTCCAAGTATGTAGAGTGTCAAACATAGGGAGAAAACGGGATAGATCGCACTAATAAATGCAAGAGTGACTGTGAAGTAATTGTCTATATGTTCTTTTTTGTGGGGTTTTAATTTTTAATTTTTTTATTTTTTTAATTTATGTTTTTGTATTTTGACTTTTAATTTACTATTTTTATATTTTCTTTTTATTTTTTAAATTTTTTAATATTTGTTTTCATTTTAAGATATAATATAGGGATATATATAGGATATATATAATATATGCTATTATATATATAATAAAAATAGATAAATAAAGAAAATAAATTATTTTTGGGTTCTAATAAATTTTTTACTATTTTTGTGTTTTTGAGGGATTTGTTTCCTAATTTTTACATGTTTTTGAAGTAAAAAATGCCCTAAAATAGGATTTAAATTTTTAGGATGAATTAAAATGGAGATCAAAATTAGCAAACAGAATCAAAATTTCTCCAAATTATTTTTCTCTATAAATATTAATATAGATAAAAATATAAAATAGAAAATACAATATTTGGAATTTTCAGGTATTTAATATTTTTTGTAATGGTTTTTAGGGGTTCTCAATTTTTAGGTATTGTCTTTTATTATTTTTAGTGATTTTTGGTCTGAAGGTTAAAAACACAGAAATAAACAAAATATATTTTTTTAGGATTTTTTCAAAACATTTTTATATTTTTATGGGTTTTCAATTGTAAATAGGGATAAAAAGGACTCTTTTTTGTTTTTATAAAATATTAAAGAGATCTAAAATTGCAAAATAAAATATGTTCGTGAAGTGTGTGCAATCAGGAACATACACGTATTTTGTGGATTTTTTAGTGTAATGTAGATGATTTAAATAAATACAAGAAATAAAGAGAAACTACATTACTAGCAGGGGAAATTTTGTAATTAAAATTATGTCTAGGGGCCTGTTTGTAAATTTCACAAAAATATTAAATGTAATTAAAAGGTTTCATGTATTAAAAACAAATATCAAAACCTACAAGCATGCTTGCAAAATTTCCCCTCATTGGGGCTTTACGTGAGGTGACACGACGTGGACCAAATAACAATTACAGAAAGCTTAGGGTCTATTGGTAAATATTACAAAATATTATAAAGGCAGAGGAAAATTAAGTTCTAAACAATAAATACACAAAATGCTTGGGTTAAAACTGCAAAATACCCAAAGCCTTGCGCGATCGAACAACAAGCCTCCTTCCACTTATCCACGTGGCAGTGCGAGAGAAGGTAATGATGCTTCGGCTCAAATGGTTACGATTAGACGATCCCAGGATGATCTGACAGCTGATACACGGGGTATCTGACAGCGCTCCATCAATCTGGTGGCGAGCCTCAATCGGATGGCTTCTTCTTCTCACGAAGAATAGGGAAGAACAACCATTCCTCTTCACTTCAATCCACAAAATCTCACAATGGACATCCTCCCTCCAATCGATGAAGGCTTCAGAAGAGTATTGATGTCCTCCCGTGATGGTAGAAGGTCTCAAAATGGCGTGGGAGAGGCTGAGTCGATTAGGCAGAGCACCGACACCTATAGGATACGCCTGCACCATGATGAGGCTCGAGGAGCCGCCTTTTTGGTTCTCTCCTACAGGTCTAGTTTGCAAAAAACTAGGTGAAGCTCGTGGGAAGTTCTAGGAAGGAGAATGAGCGAAGGGGTGCGGTGGATGGTGATCTCCAGCGTACGACAGAGAAAGGAGATCGAGAGTCCAGATCTAGGCCAGATCTGAATGAGTGGAAGTGTGGTGGATGATCAGAAGATGGAGAGAATTGAAGTGGAGGAAGTGGTGGGTCGAAACATGATGAGGGTACGATGGAAGGGTTCTCAGGAGCTCAGCTCTGTCGAACGATGAAATGGCGATCTACAGCGAAGACAAGCGATTGAAGAAAGAAACAACAACAAAATCACACCTAGGCACTAGGCTAACCTAGAAAATCAAGAAAATAAAGAGTACCTAAGTGTCCGGATCCACGAAGTCAACCTCACTCCGGCGAAGCGACGAAGATAGCGATGGAAGACTCCTCGGCCTCGCTTGACCCTGCTCGAGGTAGCTGGATATGCCCCTGTCACGAGCGTCGATCCAGAGCTTCAAAGAGACGGCCAAGGTTGGTCAAAAGAGGTTAAAATTTGGGAAGAAAGGTGATGGGGGCTTTTGTACATGCGAGGTGGACCGAGGGGGAGAAGAAGGAGTTGTGGGCAAGTCAGCAACCCACACCCCGAGGTGACATCCCAGCATGAATCCTAAGGTATCGGGGAAGAAAAGTCATGAAGCGATCAACCAGAATGGAGGAAACAATCTTCGGGCAAAAAATCGAGAAATAGGAGTCAAACGAGGTATGACATAGGTTGCAGGTGTAGTCAGAAGAGTTGACCGCCGATCAACTCTAGACAACACCTTGTTGGTCCACGTGGACCAACCAGGAAAAACCTAGCCGAAATTATTTATAAATTCTAAAATAAATAGTTAATGATTTTATTATTTTTGTTATAAATTAAAAAATGTTTATTATTTTATAAATAATTTATTAGTTCTTTTATTAATTTTTTATAGGTTATTTATTACAAGTTATTTTTTAGGTTACTATATAGGTATATTCATCTATGTACTTAGGTCTTTTATTTTTATTTTATATTTTTGATTTTATTAATTTAGTTTATTATTATATATATTTATAACTTATTTTTAGATACTTAAATAATTTTATTATATTTTTCTGAAATTACATATACTTAAATAAATAGGTGTATTTATTTCATAGGTATAGTTATTATATATTTATCTATGTATTCTTTACATATTTTATTTTAGTGCTTCCTTTATGTTTTTATTCAAGTTTTAATATGTAAATATATCACAAAAATATAAAATTGTAAAAATAATAAATAATAAATAAAATAAATATTTTAATCGAGTAAACTATATAATAGGGGTCCAAAACCTAACTTTCACTCCTTAACTCCAAAAAATATGAAATTGCATACAATAAAGAGATTATTAAAAGTTATATACAATTAAAGGTGATTTTGATATATTTTGAATATTTGAGATATGGGTCAGGGAAGTTGGGATTTCATAAATTTATTTAGAGTATATCTTTTACAATGTATATTATTTTTTTATAAACTCAATTTTGTATTTTTCTATATTTTATTATCTACAACTTTCATGCACAAAAGTTCTTTATTTGAGGTATAAAAAGTGGAAAATAAGTAAGTCCCAAAAATGATTAAATAATTAATAAATAAAATGGAATATTATTGTATTTGGTCCTTATCTCCCCCTACGTTATTCCTTGTCGACCTAGTCATCGAGATGGCTAGGTCTCAGTGTATAGGGTCATAAAATATTTTTGATGTTTTATTATTTTTCTTTTATTTTCTTTATTCTATAATTTTGGTATTAAAAACAATAATTTATACACTTTTTGTGCAATAATGCATGAATGTTAATTGATGCAAATTAAATGTATTTACAAGTATTTACTAAAGTTTTAAGGCCAAAATGATAGAATAAGTTGATGAAATGGAGATTCATCAACCATATAAAATGAAGTACACCACAAAAAGCTCCTGAATTTATCAATAAAAAACTTTTAAGCTATGATAAGCTATCCAAGAAATAAGAAGAATATGTCTCAATTCATTATGATTAATCAAAGCTTAGTTTTCTTGTACTTAATATGAAGATGGATCCAAATTGATTAATAAAGAACTAACCATGAATAGAGAGATTCAACAATAAATTATTGATACGAATCATTAAGTCAATCAATTCAGAGATTCAAATACTCATTTAATGCATAATATATCAATTTTTAATTTAATTAAGGAGACAAGTGAATCAATTGAATTCTCTAACAGTTAATGCATAAACCATGTGTCAAATAAAACCAACATATATAGAATTAAACAATCTTTCCATGGAGACGAATTTCACTTAATTTGGTTATATAGATAAAAAGATACTCAATGATGAATCCATGGGTACAAATGCAATAAAAACTGAAGTTTCTATAGCAAACAAGTTCTTTGTAGGGGCTGAAATAACATTTAACAAAACTATTCATAAATATATGCAATTTAACCAAAAAGCGATGACTTATCTGCAATTAAACAAAAATGGGGAACCAATGCTATAAATGACCCAAGGTCACGTGCAGGTACCATGTGCCTGGGCTAGGCTCGAAGAATTCGATTCAGGCCACATGACGCGCGCTGATTTTTTGGATCTGGTTCAGCTTCACCGACACAAGGATGTGAAGTTATGGCTCACTGAGGCATCGTGGTACGATCTAGACTATTAGATCTTGCCCAAATTGGGTTGATCGGACGGAGACTATATCTTCTTCCTCAGAGATCTTCTCCACGGACGACAGAGTAAAGGGGGGGATATGGCAGACATTGTATTGCTCTATCGTTCTTCCTCTTGTTGTATACAGGTCGTAGAAGCTTCACGAAGCCCTCGCGAGTATGCTGATGAATAGATGAATGACTAGAGATGTCTAAATTACCGAAGCGGTGCATCCTCGTCAGAGAAGAAAGAAGAAATTGGAGTTCTGATTCTCCGATCATTGTACCAAATCTCAACCTGTTGATGTTAGAGACCAAAATGATACCAAGACAAATATCTCAAGATGTACGAAAGGCGGAATTAAGGGTTTCTTGAAGGCGGAGGAATGAACCCTAATTTGGGTCCTTGTTCGAGCAGAACAAGAACATGGGAGAAGTGGATACACGAATGGAGAAATGATTAGAGAAACTGGAAAATTACGCGTGAATATCTGATAAGAAATGATGATTCTCAAGATTTTAGATCATGGTATGCTTGGTTAATCGAAGACAGAATAAATTGAGTAGATGAAGAAAAAAAATTTGAGTACTTACCTGGAGAAATGAAGTTTGAAGATGATGATGAATTGGAGCCGAAATGAAGCTCAAAAGCCTCGTCGATCTTCACTTAACAATCCTGGCAAGGGATTGAAGCTCAAGCAAGTGCGTGGAGCACTGCAGCTTGGTGATCACACCAAGGATCGCGTCAGAGTTGACTTCATATCGTTGCTCAACTCAGTCCCTCTCTCTGTCACCGAAAGGTTAGGATTGCTCGAAAAAGCTCTCACGAAGGGAGGATAAGGTTGATGGAGGTAGCGAAGGTGTTTTGATGAAGTGGTGGTTTGGAAGTTGTCGATCGAAGGTGATGGTTTCAACCACCATCCATGCGGAGATTAGAGAGAATGATGAGGAGTTAGGGATCTGGCGTGAATAGGGGAGGAACAACAAAGCAGAGAGTGGTTGAAGTTGGTGGAATGGTTGTAATGGAGGTTGGAAGAATCAGAGAAGTTGGGCGCATGTGAAAAGTTGTGTCGCTTGAAGGAGGTGGGTGGAGGTTGAAGACACAAGGCCAATGGATCAAGATCCAATAGTCTAGATGTAAGGCGATCTATGCAAAGGGATGCGGCGACGTGGACGGCCGTGGGGTGCCACTTGGCCCAATAGGAATTAAGATAAATAGAGAAAATAGTATGGATTCAATAAATAGTTGAAATTAGAATTAGAAAAAATGACGAACACGAAAGTTGTAGATCTAGTTGAGATCTAAAACTTTTATGTAGAAGTCAAAGAGATCAGAGATCATCTATACATAAATAAAAAGTAAATGATATAAAAAAATTCCTTTTTTTCTTTTGTTTATTTTCTAGGTTTTTTATTATATGCTAATTTAATTATGTACAAAAAATATTCTAATTTTTATTTTGGTTTTAATAATAAATAAATACAAAAAATCTTAGCATAATAATAAGGTTATATAATATAGTATAATTAGTGTTAATTATTTATAATACAGAAATTGCTAATTAGAGTTAATTGTCAAAGAATTTTATTGAATTACTTAAGAAAGAGAGATAAATATGTTGAATTAAGCTGATAAATCTGGGATTTATCACCCCTATACTTAATCTGAGCTTGTCCTTGAGCTAATCAATAATTAATTAATTAGAAAGTTAGATTAATCAGTGAGATCTCTGACATGTGCACATAAGTATTCAGAGCTTGATTTGACTGAGAACACTAAGTTTTAGAACACCTATATCTCTAAGTTGATCCAAGTTTAATCAAAAGGAATTCAACTTCTCTAATTTCCATACTCTCAATAGATACGTATATATAAGAAGTGTGATTTAGTGCTGACTACATCCACAAGAGTATAGTTAAGATTTCACTAAAGGTTCCAATCTCAGAATTTCTCCTAAAGACCCAACCCTCAACTCTAGAGAAGAAATCTAGTCTTGCTTTACTCCACCGTCTCTTTAGTTCGTTAGACTTCAAAGGTATAGATGGAAGGTCAGATTATGGAGGATATATGGTTGTGTACTTATTTTTTCTTCCTCTCTATGGAATAGGATTCTCGCAAGTGCCAATACTTAAAACATTTTTTATTTTTATTTTTGCCAATTAGTGTGTCCATTAAAGAGAAATTTGAGCCATCTATACATGTTTTCCTAGGCACGTCTTCTTTAAGCATCTAATATACTTGTATCTAGACTTGTATGGCTAACGATGTAGAGCCCTTTTTGAGGTACTAGCCTGACTCATAAAATCCTACTGATTTGATCCAAATGGACGCTTAAAATGTTGGGAGCGCTCACCTTAATTATAAGATCACATGATGTAGTTTTGTAATGAAATGAGCTTTTCATAATTTTCATCGTTACTTTTTTGAGTTAAGGAACTTCCCTTCTTTTTGTCTAGCTCCACTTCTTGTACCAAGGATTGGTAAACACTGATTAACTTATGAATTTTTATTTCACTTCCTAGCACTTTAGGTCAAAGATAAGAGAAAGCATGAGAACATGTCCCATACTGGCTAAATTTCTGATCTCAGGTTTCATTAAGCCATCATTAATCTTATCCCATCATCGAGCATCATATAGATGAAGTCGAAACTCAAGCTTCAAATCCCAATCCCTCAAGTGATACCTCGACTCATCTCAATCATGAATGCAGTCGTGCATGTGAGTGATAGTCAAATTCTTTTAAGGGAGATTAAGCATGAAATATAGCACACACATCTTCTAACTAGGGAAGTGTGAATTTTTATGTCAAAGATCCTAATGATTAAGACATGATAACTCCAAGTATATGGACTTCTTATACCCAGTATTAAAGATCATCTGAAGCTTTGAGTGTAATGTGAAAGTGTCAGGGTGAGACACCAATTAATGAGTTAGCAAGTTAGTTATTTACAAAAGAATTAAGGAATTATTAGTTTTATTAAGAAAAAGACAACATAATGGGTAACTTTGATAAACAATATAAAGAGAATATGAAAAACGCACTAGAATACCCAACACAACACTACAAACTTCAGTTCCTTAAAAATGAAAATTGGATATTCGAGTTTTGAAATCACATGTCGTCTTATGTTTCAACTGCTTCTTCCTAACAGAGAACACTTCATGATTTGAATGAGAAAGATCTTCACCAACTTGGAATTTCAACCTTCTAGAAAAATACGATTCTTCCTCAAAAGTGGTATCCATATCTACATGAGAAGCCTTAAAATTCTTCACAATCATAGGAAGATGAATCAAAACTTGAAATCCTGCAACAAACTTTTGGGTTTTTCTTATAAGAGAAAAACTAGACATAGAAGGATGAGCCAACTTTCAAGAAGTGTGATAATCCAAAAATTGAACATCCTCAAGAAAAGGTAAGGGCACCTCCATGTTTAATTCTTTTATAAATTAATCATCCTCCTTAGTCGGTATCACTCTTTTTAGTGAACTCTTTATCAACTTGATCTTCCAAAATATAGAATTGAAATCTATACTTTCCTCCATGTAGGACTCTGTAAGACTCTAAGACAAGATGACCTTATAAAGAATAAAGACAAGATGGTTCAGTGAACCGTCGCAACCTCCTAGAAACCTTAAGCACCAAAGGAGACCGAAGAGACACAAAAGAATTAAGGTTTTTTAATAAGAAATTATTTACAAGAAGTATGTTAATTCCCAGACACCCTTAGCCTTCGAAAATATTTTTGAGAACTTTTTACAAACATTGTCACATAGGTATAGGTTTTCAAAATATTTTACAAAGATTTTCAGAACAAGTCAATCCGTATTTTTACAATCCAAGTAAAACATTTGAAAACTACGTAAAATATATATAATTTTCAAAATCATTTTCAAAACCTTTTGTATAGAAATCAATTCCAAAAATATAATACGATACCCGTAGCCCCAAAAAGTTTGCAATTTTTTTAAATTATGAGCTATGGCTGAATTATTTATGTAATATATACGGTAGACCTCCCTCTTCGTAACTTTTGCTATGTCCTCATAGCACAAAGTGAAATGAAGCCATAGTTCAACTAAGTATAAAAGAATATAGGACCGATGACCAAAATAATACAAGTGTGGAAATGAGAAGGAATAAGTTAGAAAGAATAAGCAAGGATGGTCCCCCCTATTCTTAGGTTTTGAAAAAACTAAGTAAAAAAGAATAAGTAAACTCAAAGTAGAGACCGAAGAATAGATAAAAGAATAAATAATGAAGAAGATAGGAACAGATTCCACCCTATACTTAGGCTGAAAAGTAGCCTAAGTGTAAGTAGGGAAAAGAATAAGAGTCAAAGTAACTTACAAGAACGAAGTCAGAAAGAATATGAATCTGCTGATGTTGAATATTATGATGTGAATCTGTACTGATGAATCATGCCTTTTCTAAAAAATCTAAATTTGAATCACGAGGCATGAAGTCTATCACCTCGATGGGAGTTAATCTTTCCTTTGATTTCGTAAAATGCTTAAGTAAATGTTCGTTGACCACAAAAGATGCTGCATTTTCTGAAAGATCTGAAATCACTACACTGTCGTTTCCATGCACTTCTATTCTTATATAAGGACATGTCTACTTAGATTTAAGTTTCCCATGTAAAATCTTTAACTTTACATTAAACAACCATACCTTTTGTCTTGGGACAAATCTCTTGCATCTAATATGCACATCATGCCACTTCTTAACTTTGTCCTTATAGATCATGTTGTTGCCATATTCTCGATTACGGATTTCCACCAACTCATTCAGGTCAAGGTCTCTACACAACTTCCCTAAGTGACAGCTCTAATTAATCTCCTTTATTGCCCACTTAGACTTATGAACCAAACGAGCAAATGACATGGCTTGTCATATACCATTCGAACAGGTAAAGTGCCAAGAGGTGTCTTGTAGGTAGTCCTATAGGCCCAAGAACATGGCCTAACAACTGAGACCAATTCTTCCTTTCGGGACATACTAAATTTTGAAGAACGCTCTTCACCTCCCTATTTGAAACTTCTGACATGTCCTTCGATTGTGGGTGGTAAGGACTAGTAACTCTATGCTCTAATCTAAAGTCCTTTGCTAAAGATTTCATCATTCCATTCACAAAGTGCCTACCCCCATCAAATATCAAAACTTTAGACTACCTGAATCGTGAAATAATATGATTCTTTATGAACTTGTAGACAGTCTTATCGTCGACGACTTGATTAGAATAGCCTCCACCCATCTTGACAAATAATCCACCGCTAACAAGATGTACCCAAACCTTGGCTATTCAGGAAGGGGCCCGTGAAATCTATGCCCAAAGTGCCAAAGACTTCATAAAAAATAACATGATGCATGGGCATCTCATTTCTAGAATCGACTGTCCCTTCCGTCCTTTGGCAAACAGGGCAAGATTGTACAAAATCAGTGGCATCTCTAAACAAGGTCGGCCAAAACAAACCATATTGTAATACATTGTATGCGGTCATTTTTCCTAAATGATGTCCTCTAGCCTCAAGTGAATGGAAATACACAAGGACACTCTGGTATCTCTCCTGAGGAATACACCTCCTCCAGACACAATCCGGTCCCTCAAAGAAAAGGAATGGATCCGCCTAATTATATTTCCTCAAATCCGATTTGATTCGCTCTATACGACTCCTAATCCAAACATGGGGAACCTGTTTAGAGACAATGAACTTCGCCATGTTGGCATACCATGGGAGTGAGTCGACAACACAGATTGACTCATCTGGAAAGGTCTATCAAATAGGCTCAGAATCATGGGAATCCTTTATATCAATCCTTGAAAGATGATTAGCCACTACATTTTTTACTCCAGTTTATCCTTAATTACCAAATCAAACTCCTGGACTAACAATATCCATGTAAAAAGACACGCCTTTATGTCCTTATTTTCCATGAGATACCTAGTGGCTAAATGATCAGTGTAAAATGTTACTTTTGAGCCAAGAATCACAGACTTAAATTTCTCTAAAGCCCAAACTACGACAAGAAACTCTTTCTCGGTCACTGTGTAATTTTTCTGTGATGAATTCAAAACTTTGCTTGCGTAGTGAATAGAGAAAGGTATCCGATCTTACCGCTACTCTAATACGGCTTCTACAGAAAAATACGAAGCATTATCCATGATCTCGAAGGGAAGAGACCAATCAGGAGCCTGCAGAATCGGCGAGTCACAAATCTTCTTCTTAAGGAGTTGAAGTCCTCAAAACACTTGTGATCTACAAAGAACTCAATGTCCTTTCCTAAGAGCATAGTCATGGATCAAGTAATCTTAGAAAAATCCTAAATAAACCGTCTATAAAATCCAACATACCCAGAAATGACCTTACTGACTTGATGTTGGTTGGTGGATCAAGTTTCCTAATCACATCCACCTTGGTAGGATCAACCTCCATTCTCTTTTTGGAGATGAGTTGCCCCAACACGATACCCTCCTTTACCATAAAATGACTTTTCTCCCAGGAAAGTACTAGATTCACCTCTCTACACCTTTGAAGAACTTGGTCCAAGTGTGCTAAAAAAGAACCAAATGAATCATCATGGACCGAGAAGTCATCCATGAAGATCTCTAGGAAATCCCCTACCATATCAGCAAACACAACAATCATGCACCGCTGAAAAGTACATGGGCAATGCATAGCCCAAAAGGCATGCGCCTGAATGCGTATGCGCTAAAAGGACATGTAAAAGTGATCTTTTCCTGGTCCTCAGGAGCAATGTCTACTTGATTGTAGCCTGAATACCCTTCAAGAAAACAGAAGAATTCTTTCCCCCGCTAGTCTCTTCAAAATCTGATCAATAAAAGGTAGGGGAAAGTGATCTTTCTTGGTCATGACATTCGGGCATTTGTAATCAACACAAACAAGCCACGACGTGAGTACTCGTGTCGTAATCTCAAATCCCTCCTCATTGGTGACCATCTGAAATCCCGACTTCTTTAGGACAACATGCAAAGGTGCCACCCACATAGAGTCAGAGATTGGGTAAATAATTCCCATTCCACGTCACTTCTCAATCTCTTTCTTAACTACTTCCCGTAGATTTGGATTATGTCTCCTCTGGAACTCACGGGAAGGTCTAACATTATCCTCAATAAAAATATGGTGTAAATAGAGTGCGGGGTTTATACCCACAAGATCTAACACCGTCCATCTTATGCCCTTGTAGTTCTTTTCTAATACTTCTAATAATCTAGTCTCCTACTCTACAGTCAACCTAGAGATAATGATGACGATAAACTTATTCTTTCATCCCACAAGAAAGGAGTACTTAAGTGTAGGAGGTAGTGGCTTCAACTCTAGAAAAGAAGAATCATTAAGTACATCAGGTTGAACTGCCACTGAATCTGATCTGTGCTGCATAGTGGAGATGAAATATATGTATTGTATACACTGTCCACCAACTGAACTAAAGAACAAGGAGTCGGATCGCCAAAGAAATGCGGTAGTGCGGTAATAGCCATGTCCGACTCATCATCTAATTCCCTTGATTGTTCCAAATGAAAAGAAGTCGACAAGTCCAAAAGGGACTTCTATGTCACCAAGGGAATAGGGAGATGCAGAACTCAAGAACTCTGGCAACATCTCAACAATGACTCTACGTACATTGTCCTCTCCAGATGAGAAGGTCTCGCTCTGTAATGTCGGGTTTTAAGACAAATCCCAACTGTACTAACTACCTCACAGACTGCCTCTGAAAAGGAAGAGAAATATATGCTAGACTCTGAATCAGGTTGCTGTCATTTCATCTGCTTCATCTGTAGTTCCACTTCTTCGTCTAGAGAACGAAATTTCATCATACTCCCCATCTGATAATCAAATGAAGCTCCAGTGGTCCTATGGAAGGTCCACCCAAGGATAATCTGTGACTCTCTCCAATGATTGGGGATGTCTATGTCAAGGACAATGAAGTCCACCCTATAGTATTGTCCCTCAATCGATATAATGACATCTTTGATCTGACCCTTAGCCTTCTTCATCAACTTATCTGCAAACTAAAGTACAGCTCTAGATATGTGTAAAGGTCCCAGCTTCTGTTTTTCATACAACGCATAAGGTAACAAGTTGATCGAAGATCCATTATCTAGGAGAGTGCGTGCAAACACGATGTTATCAATATGACTCACTGCATAATGTGCACCTAAATCTCTCTTCTTATGTGGCAACTATTGGTTCTTGAGACAAAAATTAGTGGCAACCGAGAGAACTTGTGTCTTGAGATAAATATTTGGTTTCTTCCTACTGACTTTGCTAGGTGTGCATCTCACCTTCAAGTATTTTTGAAATGCAAGATGACTAGCCACATACTCATCAAATGACTCCTTAGCCATAATGTTATCTCTACAAAACCGTCTCATTTTAGGATCATCTTTTTGAATCCTTTTCATGATGCGCTTTCCTACCGTAGGGGCATGTGGGAAAGGGATAGCTAAAGAAGAAAGTGAAGACTCAGAATCATTAACAGAAACATGCACTTTATTATCCATAGAAACTGTGTTTTTCACAACTGAATCTTTTACATTTGGAATAACAAATGAATCATCTAGTACAGGTTGGGGAATGCTTGTTGAATGTGCATCCTCCTCAACCTAAGGTGCAAGGCCCTCCATAGACTCTTAATCTGATGCGTGTTGCACTGCTCTCGTACTCCTCCTCTTTCTCCTTCTGTAAGTCTCCCTCGTTGATGATCATTATGGTGAAAATGCCTGGCTCCATCATCCTCTGAAGTCTCCTCAAGCTGAGCCTCAAAGTCGATCCTCTCCATGTCCCTTTCCCGATCAGGTACGACCATTGTCTGTCCGCTCTTGAGAGAAATATGATTTACACAATCAAACATAAAGATTTTGTGCTCAGATTTGTGAAATTTTGAGTAGTATACCTGATCCAAAGAATGCTGCTATTGTTGAGTCTTGTTCAGGTTGTTAGGATTAGGCTGAACTTGGGGGGGAATGGATGTAGTAGGTGCAGTGCGCTCATCATGTAGACAAGAAATACGGTTGAGATAAACCCTCAAATATTGTACCTCATTTCTGTATGGACGCAACTCCTCCAGAACCTGTTCCTGAAAATCAACAGGACCTGAAGATGAACATTGCTATTGAGAAGAAGAAGAAGGAAAAGAAGAACGTGAAGATTGGCCCTGATGACCATAGGCTTGACGTTTATGGGTAGGATATTGAACATGTGGGCCCTATTGGCCCAACTAGTACATCTGTTGATGCCCGTACTGTTGTTGTTGTTGCCTCGGTGCATGGGAAGGAATGACTCCAGAGCTCTATGGTGCTGGAAGACGTGTAGGAGTAAATGATGTGTTATAGAAGGTCTGGGGATACTGGTAAGAGAAATGGTCCCCAGAACTCTCCTTCCTTGCAGGGTCATTGGTGTACCAAACACTATTTACCTCCCACACCTGTGAAGGCTCCTCAGTAGCTGTCTCTACAGAAGGTGGCTGCTGTTGACAAGAATGGGATAGAGGCTGGTTCTCTACCCATGGCTGGGATGGCCCTGACATATGTTGCTCCTATCTATGGTGAACACGGTAAACAGGAGTTGTAGATGCAGTCACGATAGGTACCCTCATCTTTGATACCTTCTCAGAAATCTCCACCATCTGCTTAGGAAGTTTGGATAAGTTGTTGTCCAACTCATCCATCCGCCTATCGATCCTCTCAACCACTGTGAGTTTGTCTACTATAAGTCCCATGTCAAAAGGATACACTATAGCCTTCACTCCTCCATTGGATAAGAATGGAATGTGGGTTGGGGATTGTTCACCTAGGGGCATCGACGATTTTTATCACATTTTTTTCACCTTCTCCATTTTTATTCTCCCTATTTTTCCTCTTACTTTCTTTGTTTTACATGTTATGAGCTTTCCACCTTTATTTTCTTGATTTTCATCTTTGTTTATTGAGCCCCTAGACTAAGGATTGCTTGACATGGTAACTTGCTCCCAAGCCTGATTAAAAGCACGTGCCTATAATTTTATACACTTGGACTTAGTCAAATTAAAAGTGTTGATTACTTAGAATTGAATCCAAGTCCTGTGGGAGGCTTTATACATCGCTAGCAGGATCTGCCATGGCAGACACCAATGACGCTTGACAACCGGACCTTTGGGTTTCTCTTCTTGGTGTTCAGCATTTGGTTCTTCATGATTAATAACAATTCATGTATGGGATGATTTTAACCATTTTGCATGTCATGCATGTAGTGTAAATATTTCAATTCCGCCTTGCATCCTGCATGGAGAGAGTTGGGAGGCACTGTAAGTCTTCTTACTGAGCATGTATCATTTGATACAAGGGTGACATTTCCATCCTAGTATCCAATTGCATGACTTTTCCTCTATCTCCATCTGTTTTTGCTCATTAGGTTTTGAAAAAAATTCAAAAAATCGTTAGGTGTTTGTTATTAAAAAAATACTCAAAAAAGTAAAAATTTAAAAATTAAAATAAGGGACTGCTAATAGCATGTTGACCATAATTAAATCCTTAATGAGCATCATTGGATTGGGTTCGTAAATACCTCATTGCTTTCAGGTATATTTCGAACAGAGCGAGGCGGGACCCTTAAGGAATAGAGCCAAAATTCGGATCTGTGGTTGCCTCAATTATCATTTGGGACCGATGAAGTATTGACGCTTCTATTGTACGTAGATGAGTGGGGCCTTGTCGACGACGGTGTTCTCACCTTGTGTAGAACATCCGAACTGGTCCTAAGTATTAAGCTTAGGCCATCCCCTCATGGGGGTGGCTGTCTCATTGTCTTACATTCGAGTACCTCACTTTTTAGGGAAGTATTGGTTTCACCTATTAGTTTCTTCTCTTATTCTTTAGATGAGTAGCCCCTCAGGCCCGATATTGAGGACATCAAAAAAGTGCAGATCACAGGTTGCAAAGGAAGTAGAAGGTACAAGATACTTGTTTGGCAGTACTCACTCTCCTATAGGGCGAGCCTCTAAGGACTTGTTACAAGATATACCTGAATAACAACAATAAAATTGAAAAGATAAAATATCAGATCCTTTACAGCTTCACCTGGATAGAGTTAGTGAACCTACAATTGTTTTGTATTTGTTTGGATCTTGATAAAGCTTAAAAATCAAGTCGCACATAGTTGTGCTATTTTTATTCTTTTCATCTATTTTACTCTCTTTGACCCTTGCTCACTTTGAGCATTCTACTGTTTTGCAGTCCTTTTGTTCCTTGTTCATCGTGGTATCTTTCATCCTTCCTCGATCTTCATTCCTACTTACAAGATGTTAACTCAAGGATGGCTTTCTCAGGATCGCACAGTCCCACATCGATTCTGTGCAGCCAACATCACTAATAAATTGGGGCGATTCCCAAGAACTCGATTTGGACTTGGCGAACCACACTCCAAACTTTTGCATTATTCTCCTTCAATAATCCAGGATCACTCTTGTCCTGAGATTTGTCCCTTTTGGATGGAGCTGACCTCGCTCCTTAAACTTCTCCATCCAAAATAAAGTTTCATGTTGACCTTAATATTGAACACTTCCCTACATCTGGTGTTGCTATACAGACTAATCAGGGTATTGTTTAACATAAAGATCCCAAGAGCAGTCTTGTGGTCCACACAAGGCAGGACCACTAAGACATTGTGATGACATCTCTCGAAGATCAATGGATTAAGCAACAATCAACCCACACAATACTTTCATGCAATAAATCAGCAGGTGTGAATCAAAATTTATTATACCCTATGTTAAATGTGTACATTGGACAAACAGGTAGGGGTCCAACTCAGGGAACACATGTGGTAGCACATGATATTATTTATAAATAACAAATAAATAATATAGGTATAATGTGTATAGGTATGCACACTATTTACTTAAGTTTTTGTGGATTTTTATTTTTTTGAATTTTGTATATTATTGTATTTTAAAATTTTAATTTGAAATTTTTTGGTTTTTAAATAATTATAAAATATTTATGATAATGATTGATATCATACCTTATGTATATAACTATATATAGATATATAATACATTATAGGGTAATTTAATTATAGATATAGGTAAAAATCATCACAATAGTGGAATAAAAGTTTTTTTATTTTTTTTATCTTTTTCTACTATTTTTTGATTTTTCAAGTATTTTCCCCTAATTTTCAGGTATTTATTAAAGTCTAAAATATCAGGGATTAAATAAATAGGCTAAATTGATTTGGGGTTTAAAAATAGTAAAAAGCCTCAAAAATTTTTCAAATCAATTTTAATATATACTAGTGTATAAATAAAATATCAAACGAAACGAAATATTTTTGGTGTTTTTTGAAGAATTTTTAGATTTTTTACTCGATTTTGGATCTTTTTAATTATTTATCTTTTTTTTAATTATTTATCATTTTCTTCTTATATTTTTAAGGAATTATAGTCTGGATGTAATAAATACTATAAAATAAATATTAATTTTTTCAGTATTTTTTAAACATGATTTTATATTTTTTTGGAATTTTTAACTCAAAAAGGGACAAAAACAGGCTATTTGATTTTTAATAAATAGGAAAATGCCTAAAATGCAAAACTAAAAATATAGCATGAATGAGAATGCAAGCAGACACTTAGCCCTAATTTGAAATAAATTTTAGAGCACTATGTTTATTATGAAAATTGGACAAACATGTACAAAAATACTTAACCTAACAGAGGTATAATTGTTATTAAAATAAAATTCAAAGGCTACAGTGTAAATACCCAAAAGTTTGAACTAATATTAACACTTTAATTATTAAATTGCAATTAAAAAACGCTTAGGGGTTGACATGTAAAATACCCATGCACGTGGGCTGCCATGTAAGGTGACATGGCTGACGAGTAAACTTTAATATTTATAATATTTGAGGGTTTACAAGCAATTTACACCTACTTTTTGAACACCTGAAAATAATTACAAGACCCTTTGAATATTTGAAAAAGGTAAAGGGGGCTTTCGTAAATTACCAACTTAAGTCGGATGGATCTGGATGTTGTCGTGATGCCATGTGGACAATCGGAGAGCTGGAAGGTGCACTATTTTGATTAGACTGAGGGCTATGATTAGACCTGGGCCCTTGTTCTTGATCTGACGGTGCTCAGGTCATCTGGATGAACTCGGAACAACACTTGGTTCTCCGAGTTTTGATCGTTGATTCTGGTCACATCCGAGGTTCGTTCTCCTTGCTGGTGACTAGGGAATATCTTTGCTCCTCTTCTGCTTGTGCAAGGGTTATTAATTGGTGCACAGGTCTCCTCGATCGAGACCTTGATGCTCTTCGGTTCCAAGCGGCCTGAAACATCTTCTAGTCTTCAATTTGTGTCTCGAGGTGGCCTATCGAGCCTCGTTCCTGCACCAAAAGTTTAGGTGGAACGAGAGCTACCTCTCGGCCCAAAAATTAAAGCCAGAAGCTTTGTGGATGGCGATGGCGATGAAGCTCAGGTGAAGTGAGAGAGAGAGAGAGGAGCGCCGAAGACTCGATTCCTTGCAAGAATCGAGGTGAGAGGTTGGGTGAAACATGGAGAATATGTAGGGGAATGAAATGAAGGGGTCAGCGAGGTGATTAATAGGGCATTTTACGATGAACAAGGTATGGAGCTCAAGCTCCTTGCGCACCCTATTTTTGGGTTTTCTCTAAACCTACGGATTAAAATTGAAAATGAAACACTGAATCAATATTTGTACTATTAAATTACCTAGGAATGAATATAGAGGGGCCTCGATTTGTAGGGTGGCTGAGAAGCAAAACCTTACAGGGAATCTCGTTGGAGGTGTTGGTTCTGCTTCGCCTTCACTCCTCCTTGCTATAAAGCTGCAGCTACGTGAAGCTGTCACCTTTACGATTCTATGGGGATGATATGAGGGGCTAAGAGCGCAACAAACTTCAAAAAGGAGATGGAAGGTGAATTTATTTATAGACGGAGGTGGAGCTTTCGAGGAGAGATTGCAAGGACGGAGGCAGTAGTAGGTGAAGGAGGGATGGCTGGTGAGGAGGACGAACATGGTGGTAGTGTAGGAGTTACGGGCTCGAGATGAATAATGTGTGGGATGAAGCATGGAAAATTGGTGAAGTGGGGAGCCCATGAGCTTTTGACAGAAGTCAGAATGGTTGGGGTACAATTGACCCTAGGTCAACAAAAGAAGCCACCTGGTTGGTCCGCGTAGACCAACCAGGAAATTTCAAGGAAAAAATGCCTTAAATGAAAAAGAATCAATAAATGAATTAATTATATTTAGGTTATAAAATAAAAAGTATTTATAATTTTGTGTAGCATTTAATGCCAATTTTATTTATTTTTTGAGGTGTTTAATTACGTGTTATTATTTACATGTGTATATGTAGGTAAATTGACCAATGTTTTGAATATTTTATTTTTATTTTGTATTTTATAATTTATTATTTTATATACTTATTTTATATGTTTATAATTTTTTAAAATATACTTAAATATATTTTTATTTTATTTTTATGATATAAAATGTATACTCGAATAAATATGTGTATTTATTATATAGGTATAAGTATAGTATATTCATCTATGTATGTATATATACTATTTTATTTTAGTGTATTTTTAAGGTTTTATTTTATTCTAAATATGTACATAAACTATAAAGAATATTTGCACAATTATGAAAACATAAAATATTGAAAAATATAAATAATAAATAAATGAATATTTTAATCAGGTATATTGTATAATAGGGGTAAAAAACCTATCTTTTGCATCTTAGCTCCAAATTAAATGAAACCACCTTCATTAAATAGCCAATAAAAGTTATATAGAATAACTTTGATTTTGATGTATTTTGAATTCATATGGAGGAGACACATGTATGTGAAGTTGGGTTTTTGGATTTTTATTCTAGGTGTAGAATATACAATTTGCATTATTTTTGCATGAAATAAATTTGGTATTTTTCTATGTATTTTTATATACAGTTCTCATGTGCAAAGTTTATTGATTTGTTGTTTAAAAAATAAAGAATAAAATAGGTCCCAAAAATATTATTATTGGCCTATATTTTAGGGTTTTTAGACCATGTGATCGGTACAATTAGCCTCCCAATCTCCCCTTACTTTATTCCTTGTCGACTAACTCATCATGACGACTAAGACTTGGGGGCTAGGGTCACTCAACACCTATGGTATCTCGTTTCTTTTTCTTTTCTGCCTTTATTCTTTAATTTTGGAATTAAAATAATAAAGATGTAGTATTTTATAAATTATTTTTTACAAAATAAGAATGTTTACTTTAACAAAATAATGATATATATATATATGCATTTAGGTAGGGATTTAAGGCCAACATGAAAGAATAATGGTGATGAAATGGAGATTCATCACCCCCTATACTTGCCTTTGCTAGTCCCTAGCAAACTCTTATACATGTAAGTGCAAAAATAATAATGAAATTAAAATTAAATAACTTGGAATAGTTGTCGACTTTTAAATTAGTCTTAATAGAATTGAAGTTTGAAGCTCAGAGAAGACCTTTGAATTAATGGTGTGTTTGGAAGCAAATAGAAGTCAGGAAGTGTGACACAACAACCCATAGGTTCCTTACTCCTATCATCTAGTCCAATTCACAGCTAGCTCAGAACCATCCTCTCGGTCGAATACTCTTGCTACCATAAAGAGATAGAACCATGAGTATGAAATTGTCCAGCTCTCTCCAGACAAAACCGTTGAACTATTGAGGCGTCTGCTCTTCTGGTAACTCATCCTCATGGAGACAGATATTCTTTTCTAAGGTCAGGTGCTCCCGATCTTTACAATCGGATAGGGGAAGAAGTTAGAATAATGGGGAAATAAGTGGGAATGGACCATTGTAGTATTTATTCCCTTGTGACTTCGATCAGTGTAACCGATTCTTCACCAAGAAGCAGGCTTTTTCTAAAGCTCAAAATTTTGTGGAATTTTTAATGTAAGCTTCTTCGGGTATTTTCTTTGACTTTATACTGCTTCTGCATTCTTGCTTGTGCCTCGGTTGATATAGCATCTTTTGATCCAGTCGTTTTTTTGGAGTCTTGGAAAAAATTACACTAGTAGAACATTCCTCATCCGAAGCATTGTCTCAATCCATCTCCAATATTTAGATATCATTGTTACCAAAGGAAGTGGGTTAGAGTACAGTTGTCAGCAATCCCCAAAAATATTTCTTCAGCCACACTTGACGAAGCGGCCTTGCATCTTCCCGACTTAGACTCTAAGATTTCTCAACAAGCCATTTGAGTTTAGATAAGTGCTAGGTGGAAGGTTCCAGTCAAGTCGCTATCTCAAGAGTCTTACAGATGATATGAAGTGGTTCTATATAGGCATATTGAATTGACTCATGAACATAGTCTTAGGGAACCTAAAGAATTAAGTCAAGCTGACATAAAATATCCCCAATTACAGTCCTCAATGGGTTCCTCTAAAATTAAGTGTATTAAGGTCTATTCCAAGCTCCAATCTCCAGACTTTATTTGGACTTGTTCAATTGTCTAGGATATTCTGAAAAATGCAGATGTTATGGATAATGCACGAAAATATATTTATGAAGCAATTATCTGATTTTGAATATTTTATGGATTTATGAAGTTTTGCAAATTTTTATACAATTGTGAAAAAGATTTTGCAAATGTATTTGAGATTTTCGATTTTGCAAATTTTTAGGGATTTTTCAAGAACCAAAAAGTTGTATCAATTAATTATGTGCATCTATTTACACGGTAATGTGTCTTATTATTTTCTTAGTTGGGTTTTAGGAATTTACACTATGTATTTACAAGGATTTAGTAATTATTTACAAGTTAGTGTGCTAAGTTTGAAAAAGATTTTTATTTGCTTGGATTATGTACATAGTTATCAAGATAATTTGAAAAGATCTTCATAAATATTTTGAAGACCTTATTTTGCAAACTAATTTGACAAATAAATTTTACAAACATTTATAAAATTTGAAACTCATTTTGCAAAGATTTCTCAACATTATATATATATATATATATATATATCAAATTATTTTTGTAACAATTTTCCAAACCATCTGCAAATAAAATTTCAAAACCTTTTATATCAAACATAGAAAAAAATTTTACAAACAAAATATTTTTACAAAGGTTGAAAATATTTTACTAAATATTTTCCAGATAGTTTTCAATGCATTTTTCAACAACATTTTTAAATCATTTTCAAACATTTTGCAAAATATTTTTACCTGATTTATGAATCAGTATATACAATGAATTTTAATGTGTGTTTTAATTTTTTTATTAGTTAGACATATTATTAAAAATATGCAAGTACGAGTTATGACTAAAATATATATAGAGTATATATGACCCCCCCTATACTTAGATTGAGCTATGTCCTCATAGATTGAGGAGAAAAGGAAGACATAACTCGTACTAAGTACAGAAAAGTCTATACTACAATGACTCAATAAAGAATAGGAAGTGTACCATCCCCCTTATACTTTGGATCAATTAATCCTAAGTATAGCAGACTGTATTCTACATTCAAGGAGGGTCGAGGGTGGGAACTAATAAGTGAATCATCGGCTCAACATGCCTCTCCCTATACTTAGGGTAAAATGTCCCTAATATAGATAGATCATCAAGAGTTGAGGAGACAGTCAAGGGATCAAAGAATGAATAATTCAAATGCTCTCACCCCCTGTACTTAGGATGAATCATATCCAAAGTATAACACATATAATGGGGTGAGGGCAACATGAAAGAAAGAATTTGAAGAATGAAAATGAAAAGAAGGAAAGAAGAAGAAGAAGAAAAAGATTAACTAATCAAACATATTTTTCTGTGTCGCATCAGCTTGTAATGATGTTGTGATGTTGAGATATTCATCATTGACCACCTGAAATGAATAAAATACAAACAAAAACGTATCATGTTCAAGATTAGGCTTAAGTAGTTGTCCATTGATCACAAATGGTTGTGCGTCAGCTGACAAACCAGATATAACAATGCTTCATTGTCATGACCTTGTTGCACTATGAAATGCCCAGTACATTTACTCTTCAACTTCCCTAGTAATAAATTGAGCTTTGCATCAAACAACCAAACCTTTTGATCCTGTTCGAAAGTCGTGTGGTGGATGTGCTTGTCGTGCCACTTCTTGACCTTCTCCATGTACATCAAGCTATTGTTGTATGCATACTCATGAAATTTGATAAGTCCATTTAGATCCAACTTTCTATTCTTTCCGTCCCTCTTGGAATCCAAATTAAATACATTAACTGCCCATAAAGATTTGTGAATGAGTTCTATAGGCAAATGACATGGCTTGCTATGCACCAGGCGGTAGGGGGACATTCCTAATGGTGACTTGTGCACGATTCGATAGGCCCAAAGAACAGAATATAGGAGTTGTGACCAGTTCTCCCTATCAGTGCGCACAAGTTTTTGTAGGATTGTCTTTATCTCCCGATTTGAACATTCATCCAAGACATTGGACTGTGGGTGGTATGGAGGTGACACGATGTTCGATGTAAAATTCTTATGTTATCACCTCTCTTTTAATGAAATTGCTACCCCCATCTGATATAAGAATTTTGGGGATCCCGAACCTTGTAATAATATTCTTTTTCAGAAACTGGTAGATGGTGCTCCTGTCGGAAGCTCGGGTTTGGATAGCCTCCACCCAACGACAAACATAATCGATAACAAGTAGAATATACTCAAAACCCTAACTGTTGGGGAATAGGCCCATGAAATCAAAGCCTCACGCATCAAACACATCTGAAATCTGAATATATTTTAGGGGAAATGTGTCTCTCATTCCAATATTGTTGCCCAGTCTTAGGCAACCAGTGCAATGTTTAACAAAGTCTTCTACATCTTTGAATAGAGTCAGCCACCAAAGGCTGCATTGTAGAACTTTTGCTGCCATTCTTTTTCGAGAGTGGTATCCTCCTGATTCTCCGGTGTGTTAATGCTCGAGGACACTTGAACTTCCTCTTGAGAAATGCATCTCCTCCAGATACAATCTTCCCCCTCACAAAAGAGATATGGGTCCTCCCACTTATAGAAATGAATATCCGACAAGAATTTATCTACTTTCAGCATTGGCTAATATTATGGAGTTCTCTTGGACACAAGATAGTTCACTATATTGACGAACTAGGGGAGTGTGGTGACTAACAGAATTGCCTCATTTGGGAATGTTTCTATAATAGGTAGTGAGCTCTTCTTAGGAGTGTCAATCATGATAAATGATCTTCCACCACATTTTTAACTCCAGGTTTGTCATAGATTTCAAGATCGAATTCCTAGAGCAGAAGGATCCAGTTGATGAGTCTCAGTTTGGCATCCGTCTTAGCCTGTAAGTACTTGATGGCAGAATGGTCTGTGTAAATGATCACTTTGGATCCAAGAAGTTGGGATCTGAATTTCTCTAGGGGAAGATGACTGCTAGCAGCTCTTTTTCAGTAATAGTGTAGTTTTTCTGAGCTACATCTAGAGTTTTGCTAACATAGGTTATTGCAAATGGTAGGTTGTCTCTTTGTTGTCATAGAGCTGCTCCAATGGTGTAATCTGGTGCATTTGTCATGATATCAAACAATAGAGACCAATCTGGAGGTCGAAGGACATGGGCCTGGGTGATCAGTTCTTTTAGTCGATTGAATGCTTGGAGGACTCTGTCATCAACAATAAAATCCGCCTCCTTACCCAGAAGCTTAGTCAACAGTGGGGCAATTTTAATGAAATCTTTGATTAATCACGGTAGAAACCGACATACCCTAAGAATGACCAGACTTGCTTCAAGTTTGTTGGTGTCTTTAGTTTCGAAATGACGCCCACCTTCGCAGGGTCTACCTCCATGCCACGTTTTGATATGACATGGCCCAACATAATACCCTCGATCACCATGAAATGGCTCTTCTCCCACTAGAGCACAAGGTTCACTTCACAACATCTCTTAAAATACGATCTAGATAAGATAGGCACTAATCGAAGCCGTCTACGTAGATTGAGAAGTCATCCATAAAAACCTCAAGAAAACTTCTAATCATATTTGTGAATGCGGCCAACAACCATTTCTAAAATGTTTCTGGAGCATTGCACAACCCAAACGACATTCTACGGAAGGCGTAAGTCTCAAATGGACAAGTGAAGGTCGTTTTCTCTTGATCTTTAGTGGCAATGGCAACCTGGTTGTAACCAAAGTATCCATATAAGAAACAAAAATATTCCTTCATGGACAATCTTTCGATTATTTGGACGATGAAGTGGAGCGGAAAGTGATCCTTCTTGCTCGCTAAATTCAGTCGTCTGTAGTCCACACTGACACGCCAAGATGTTGGAACCCTCGTTGTGATCTCCTCTCCTTTATCGTTATTTGTCATGGTGATTCATGATTTCTTTGGCACAACATGTAAGAGACTCATTCATTTCGAGTCAGAGATGGGACATATGAATCTCACATCACACCATTTTGTTAATTTATTCATCACAACCTCTTAGTTATTTGGATTTAATCTATGTTGAAACTCTATATGTGATGCGAGCACAATGATGGGTTGATCACATGGAGATAAGATATTTTCCAACCTATCGCCTTGAGATTTCTTTCTAGAACCTCACGTAACTGAGATTCTTGTTCATCGGTTAGTTGTGAGTTGATAATCACAAGGAACATGTTTTGCGCACCCCCAAGGAAGGCGTACTTTATATTTGCTGGAAAAGGTTTGAGCTCAGGCATGGTCTGATTCAGCTCAGTGAGGTCAACTACTATGTAGGGCGATGGTGTCAGATCTTTCAACTGAATGGTGTCCACCATTGTCATCGAGGGCTAAGCATTCAATGCTGCACAGAATTCTTTTATCACGGAATCTTGTTCACAACAATTTTCAATGATTATCCCCTGCTCTCCCAAGGACAGATGTCCATAGGTGTATTCATCTGGCAACTCAGTGAGTATCTCATCATCAAGGACATCTGGGAACTCGACCGTGCTATCCACTAGTTTTTCTATGGAGAGGAACTCGTGGGTTTCAATATTATCCACTGTATCAAAGATTTCAGCAATAAAGTCATAGTTTTTTGTTCTCTCTTTTCTACATCACTCTCATCTGATGTGGACGCTGAAGGTTTCAACACTTGGATCATCTCAATAGGAACCTTTTCGCTGCTAGAACAGAAGGTGATCTACCTGGTGCCATAGCCCACTATTGCTTCTGTTGTTTCAAGGAACGATCGTTCAAGGATTATCGGGGTATGCAAAAGAGGAGATGAGTGTCCACGTTGAGTACTATGAAGTCCACAGGGAACTACATTCCCTGGATAGTGACGATGACATCCTCTAAAATTCCTCGGAGCCTCTTGATGGATGTATCTACGAACTGCAGAATCATTCTAGTAGACTTGAGCGATCCCAACCCAAACTCTTTGAGTAATGAAGTGGGCACTAGGTTTATTGAGGTTCAATTATCGAGTAGAGTTCGGTCAAACTCCTGATCGAACATTTGTCATCTAACTAGAGGAGCTCCCATATCCTTCTTCTTGGTCTGGAGATTGCTGATTGCGTTCACTGTAGCTGCAGTCAGAATATGCTTCACATTTCTTTCTCTAGCATGGCATGTTTGTCTTTTCGAGGTACATGCTTCTTTCAATCCTTTCTTGATGTTAGGCATGTACTTGATCGCTTTGAGAAAAGGCATTTCAAGCAAAAGATTTTGAATAATTTTGACCACATCAAGATCTGACAAGGCATTTTTAAAATTTTTATTATTTTTTTTCTCAAAGCGTCCAGAAACAGAATATTTACAGAACCAAAAGATGGAGTAGAAATAGTGTTCTTATTTACATCAAAACTTGTGTCCACATCAAGATATACAAATGGATGACTAAAATGAGCAGGGTCATCTAAGAAGAGCGGGCATCCAAAATCTGCAAGCAGGGCTCCATCGACTGGCATCAGGGTGTCTGTAGGTGTGGTCTGCTCAGTAGCTGGCACGGTGGTGCTTCGTCTACTGCTGCTACTTCTTTCTATTTGTAATGTTTGATTTTGATGATTTTTTGTTGTTTTCTTTCTGGTACTTCTCCTCCACATTCTTCTTCCTCACTCAGTCGGGATGCTGGATCAGCTGAGGTAGAAGATGATAATTTACCTAATGAAGCTTTATTTTTCCCCTTCATGGTGGCATTTGGCTGTAGGGTTCTACCTCTCCCGACAATGATAGCATTAGATAAGAACAAATCATGAACATCTAACCTTGTTAGACCAGAGAGAACATCACAAACTATGTGCTCTTTCTTCTTGACATTATTAGAGTTGGCCTCCATCTAAGATGGAATTAGGGTTTTGGCTACAGTGAGGTCATTAAGCTTCTGGCTCATCTCGGCTAGGCTTTTCACTACCTGAGCTAGGCAATCCAAGACAGGGTTCACTGGAGTAGCCTCAGATGGTTCAGGGTGCTAGCCACGTTGATACTGGGAATGGTGTGGAGGCTGCGAGTGGGAATACTGGTTCTGACATTGAGGAGAAGGGTGGTTTTGTTGATACTGTTGAGGAGGTTGGTTATGATATGGGACAATCGAGTACTGCTAATTGTGTTGATAGTGATAGTACTGTAGTTGTTGATAATGATTTTGTCTCCAATTGCCTTGGTATGGTGGAGACTGTTGGTAGTGCTGAGGTTGGTTTTGGAAAAATCCACCCCTTGCTATTGAGGTAACTGGCAATTTCCTTATCGCTAGACCTGCTGAGGTCTGCATGCAATTCACCTCTTGAATGAGAGGTAGTGGAGGAGGGCCAACTGTGCATCGTTGTTCCACATTCCATTCACCTCTTGAATAAGAGGCGGTGGAGGAGAGTGTTGATCTGGTATGATCTGGAGCTCAAGCAGGTAGACTACATGTTGTTGTTGTGGTTGTTGAGGAGATGTCGGTTCTGGGGTCTGCATGTAATAAATGTGATGGATCGCTGGATGGGTTTGACTATGCTGAGGAGGTTGTGGCGAAGCTGGCTTTTTTGACTAAACGACAGTTGTAGCCGATGCAGACATGGAATTATAAGAGCTAATCGTGCTAACTAGCAGCTCTCGTTCCTTGGTGATATGGTCCAATATCTAGATGTTGAGTCCTCTATTCGACCACAAAACACTACTCAAGGTCATGTGATCGTTTATCAATAATTTCTACCATGACAGGTGGCTCCCTAAGATGTTGAAGTTGGAGCTCTTAACATTTCTGGCTCGTGGGAATATGCCATATAAACTGTCTTCTGGAGAGTGTGGGGTTGGCATTGATATGCATGGGATGAAGATACGGTGGCCTCTACTTTGGCCATCTCCTCGAAGATCTGCCAGATGATATCCTCATCTTTTTTGAAATGTGAGTGCCACAAGCGGCATCCATGAGCTTCTGACTTTCAACATTCAGTCCCATAAAGAAATGTTGGACAAGGATGGTCCTAGGGGTCATGATGGGAACATTTCCCTTGCAACTCTGTAAACCTCTCCCAAGCCTCATGAATGGATTCATGTGTAGCTTGGGTGAAGTTGGCAATATGAGCACGCATCTAGTTAAGCCACCCAAATATGTAGTATTTATGCAGAAATGTGGACTTAATATCTTCCCATGTTTTGATGACCTTCACCAAGTGGTTGATCCAATGAAGTGCTTTGTCCTGATGATTGAACGAGAATGTTATCATATTAACTATTCCTAATGGTATGATATGGTAGTGAGTTGTATCACAAATGCACCCAACTTGTTGCATATGGATATAAGGTTCTTCATTTGCATTTCCGTGGAAGTTGGGTGGGAGTGCCAAGAGTTGAGGATTCAACACGAAATAAGCGTGGATCGCTAGGATCTGGATCCACTCAGTGACTTGTCTTGCTCTAGGGTTGTATGTCTCTTTGAGAGTCGTCTTGGGCTGATAACCTCCAGCTTCATCTAACGGAGCGACCTCATTCCTCAAGAACAGGGAAGAACACGTGAAGTGTCCTACCATGTTCTTCGATATCTCATGCCCAAAACTCAAATCTAGCTGCTGAAGTGCTCGTGAGGGTCCTGGTAATGCTCCACAGTGAGTGGTACCAATGGGAAGATCTTGGACCCATCAGTGGGGCCCTGGTAGGTCGATAAAGTAAGGGAACCTACAGACTGAGTTCTTGGGGACGATTAGCCTCGGTTAGGGCTGACTCCTCCAGGGACCTGCATGGTTAAGAAAGACACGCATGAGAGACGGTTCCTAGGGATTATTTGGGCGAAATAATCGAAGGGCGAGGCATGGAGAAGAGGTCTGATTGTGGTGGTGGAGAGGAACCTTATTCCTCTGATCAACAAGGGATCAAAGGTGGCAGGTGGCGAGTGGCAAAAGAGAAGGTGATGGGGAACAGAATGGTATGCGAAGCGGGTCGAAACCAGAGCTGGAGACACAACAGGACAGTGTCGGAGCTCTACAGCTCTAGCAAACGACTAAGCTACGAATTTACACTAAAGCGATGAGTAAAAGCATGAAGTAAATGCGGGAATAAAATGCAGGAGTAAAACTCTACCTATAAATGTTGTAAAGACAACTCAAACCTGGGCACTAAATAATATCAGTAAATAATAAATGCAGTAAATGTGGGTTGATTATTTCTTAACCCCAAGATCCCAACAACAGTCTTGTGGTCCACCAAAGGTAGGACCACTAAGTCGCTGTGATGACAGCTCTCGAAGATCAATTGACGAAGCAACAATCAACCCACACAATAATATCAAGCAATAAATAAGCAAGTGTGAATCAAAATTTATTATACCCTACGATGAATGTGTATAGTGGACAAGTAGGTTGGGGTCGAACTTAGGGAACAGACGTGGTAGCACAAGATATTATTTATAAATAACAATAAATAATATAGGTATAGATGTATAAATGTATGCACACTATTTACTTGGGTTTTTGTAGGTTTTTTATTTTTTCTAATTTTTTATATTATTACTTTTAAATTTTTAAATTTATATTTTTTTATTTTTTAATAATTATAAAATATTTATGAAAATGATTAATATTATAACTTATATATGTAACTATATATAGATATATAATATACTAGATGGTAATTTAATGATAAATATTATTAAAAATAGTAAAAAATAACATAATAAAGAGTTTTTGCATTTTTTTTATTTTTATTATTGTTTTTATAGTTTTTCAAGTATTTTTGCTATATTAAAAGTATTTTTAAAGTCCAAACTATCCCAAAACATGTATTAAATAAATAGGGCAAATTGATTTGGGGTTTAAATAGCAAAATGCCCTAAAATTTTTCCAAATAAATTTTAATATAAACTCATATGTACGAATAAAAATATAGAATAAAAAAATATATTTTTGGAGTTTTTGAAGAATTTTAATATTTTTTATAGGATTTTGGAACTTTTTAATTTTGTATCATTTTTTTCTATTTTTAGGTAATTTTGGTTGAAGATACTAAATATTATAATAAATAAATAATATTTTTGGAATTTTGAATACGATTTTATATTTTTTGTAATTTTTATTTCAATCAAGGACAAAACAATGCTATTTTGTTTTTTAATAAATAGGAAAAATACATAAAAGGTAAAACTAAAAATATATTGTGAATGAGAATGCAAGCATGCACTTAACCCTAATTTTCATGATTTTTAGAGCATGGATGTTATTTATAAAAATTGGACAAACATGTACAAAAATACTTGAATAAGTAGGGATATAATTGTAATTAAAAGAAAAGTTAGAGGATACAGTGCAAAATACCTAAAATTTTTGAACTAATATTAAACTACAATTACAAAACTCGGAGGGGTTTACATGCAAAATATCTACGTACGTGGGCTACCACGTGAGGTGATGCGGTTGTGGACTAAATTGCAATATTTATAATATTCGAGGGTTTACATGCAATTTACCCACTACTTTTTTAACATCACAAAATAATTATAGGACCCTTTGAATCTTACAAAAAGGTATAGGGGGTTTTGTAAATTACCCACTAAAGTCAAAAGGATCTGACCATTGTCATGCTGCCACATAGACGATTGGTGGGTTGGAAGGGTGCACCATTTCGATTAGAACCAAGGGTCAGGATTAGATATGGGCCCTTGTTCTTGATCCGACGGTGCTCAAGAACTTTACAAGAACTCGGAAGAACACTTGGTTCTACGAGATTCGATCGTTGATTCTTATTGTGTCCGAGCTCTATTACCCTCGCTAGTGAGTGGGAAAGATTGTTGGTCCTCTTCCGCAGGTGCATGGGCTTTTAAATGGTGTCCAGGTCTTCTCGATCGAGACCTGGGTGCTCTTTGGTTCCAAGCGACCTGGAGCGTCTTCTAATTTTTAATTCGTATCTCGAGGTGACCTGTCGAGCCTCGTTCTTGCACCAAAAGTTTAGGTGACATGAAAGCTACCTATCGGCCCAAAAAATAAATGCAGGAGCTTCATGGATGGCGATGGCGATGAAGCTCTAGTGAAGTGTGTGTGTGAGAGAGAGAGAGGAGCATCGAAGGCTCGATTCCTTGCAGGAATCCAGGTAAGAGGTTGGGCCAAACACGGAGAATACGTAGGGGAATGAAATGAGTGGGACGACGCGGTGATTAACAGAGGATTTCACGATGACCAAGCCCTGGAGCTCAAGCTCCAGGAGCACCCTATTTGTGGATTTTCACTAAACCTACGGATTAAAATTGAAAATGAAAGTTGGGGTCGAAATTTACACTACAAAATTACCTAGGAATTGAAGACAAAGGGGCCTCGATCGACAGAGTGGACGAGAAGCAAATCCTCACGGCAGAGCTCACCAGAGGTGCTGGATCTGATCTGCCTTCACTCCTCTTTGCTGCAAACCTGCATCTACGTGAAATTGTCCCATTCACGTTGCTATGGTGGCTGATATGAGGGCCTAAGAGCGGGTTACGAGCGACCAAACTTCAACAAGAATATGGAAGGGGGGTTTTATAGACAGACAGAGGTGGAGTTTTCGAGGAGAGATTGCGTGGACGGAGGCGGTGGTAGGTGAAGGAGGGATGGCTGGAGAGGAAGATGAAACATAGTGGTTGTGCAGGAGTTGCGTGCTCGAGATGAAGAATGCATGGGATGAAGTGTGCAAAATTGGTGAAGTGAGGCGCCCATGAACTTTTGACAGAAGTCAAAAGGGCTGGGGTACAGTTGACCTTAGGTCAACAAAAGAAGCCTCTTGACTGGTCCACGCGGACCAACCAGGAAATTCCGTGGCAAACATGCCTTTGGAAAATGAAAAAGAATTCATAAATGAATTAATTATTTATAGGTTATAATATAAAAAGTATTTTTAATTTTATGTAGAATTAAATGCATATTTTTATTTAATTTTTTAGGTATTTTATTACATATTATTTACATCTGTATATAGGTAAATTGACTTGTTTTGGTTATTTTATTTTTAATTTGTATTTTATATTTAACTATGTTATATACTTAATTTATATATTTATAACTTATTTATATATACTTTATTATATTTTTATTTTATTTTTCATATAGTATGTGCCCTTAAATAAATAGATGTATTTATTATATAGATATAACTATAATATATTCATCAATGTATATATATACATATACTATTTTAATTTTAGTGTATTTTATGGTTTTATTTTATTCTAAATATGTACATGCACTATAAAGAATATTTGGAAAATTATGAAAATATAAAATAATGAAAAATATAAAAAAATAGGTAAATTAAATATTTATTCATGTATATCGTACAGTATGGGTCTAAAACCTAACTTTTGCATCTTAACTCCAAATTAAATGAAACCACCTTCATTAAATAGCTAACAAAAAGTTATATACAATTAAAAGAGAATTTGATACATTTTGAGTTCATATGGAGGAGATACATGTATGTGGCCTATTCCCTTTGCAGACCAAGAACCCAATCTGGAGTCCGAGGTATAATCTGATTCTGAATCTGAGATGGCTCCTTTAGGATGAGGAAGGGACCTCAACAGCCACTAGAGCTAGATCAGGGCCAACAATCTGACCAGAATGGTGTGAATGTCCAGTTTCTCGCATCATATCAAGCCATCCAACAACAACTGACAAACCAATCCTTGGCCCAGATTGCCTTCTAGGCCATGCTTAATGATATGAGGAGAAGAGCGAACCAAGGAGGAGGATAAAATGAAATACCAAGAGATGACCCCCTGATGGGGAAGATGAGGGAAGAAGAGAGGCTCCTAAGCCTACTCTTAAGGAGACCTGCAGCCTTGGCATAGGCCAGATATTCAAGTGGATTCAGATTCCACCGGTGCATGCACATTTTGAACTTAAGCCTCAACTCTCAGCTCTTCTACCCACATTACATGGGAACCCAAATGAAGAACCATGCATCCATCTACAACAGTTTGCTCGAATATGCGGTACTATACACAACCCTATCATCCCGTTAGGCATAGCCAAGATGATGGCATTTCCCTTCAGCCTTCACTTACTGGATCAATCACTTAAGGAAGGTCATGATGACTTGGGTGGAGCTCAATTCCGCATTCCTCCACTAATTCTACCCTCTTGGTTGGCTCAATCAGATGCGAGACAAAATCAACAATTTCTACCAAGCCAGACATGAGTCTATAGATGAAGCTTGGGAGCATTTCAAAGATCTTCAAGAGAAGTGCCCCCACCATGATATTCCTCGAACTAGCCTGGACCAACATTTCTTTGGGGGACTTACATTAGAGAGCCGTAGACTCGTTGATGCTGCTTGTGGCGGATCACATTTCAATAAGGATGAAGATGTTGTATGGCATATTTTTGAAGAATTGTCCGAAGAAGAGGCTGCCTTGTCTTTGTCACACCCTTATCAACATCAACCACATATCCTGCAAAAGCTAATTCAAATGGTGGCAGATCATGAACCGGACATGGATAAGAGCTCCAACCTTAGCATTATTGGGAGCCACCTATCAAAAGTGGACATCATTGAAAAGTGATCACGGGACCTGGAGAAATTATCTGTGATAAAACAGAGGACACAAAATCTAGACAAATTGGATCAAACCACCAAGCAGCTAGAGATGCTAGTTAGCACAATTAATTTCTTCCAGTCGGTGACGCCAACAACCGTGACTCCTGCTGAGATAAAGGAGCCATCATCGCCTCAACCTCCTCATTAGAGTTTAGGGCAACCAGTCATTCAACATGTGTACTACGTGCAATCCCCAGAGCAAACACCGCCCCAGTAACTACAAAAGTAGTTAATTGTCTGCTAGCCCGAGCCTCATCTTATTCTTGATCAATGTTTCCCACTTTTGCCCCTTATTCAGTGGTTGAATGGTGTATGGACTAATGATGCACAACTGGCATGTTGATGAATCTCCATTTCATCACCTTTGTTCTATCATTTTGGCCTTAAAAACCCTAGATAATGCAGGTAAATAACCATAATTTGTACAAATTAACATCCATTCTTTATTGTATAAATATTGTTTTTAATGCCAAAATTATGGAGTAAAGAAAATAAAATAAAAGAAAAAGAATAAAATACCAAAGGTATTTTATGACCCTGAAGCCCGATACCAAGTCAAGATTTGATTTGGTTGACAAGGAATAAAGTAGGGTGAGATAAGCGCCAATAATCACCTTAAAATCCTCATTACCTTATTCATCGATAAACCCATTTTGGGACCTAATTTATTCTTTATTATTTATTCATCAAATAATAAAACTTTTTACATGAAGATGTAGATAATAATATATAGAAAAATACAAAATTGATTTCTTGCAAAAATAATATACAATGTATTTTTTTACACACAAAATAAAATCCCAAAACTCTAACTTCACAAACCTATATCTCCCAAAAAAACTCAAAATATCAAAATCACCTTTAATTTTATATAACTTTTAATAAGCTATTTAATGAAGCTAATTTCATTTAATTTGGAGTTAGTATGTGAAAGTTAGGTTTTGGACCCCTATTGTACTATATGCCTGTATAAAATATTCATTGTATTTATTCTTCGTTATTTTTATAGTTTTATATTTTTATAATTTTGTAAATAATAGTTATAACACATGTGCATATTAAAACTAGAATAAAACCATTAATAAAACATTAAAAAAATATGTGTATAAAACACATAGGTAAAACACATAAACTTATACCTATACAATAAATACACATATTTATTTAAGTGTATATATTACATCATAAAAATATAATAAAAATATGCTTAAGTATAAAGAAATAAGTTTTAAATATATAAAATAATAAACTAAAATAATAAAATAAAAAATAAAAAATAAAAAAATGTACAAATTATAGAGAAATATACCTATAAAGAAACCCTAAAATTAACTTGTAAATAAAAGGTCTAAAAAATTAAATATAAGAATAAAATACCATAGAAAATAGGAAATAACTTTTATTTTATAAATTTATTTAATAAAATCATCTATTAAATATTATCTATTTTATAAATCATTTCAGGTCGGTTTTTCCTGGTCGGTCGGGCGCATTTCCAGTTGACTTTGGCCAACCGTCTAACTGCACCCGCACATTGTCAGAACATAGGTTGTGACCTCCCTCACCCTTTTTTCCAAGTCGATACAAGCATCGACTTGGTTATATTTCTTCTGTACTTTTTCACCTCGATCATTGTATATACACGCCCAGGTAAATCCTAAAGGATTGGATCGCTGACACGCTCACGTTCCCTCGATATTTCCAAGTAACCACTCACCACTACTTAACCTCACCTCCATCCAATTTTTATTTTTGACCCCTCTTCCGTTGATTGAAACCCTAAACAAAGCGCTAGGTCGAATCCTGGTGACAACAACATCCCCTTCGATTGTTGGGTGGCTCAATTTGGTGTCGAATTGAGGTGATCTGAAGCTCCGCCAGCTCCTCTGCTTGAAGCTTTACTCAGGGTGTCTCAGATCTAGTAAGCTTCTTCCTTTCCAATTTTTCTTATTCCTTATAATTGCAGTAGTTTAGCTTTGTGTTTTATTTTTCTTGATTTCATCTATTATATCGTAAAATCCAAATCATTCGATTGACGGAGCTCTAGCTCCGCCACCTAATTCTTAACACTCCAACCACACTCAGCCACTTCGATCACCCACATCTCCTTCCTCTTCATCTCCTTTATGCCCCACACACCTACAACAACTTGGATCTTGTTTAGATCCAGAGATCAGATCCTCCATCTCCGTCGCAAGTCAAAGGACGCCATCCTGTGCACCCTTCGCTCCCCTGACCCTCTGAAGCTCGTCGGAGCTTTGCATTTTTGTCGTTAACAATCTCTTACATGAAAGAACAACAAGGAGCTCTTCTTCAGAGCCATCGAACCCCAGAAGCGTCTCCAGATCCTAGGCCATCGCCAAGCCCGTCTGATAGACCTGGCTCCATTTTGACTCTACCCATCGATGTGAAGGGACCCCAGGGTCCTTTTGGGACCATCAGAAGTGAATGAGAGTGCCGAAGTTGCTCGGAGGTTCAGATTGAAGTCCAGCTCATTATTGTTCTTCATGTTTTCTTCGTGAGGACCTCTGGGCCGTTGGATTTTGACCTACTTCCAGATCGCACCACAGTCGTTGGATGTGCCAGACACCATCACTTGATCTCACGCTGGAGATCTAATCTCCATCGTCGGCTACAAAGCATCATCGCCACAAAAGGAGACAACACGTGGATTAGTGAAGCTCATCGAACCGTCTGTCTCTGCACATTGTTGGATATTTTGCATTCCTGGCCCATCACCTTTTTGTATTTAATATATAGTCTACAAACATTCATCTACTTTATATATATTTTTTAATATTTGCATGAAAGCCCCTGATCTTTACTATATTTGCAACTAGGTCCCTCACCGCGTCACCTCACGTACCTATGCGCGAGGTGTGGGTATTTTGTGGAGGGGCCCTAACAGCTCTTGTATTTACATTTTGTCCTTAAAATCGCATATATTGTGTTATATTTTGTGGGTAAGTTGCAACTTGGCCCTCGCACATTTTGATAATCACATTTATACCCTTGCTAGGAGTTGAATATTTTTATTACTTAGGTATTTTGCGAGATAAGCTCCTGCAATTTATTTCGGGGTTCAATACTGGTCCAGGAACTTTGTTTTCCTTACATATATACCCCTACTAGTATGCATTTTCCTTTTGTTGTCTTTATTTTGTGAAAAATATCTCCAAGTGCCTAAAAATATTTAAAAAATGTATTTAAATGAATTACCACTTAATTAATCATATGTATTTTTTATGGAGTGATTTAAGTTAGTTTTCTATTTTTGAAAAATAAAAAACAACATTATTTTTCATTATCTACCTTAGAAAATTCCAAAAAATATAAAATCATTTTGAAAAACACAAAAAAATTGTTTTTTTTTGCTTTACTTTATTTTATCATCTGACCAAAAATCAAACAAAAATATAACAGAAATACCCTAAAAATCTTAAAATACTCAAAACCGTATAAAAAATCTTAAAAATTTATAAAACATCCAAAAAATATTTTTCTCTGTTCTGAATTTTGTATTTTGGGATATGTTTTGACTTAAAAACATTTTTTGGATTTTATGTGATGATTTTATACTTTTAAAATAAAAAATACTCTTATTGTTTGTTTTTCGCTATTTTAACCTTATATTCCAATTAAAAATCCTTAAAAATTGCAAAAATTCTCTAAAAATCACAAAAACAATATAAAAATATTAAAAACCCAAAAACACTTCATTTCCTGATTTTCGACTACTTATTGTATATTTTATCTATATATATCACATATAGTCTACATGTATCCACCTATATATCTACATGATCTTTTACAAAAAAGGAAACTAAAAATATAAAGATATAAAAAAAATACAAAAATATAACTTCAAAAAAAAACAAAATTATAAAAGCTAATATATATATAAACCCACAAAAACCATATTTATGCTAAGTAATTGAGAGACATATTATGCTTGATTTTCTTTATCTCACATTGCTCTATGCCATTGCTTCATCTGTTCGACCCCTACTTGGTAATCACTATACATCTTTAGTAAGGTATAATAAATTTTAACCCTTGTTGTTTATTGATTAATTATCGGTGTGGGTTAATTGTTGAAATGGATAAGAGATTTGAGTGTCGCCTCAGAAACAGTCAAGCTGACTTGTCAGCTCATTTTAGCAACTCTGATTTTTCCGCTTTTCAAATGGCGTCGTTGCCAGGGAGCATCAGTTTAAAGAGTAGTTTTTATCTCTTATATTGCTTAGACATTTCTGCACTTATTATTGTCTATTTTATTATTAATTTTGAACTTTCTGACACTTCTTCTCTTCTTGGCTTCTTGCAAGGAGTCGCGAACAGAGGATCGCCTAGGTGATTCTACGTAGCCTTTGGATGAGTAGCTGACTATTATGACCTAGCCAATAGGAGAGAGCAGGAGGCTCTAGAGAGACAGAGAGGACAATAGCTTAGGCATTCCATTTTTGTAAGAGGGAGAGACTCATATTTCTGCATTATTAATTTGTGATAATACATGTACATTGGACTTTGGACATTCAAACCCAATTTCTAAGTGTTTGTTCACTTGGGGGCTCACCGAATTTTGATAGGATTTCATCACCTTCTTTTTCTTTATTTATGGAGTTAGAGCTTTCCACCTTTCTTCTATTTGTTTTGTGGAATGATCCCTTAGTCTTTAGGCCTACTTGATCATGTAATCTAAGGCCAAATACCTAACTATTTTGCATGCACCTATAATCTTCGCATTTAGACTTAGTATAATTAATTGTTGAATATGTACTTTTGAAACTGCATGCCGAGAGAGGTCGTATACAGTGCTTGCATGACCAGTTGTGGTGGGCACCGATCGACATCAAAGGCGAACTTTGGTTTCATTGTGACTATTTAACATTTGGTTCTTCAATTGTAACAATTTCCTGCTTACGATGATTTCCGTGTGCATATCGGTATATAGTATAGGTATACAAATTCCTATTTTGCATCCTGCATGGAGAGCGCTAGGAAGCATTGCAAGTCTTCTAACTGGGCATTCATCATTTAGACACTAAGTTGAGATTTCCATCTTAGTGTTGCCTTGCATTGCTTTTCCGCGAGCTCCCTCTACTTTTGGATCACTTAGGAATTCAAAGAAAATAAAAATTTGTTAGGTGTTTGTATTGAATCTACTTAAAGCAAGTGATAACACACAAAAAATTTAAAAACAAAGAACTTCTAAAAATACTTGACCAAAATAAATTTGATTAATTGGACTCATTACCTTGGGTGAGAAAAGCCCTCATTTGTTTTCCGGTAGCATTAGAAGGTCTCCTTCCCAGTGAGAGAGCATTATCGTAAGGATTAGAGCCAAAAATTGAGTCTGTGACTACCTTGTGTATTGCCTGGATTTCCAAAGTATTGGCGCTTATATCATACGTGGACGATTAGGCCTTAGTCAACGATGACATTCTCACCTTGTGTAGAACGTTGAACCTGTTTGAAGTACTGAGCATAGGACATGCCCTCACGGGTGTGTATGTCTCATCATCTCGTGTCCAAGTAGGTCCTTGCACGCTCACATGTGATTCCATTGTGAGCGAGGTCTAAAGTAGTGGTTTCTCCTATCAGCTCTCTCCCTCTATTTCTTTGGCTGAATAGGGTTCTATGAAGGGTTACAAGGACCTTAAAAAGTGTAAACTACATGTTACAAAGGTGGAGGACAAGTACGAGATACTTTTCTGGTAGTACTCTCGCTCCTAAAGGATTAGCACACTAAAGAGTTGTTCAAAGAAAATTACCTGAAAATCAAATATAAAACATACAAAGATAATTACCAAACCTTCATGGTTTCACGACTCGAGTTGGTGAATCCATTATTTTGAGGTTTGGTTAGGTAGTTTTATAAAGGTCAAGATCAAAAACATCGTGCAGCCGTGCAATTTTTCTCTCCTTCTCTTTGACCCTTGCTCATCATGAGCCTTCAACTGTTTTACACTCCTTTTATTTCTTGTTTTTCTCCATGCTCTTCATCCATCGTCTATCTCCCTTGACCATCTTAAGATATCATCACCCAGATGGTTTAGTCAGGACTCCCCTGATGCCCACATCAATTCCGTATCGCTGACATCTCCAATAATTCGGGGTGATTTCCATGTAGTCAGTTCGAATCTTGCGAACTTCTCTTTAGACTCCCCGATCCTCTCTTTTTCCAATGCTTGCATTTATCCAATAAACCTGTTGTTCGGGATGGACTCGTAGCCCAAGCTAGGTCTCCCTCCCCAAATAAATCGAGACTACTCTTTTCCCCGAACCAACCCCTTGTAGAGGAGATCAATTTCTGTCAATATCCTATGCTCCATTCACAACTATCTGGGATTGACCTTAATCCCAGATTCATCTCAAGTTGATGCTTAGACAGAGACTAATCATGGTTTATTCCATCATGCAGATCATCAACCCAATCAAGAGCCACAACCTCAAGAAGATTCGGAGATGGCTCCTATAAGAAAAAGAAAGGGATCGCAGACCCAACAGGCTGAGCAGCCAGATCAAGGGGAAGGGCAGTACACCATGCAGAACGAAGTCAACGGTCAGCTTCTCACATCGATACTAGAAATCCAACAATAGCTGACCAATCAGGCCCTAGCGCAAATCACCTTTCAGTATATGTTGAATGACCTAAGGAGAAGGTCCGATGAGAGAGATGCCCAAAGAGAGAATGATCTTAACAGATATGATGAGCTTCATAGAGGAGATGCATAAGATGACATGTAAGTAGGTGGACCCTGTAATGACAGAAGAGAGGCGAGACTACCGCAGTCGAATCCCACTCTGAAGCAAACCTATAACCCTAAGGCAGGTCGTGTCACTGAGAAGATTCAAATTCCACAAATTCATTCCCACATCGAGTTGAAGCCACAATTTCTATTTTTGCTCCCTACTTTCCATGGGAATACTATGGAGGAACTATACATCCACCTGCAAAAAATTGGCTGAATTTGTACCACTACACACTACCCCAACATTCCTTTAGAGGTGATCAAGATGACTGCCTTTCCTTTTAGCCTCCAAGACAAGGCCCTTTACTAGGTCAATCATTTAGGAAAATTGGTGACAACCAGGGGAGGAGTTAAAATCAGTATTTCTCCACAAATTCTACCCTCTCGATCGCTTGAATTAGATGCATGCTCGCATCTCCAACTTCATTCAGTAGCCCCACGAGACGATACATGAAGTGTGGGAGAGATTTAAAGATATACAGGAAAAGTGTCCCCACCGTGAGATCGCAAAAACCAGCCTCATGCATCATTTCTTTGCTAGGTTGACACTGGATAGCCAGAAGCTTGTCGATGCTACTTGTGGAGGCTCACATTTCAACAAGGACAAGGATGCTGTATGGGATATTTTTAAGCAGATGTCCGAAGGAGAGGCCACTCAATCCTCATCACGTGCATATATGAAGATTCTGGCCTCCAGTCCCAAGCCTGTCAACATGGCCACTCTTGTCGAAGACAAGGACGAGAGCTCCAACCTTAGTGTCATTGGGAGCCACTTATCTAAGGTGGACATCATTGAGAAGAGGTCGCAGTACCTTGAAAAACTATCAGTTACTGAAAACTGGACTCAGGTTTGGAAAAACCCGATTTCATTTCTCAATAGTTGGAGCGGCTAGTTCGAGCCTTGAATGCTAGTGTATGCAACTCTATGTCTGCCACTACCGAGACATCCGATGAAAAGAAGGAGCTATCCACAATACAACTTCCTCAGCTGAGTCCCCCGCAACCCCAACCTGTAAAACATGTATATTATGTGCAGGTTATGGAGCAACCCTCGTAGTCCCAGACACAGATGGTTGTGTATCAACCATTATAGCAACCAGCTTATCCCAAGAAGTTTCCTCCGCCTTACCACATATTCAAGAGATAAATGGTGTGCGGGAGAATGAATAGTAGCTAATCGTCCTCAGAGACCACCTTAGGATCATAACTCGGCCAATCGGCCACACCACCAACAGCAGGGAGGAAGGAACTTCCAACCCTACCTATCCCATAGCCAACAGCCTCCACAATATGGGAAAACCTGGAGGCACGGATATTAACAATAGCAGCAGACTGGCTACCATCATCAGGGCTTCCCTCAGCAGCAGCTGGCTACACAGTATCAGTATTTTGATCCCTCTCAGCAGTATTCATATTACTCTTCTCGAATTGCTCCTCACCATTACTATCAGAGTTACCATCAGCAACTTCCCCCGTACTATCAAGTCAGAGGCCCTAGCAGGACGAACCTTTTGAGGCTATACCAGTGAACCCAACTCTTACTTGCTTGGAACAATCAGTGAAAAATATGGCTTTGATGACCCAAAAGATCGATGACCTGATGATTGCCAAGACAGTCATTCCAGCCCAGGTCGAGGCTAATCGGAAGAATTTCCATTGCAAGGAGCATGTAGTTTACATCGTTCAAACTAGATCAGGTAAAAATGATATTACTTTATCTAATGTTGTACATCTCAGGAGAAGTAGGACACTCCAGCAAATATGTGATAGCGAAGGGAAAGCATCTTGCATCTGACGGGGAGTCGTAAGCCCAACCAGCACTAGGAACTAAGCAACATTTTTGAAGGAGCACCACCTACAGGAAAATCACAAAAAATGAAGAAAATATATTAATACAAAAAGAGAGCAGCAACATCAGACCCAGTGGAGACCAACCAGCATTGGAGAAGCATGCACGTGCGACAGATCCATCACTAGTCTTGGAGAAGACCCCACATGCAGCAGATCTAGAGCCAGCCCACGAAGCTGAGCCTGCTCTTTTTAGTACAAAGCTTGTAGATGATTTTCCACATTTTGTCATATAACTGTAAACAATGATATGGACAAAATTCTGAATGATATGATTTCATATTATGTAAGTCTTCCTTTCCCATAAGCAATGAACAACACAAAAAAATGAAAATTTTGAAAAATTCTTTATTTGATCCTGTCATTGTAGAAATTATTCAAAATTTTGTCTTGAACAAGTCGTTGATGAAAGATCTTGAGTACATGCCTGTTGTGAAGAAAGGACTCAAAGATGCATGTACAACATGATGCAGGCCTTATCCTAACAATCCAATAAGTCAAGGTGGCAAGCATGAAAAGCACCTTCTCAACATGACCACAATCAATACCATCGGTAATCTCCTGGACAAAAAGCTAGATAAGGGAGCACCGCTCTTTCGCTGCCAGATGTTTAACCAGGAGTTTGAATGCACTTTGCTCGATAGCAGGTCTTCTGTCAATTTATTGCCTGCTTCAATGCTCACTGAATTCAGGTTAGGATCACTCAAACCTACAAAGATGATTCTGCAATTTGCAGACAAACCTGTCAAGCAACCTAAGGCCATGTTGGAAGAGGTAAGCGTCACTGTTCAAGGGATGCAATTCCCCATAGATTTTGTTGTGCTAGACATGGACATCTCCATATTCTGCTCCTCACCCCCATCATACATGGTCGGTCGTTCCTACAAACAACCGATGCAGTAGAGAATTACGCCACTGGAGAGATCACATTCAGCTCCAGTGACAGCAAAGTCAAGATAGAGACCGTGTCTGATGCAAAGCCTACAGAGGAAACATCTACAGCAGGTCTGCAGGTGATCAACCATTCTAAAGAGTGCAACTTTTTAGCTAAAATTCAATATACCATTCTATTTATGGATGAGAATGAGATCCATGAATTCTTCTATCCCTAGGAAGAAATGGAGAGTGCAGTCGAATTTCCCCTTGTTAATAATGATGAGATTCTCGCTGCTAGATGAAAGGTTTCTGTGGAGACAATATGCATTCAAGATCAAGAGCAGATCATTGAGGATTTCTGCAATGAGTAACATAGCGTTGAACACATTTGAGAATTTCTGAATGCAAAAAAATGAACAGATCATGGTGGACACCGAACAGATGAAAGAACCACCACCTATAATAATAGCAGAAGTCACCACCGAAGTAGCTCCCACTCCGCCTGAGCTAAAACCATTCCCTCCAATATAAAGTACGCTTTCCTTGTGGGGAGCCTAACATGTACCTGGTCATTATTAATTTCCATCTGATCGAAGACTAAGAATCATGTCTGTTGGATGTTCATGAAAGAAACCGCAAGGCTATTGGTTGAAAAATATCGGATCTCCAAGGGATCAATCCATCTCTTTTCTCACATCACATTTATCTTGAGGATGATTGCAAGCCATCCTGCGAATTCCAACACCATCTGAATCTGAACTTACGGGAGTTTGTGATAAAAGAAATCCAGAAATGGTGTGATGTAGGATTCATATATCCCATCTCCGACAACAAATGAGTGAGTCCCGTGCATGTAGTGTCGAAGAAATCAAGGATCACCAATGTGAAGAATGACAGAGGAGAAGAGATTATGACCAGGGCACCCACTTCTTATCGAGTGGGCGTAGATTACAGAAGATTAAACCTCGCAACCAAGAAAGACCATTTTCCATTGCCTTTTATTGACCAGATTCTCGAGAGACTTGCAGCGAAAGAATATTTTTGCTTCTTAGATGGGTATTATGTATATAATCAACTTGCTATAGCTCATGAATACAAAGAGAAATACATGTTTACCTATCCATTTGGTACATGCACCTTTAGACGAGTGACGTTCGGGTTGTGCAATGCCCTAGCTACTTTTCAGAGGTGTATGCTTGCAATATTGACTTACATGGTGGGAAGTTTCCTTGAGGTTTTCATGGATGGTTTTTTGTTCTATGGGGATTCTTTTGATCAATGCCTAGATTATTTAGACTGAGTTTTGAGGAGGTGTTACCAATTCAATCTAGTGATTTTTTGGGAGAATAGCAACTTCATGGTGATTAAAGGGATTGTGCTGGGTCAAGTTGTATCTCAAAACGTGGCATAGAAGTTGACCCAGCCAAGGTGGAGGTGATTTCCAAACTAGAGCCACCTACAACTATCAAGCAAGTCAGGTCATTCTTGGGCCATGCCGATTTCTACCGATGGTTTCTCAAAGATTTTAATAAGTTGGCAAGACCATTGACAGAGCTGCTAGGTAAGGAGAATGATTTCATTGTGGATGATCATGTACTCGTTGCCTTTAATCAGTTGAAAGGACTTATCACTCATGCCCTTGTCTTGTAGTCGTCGATTTGAAAACAACCATTCGAGATAATCACATATGTGTCCGACTATGCCATTGGTGTTTTACTTGGACAGAGGAAAGACAATATACCATTTGCTATTCACTACACTAGACGAACGCTCGATAAAGCTCAAAGGAATTACACAGTCACTAAGAAGGAGCTGCCAATGGTATTTACATCAGAAGGACACCAAACCATGTCCCATCCGGTGGATCCTTCTCCTCCTCCAGGAGTTTGACCTTGAAATTTGAGATAGGAGTTAAGAATGTGGTGTCTGACCACTTCTCCAGACTTCTAAGCCTGAATCTTCGGATCCAGACTTGCAACTGATTACAGAGACCTTTCCATATGAGGCAATTTTTCCAGTCACCTCACTTACCTGGTATGTTGATATTGTGAACTATCTTTTGTCCAAGACAACTCCACAAGATTGGCCGAAGTTGAAAGTGGACAAATTTTCGTCTTATATCTATTTCTACCAGTGAGAGGATCCATATCTACTTTGTGAGGGGCCAGATTGCATCTAGAGGAGATGTATTCCCCAGGAGTAAATTCTGACTGTCCTTGCACTTTGTCATGATAAAGAATCAGGAGGACACCATTCAGGCAAAAGAATGGCAGTAAAAGTACTCCAATGTAATCTTTGGTGGCCAACCTTATTCAAAGATGCAGACAAATATGTGAAGCATTGCATTGATGGCCAGAAGATGGGTGGAACAATTGCACTACAAGACACAATGCTGTTGAAATATATCCAGATTTCAGATGTATTTTATGCATGGTGCATTGATTATATGGGCCCATTTCTGAACGGTCAAGGCTATGAATATATTCTGCTTCCTATCGACAATGTGAGTCATTGGGTGGAGGTTATCCCTGCCCGTACCACAACCAGTTGCACTGTTCATCGATTCTTAAGGGATCACATAATTGCATGGTTCGTTACTCCTAAGATTCTCATATCAGATGGGGGAGCCACTTTATCAATAGAGAGGTGACAAAATTGACGTAAGAATTTTGTATTGAACATCGTGTAGCTTCACCTTACCACTCGCAGTCCAATGGCTTGGTTGAATGTTCTAACAAGGAGATAAAGACCATCCTGCAGAAGCTCGTGCATCCACATTGCAAGAACTGATCTCAGTTGCTTGATTTAGTTCTTTGGGCTTAGAGAACCATGTACAAGTCACCATTAGGAATGTCACCCTACCGCCTTGTCTATGGCAAGCCATGTCATCTACCCATTAAGCTGATACATAAATCTTTATGGGCCATCAACATCTGCACCTTGGACTCTAAGAAAGATGGGACTAACAGAATAGTGGACCTGAAAAGATTATTGGAATTCAGATATTATGCATATGACAATAGCCTGATGTGCAAGGAGAAGGTCAAAACAAGGCATGACAAGCATATCTGCCGCAAGTCCTTTGAGACATGTTAGAAGGTGTGGTTGTTTGATGTAAAATTAAAGATTTCTTCATGCAAGATGAAGATCAAATAGACAGGGTTGTTTATAGTGAGACATGTATGTGACAACGGAAGCATGATACTGGTTTGTCAGCTGACGTACGACCTTTTGTGGTCAATGGACAACTTCTGAAATAGTATCTTGAACATGATACATTTATGTCTGTCGTTGACTCAATCCAAGTGATTTATGATGATGAGTCGAATACTTCCATAGCTGTAGTAGAAGACAAAGCACATCAAACCATTTTTGAGTGATCTTTCTTCTTTTCTTATTTTCATTCTTTAGTTTCTTTTTCTTCTGAAAGGGTGTCATCCCCTTCAGCATTGCTACACTTAAGGTACTGTGTCCTAAGTATAAGGGGTGTTCACTCCGAGTTGTTCAATTCTCTGATACCCTCTATTGTCTCCTCTTCTTGTCGATACTTAGGGATATTTTACCCTATGTATAGGGGCAGACAGTCTGAGCTGTGATTTGTTCATTCCCACCCTTGGCCCTCCTTTCCTTGTGTACAATCTGCTATACTTAGGATTAGTTGATCCTATGTATAGGGGGACGGTCGACTTCTCATTCATTTATTTCTCCGTTCATTTCTTCATTCGTTTATTCTTTAGGCTTTTTTATACTCAGTACGAGTTATGTCTTCTCTTTTTGTTTCTGATCTATGAGGACATAGCTCAAGCTAAGTATAGGGGGTCGTATATACTACGTATATACTTTAGACATAACTCATACTTTCTTATTTTTAATAAATATGACTAAAATACTATATACATATACTTCTAGAATTCATTAAATCAATTAATAAAAATACGCATAATATTCCTCAAAGTATTTTTGTATATACTGATTAATACATTAAGTAAAAATGCTTGGCAAAATGTTTGGAAAATAGTTTAAACATCTATTTGAAAAATCTTTGGAAAACTATTTGAAAAATATTTTGTAAAATGTTTTCAACCTTTGTAAAATTGTTTAGTCTGCAAAAATTTCTTTTTTTATGTGAAATAAAATGTTTTGAAAACCTATTTGCAAATGGTTTTGAAAATGGTTGCAAAAATATTTGAAAAATCTATATATATTGCTTGAAAAATCGTTGTAAAATAGTTTTCAAATGCTTGAAAATGTTTGTAAAATTTATTTGTACAAACTATTTTGGACTATAGATTTCAAAATTGTTTGTAAAATTATCTTCAAATAAGTCCAAGGAATTTATGCATCTTTCAAACAAATTCTTTACAAATTATATATACATACATATACAAATAACTAACATTCAATCTGTAAATTCCGTAAATTCTTAAATTTTATAAATAAATAAAAAAGAGGTATGCACGTGTAAATAGTTGTACATATTCCCTATTTGTGCCAAAAAGTTTTTTATTTTTAAAAATCCCAAAAATATTTGCAAAATCTTTTGAAAAATTGCATAAAATTTTGTAAAGTTTTCAAAAATACTTAAAATATTAAAAATTGAATATTGCATCACAAAAGTATTTCTGCATTGTACATAAAATATGCATTTTTCGAATTGATCTTGACAATTGAACTAGTCTTAGTAAAGTTTAGGATTGGAGCTTGGTTGGACCATAATGCACATAACTTCACTGGAACCTTATGGGAACCAGATTTGAGGTACTTCAGGTCTATTCGGACTTAATTCTTTGAGTCACAGAGCCTTAATCATGACACCTCAACTGACTAACTATAACTTTTCGAGACACACACATGATTCTTATCGGCCTTGATTTAACTTGGACATTTGCACCTTTCACTTGGCTCAACTCAGTTGGAGGGGGAGGGGATTGGATTTGCCAGTTTGAGGCACACGAGTGGAAACATTCGTCCTCCTCTAGGGAGGTAATGATTCTATGATTCATCACTCTAAAAGTTGAAAATAGAGCTTTGTTCTCGAGTAATTAGCTGCATATCTCCACTTACATTACATAATTAGCATTCATGCATGTGTAAATAATATGTGCATTTTAGCATTCATATATGCGTTAAATAAGGAGCCAAAAATCACCTGTACATATTCACCTATATACTAGTTAAATTCACCTATTTGTATCTATTTTATAGTAACTCAAAATCCAATAAAATCAACTCTATAGTGTATATATTACTAACACTAATGAAGGAAAAATATCAAAAAAAACTAACTTGTAAAATTGTCTAATAAAACCCGAATCCAAGTTTGAGACTATGAACCTTTAAATGCATGTCTCTCTCATATAGAGTTGGATTTAGGTATACTCACTTTAAAGTAATATACATTCAAAGATCTTCAAAACAAGACCAATTTCATAAAAATGGTGATCATATGTGAAACTTGGGTTTTGGGCCCCTATTGTATATTGTACATATTGACTAAAATACCCTACATTTTATTTTTTATTTTCTTAATTATTAAAAATACAAAACAACATATTAAGTAGAAAATATTTCTTTCATATTTTCTCTAACTTTATTTTCATTTTTTATTTAAAAATGATAAAAAAAATGCAAAAGATAAAAATTTGGTATTTTATACATATAAGATATCACCCAAAAATACACATTATACATATGAGTTATTTTGATTTTCAATCCATCACAAAAGTTGTAGATCTCGTCGAGATGAGCAACTTTCGTGTTGACCACTTTTTGATTTGACCCTTTTTGTTATTTCTTTTTTATTTCTTTATACATTTAATTATTTTTTTTCTAGGTGCCACACATGGTAGCTCCTAGAGCCGCCACGTGTCACCTCATTTTTTATTTTCGTTATTTATTTTATTTATTTATTTTATTTATTTATTTTATTTTATAAATATTTAATTAATTAAATTTCTTTTAAATTTACTTTTTATATTTTTCTCTCTTTTCCATTTTATTTTCTTTTCTCTTCATTATTTTTTAGTAGCCTGCTTATTTTATTTATTTCCCTTCTTTTTACATCCTCTACTTCAACTTCTCACCCAAGCCACCACTCCTCCACTTTCTCCACCTCTTCTAACTTCCTTCTCCTCCTTTTTATTCTCTTCTCCTCTCTCATTTTTCATCACCCACCCTTCTTCCTTAAGAGAGGAGAGAACGAGCTCCGGCTATCTACAGGTAACAGGTACTGAGAACCACCGTCGAGTGACGACCTTTGACCAAAGGCGAGATCTAGTGGTCTGCACCACCGTCACGAGTTTCTTCGAAGCCCTTCCATCTCTCTGCTACAACTCTGCTTGGAGCCGATCAAAGCGACAACAGAAGTCTAGCATAGCAGCTCCGCACAATCGGTGAAATCTCAGGTAAGTATCCATCTCCTTTTCCTTCTCGATTTATTTATTTATTTATCTAATATTTTTGTTGTTGTTATTCTACATTATCATCACAAACCACGTCATCACCGCCCCATCATCTCCCCTCACCACCATTCATTTTTATTTTCTTAATTTCCTGTTTCAAAAAAATAAAAAAATAAAAAACACACAAAAATCAAAAAAAATAAATAAATGCAGCATGCTCTATCGTCTCCCCTACCCTCTAGCTGCAGAAGACACGCTGCTGACGCGCCGTCTCCTCCACACAGGCTGTCGCATCCCCTCGTGATCGCCAGTCCTCCCGCACCAGTCCTGTTGTCCCCAACCATCGTCATCGCATGCCACACTCCACCTTCCCCTTCTAGTGTGATGCGATGCCTGTCCCACCTCACAGTACCTGCGGCCGAGCTCCAACCGCACACCTGCGAGTCCTCCAACCTCCTGCGGAGACCCCCCAACCCGCCACCATCTTCTCCAGCCTCCCGCGGAGGTCCTCCAGCAGCTCTTGTCGGCGCTGCCTCATGCCTTCCCCAATGCACCCTCGATGGTCGCTGTCCACCCGTAGCCCAACCGTGCGTGCCAACCTCCCGTACGCCAACACGAGGCCCAGCAATAGCCCACGGAGGCCATCCCATCCAACTGTCCGTCGTGTGAGCAGGCGCCATCACCATATGTGCCCTTTTTCAGTGCCCCCTCACTTGGAGTGTCGCCCTCTCCAGCAGCAGCGCGTGCCCCTTCCCAGCCACCCGCATCCCCTTGCGATTGCGTCGCTCGCCACCCGCTCCCAAGACCTCCACGCACGTGCGTGCCCTAATCGTGGGTTGGAAACCCACGTTTCCATGTCTTCTTTATTTTGTTTTTTATTATTTTATTTATAAAAATTACAATCTATTCTCATGATGTTACCTTAATTCCAAAATTGCCCTTAGGCATAGTTTGTTTACTGAGTTTAATTTCTGTATTGCATAGACACCCATGGACTCTCATTTTAATTTGGACCTCAAGATTGCATCATTTATTTTAATCAAAAATATCATGTTGAATATCATTTAATTCTCTATCATATGTCTATTTATTTGTATTTTTTTGAAAACTGGATAATTTACCTAAAATCAGAGTTTGAAATTTAGTGATATTTTACCTATTTATACTCTGAAATTCGCACATACTTATTCGTTGCCCTAAAAATTCTCAAAAAAATCATAGATGATGCATTCTAATGTGCTTTAATTTGTTTCCAAATTTCATTAAAATCAGAGGTGCCTTCTTGCTGAAACAAATAGTTGAGTGATTTCAGTATTTGATTTTTAATTAAATCCACAAATAATTTTTTTCTAAGATTCAATCTCCTGGATTGCTTTATAAAAATATTTTTGAGATGAATTTAATTCGATATAAATTAATTTAGTGGATTTATTATAAATTAAATACTCACAATCACTCTATTTTAATTAAAAACTTCATAAAAAAATCATATATTGTCAAAAAATCCAAAAACTATACTATAGATTCATTTCATCATGTTTAACTTTCAATAAAATTTTCATATTTTTTCCCATTTTGTTTTCACTAAAAAGTGCATAAAAACCCAAAAATAGTTTGTATTTTTCTATGTTGCATTTTAAACACAAAAATTCCCAAAAAATACATTTTGGATTCATCATTTAATTAGGTTTCCAAAAAATATAACTTGACTAATTTTAATAGATTTCACATTAAAATAATTTGTCTAACTTGTTTGTTTTCTTAATAACCTAAATCATCAACATTTTTGCATTTGCATTTTTATTGCATGAAAATACAAAAAAAATTGTTTGGAAAATCATGATCTAATTCATCTAATTTGATCCGACATTGTTCCTTTGCCTCCTTGAGTCGACCCTGGGGCTTGCCCAGGTTAAAAATACATAAAAGCAAACATCAATTAATTCGTCGATTCATCGATTCGTTTGGTTAATTTTTGATTGATCCTGATTGCCCGACTAGAACAACGTGACATGATTAACATAGGGAAATTTTAGGTCCTTCAAATGGCACCATTGTCGGGGAGGCAAACTGCTTAGGATCATGTTAGAAAAATTAGATTTAGGTTTTCCACTCTTTCGGGCAGTCTGACCCCCGAACCACCTTGTAGTTATTTCATTTTTTCCAATTATTTTGTGTTTATTTTTTTATATCTCTTTAACAAATTTTATCTTTTTGTACGTGGGCCCGGTGTACTTGTAGCGGCTTTCTTGAAGTCGATGCATCTTGAAGTGCATCAGCGGCCTCAAGATTCGTGGATCGAGTCGACTGTTGAGATGCCAAGAAGTTTTGAGAAGAGAGATTTTAATTTTTGGAAAAATTAACTTGTAATAATTGCTTGATTTCTAGCGGATTCTGTTTGGAATCTCACACGTGTAAAAGGACTGGACATTGAACCCTTCATGGTCGTGGGGTTCGCTTGACGTAGACTTGGAGCTGCACTCGCGGCTCTCAGAGAAAGTTGTTTTTACTTGTGCTCGTAGTCAAAATTAATGAGACACACTTAGAACGCATAAATATTAGTCAAAATTAATTTGTTCATCATTCGCTTATAGAACTGCCTGTCTAAGAATGACTTTCTCGTTTGCATTTCATATAGTGTAAAATTTCAATTCAGTGTTGCATCCCGCATTGTAGAAAGCTGGAGGAACTGTAAGTCTTCTTACTCAAGCATTCATCATAGTTTTCTCGATCGCATCGGCTTTTTCCGATCCCCTCTCTCAGTTTTCTAACTTAGGATAAAGGAATTGGGACTGGACGGTAAACATGATTGCTTGTGTGGATAAACGAAAGTGACTAATCTCTAAAATCAGGACTGCTAATTTAATGGGACCAAAAAAATTGACTAAAATTAAACCTTATTTTACGGGTGCATAAAGCCCTCATTGTATGATTTACTTGCAAGTGAGAAAGAGACGACACTAGGATAGAGACAAAGCCATGATTTTCATATAGACTACTGGTTCAAAGCGATTAGCCACTTTTTAGCGAGGATCTATGGGTAGCCGGTAAATGGTCCGGATTTCCTTAGCGTAGTAGGAGGTTTAGAGGACGCATTATAAGGCTTTGTCTTCAAGAAATGCGTAGTTGTATTTATGCGGTCCCTACATACTCCTATACTGATTGAAAGTGGGTTTCGTGAGAATCGGAATAGTCTGTAAGGAAATACAGGCACCCAATAGCTCGTTAATCTTTCAAGACTTGCATTTCTGACAAACTAAAACTAACAAGCTAATTCGGTTGAACCTTCATGGCCATCACGTGTCGAGTTGGTGAATTTGACGGTTTTGTATTGTATCTGTTTTGTGTGAGTTTACTCCGCACATTTGCGTGCACCGTAGAACTAGGGTTTGCTCTTGCGTTTGTATTTGTGTTTGTCTGTCTATGTATCCTTCTGTGCAATTGCACACTTCTCGATTGCCATCCACTTACATTCTTCTCTCAAATATGTCGGGATATTGGTCCTCATACCCTGACCTCTCCTGTCACTCCTCCTCAACCATATACTGTTCATCTTTACCTTCTCCTTCTTCCATGTATCCTCCACGATGCGCAGGAGAGCCTTACCCGTGGTCGGTTCCACCTCGACCCGATTATGAAGCCAGACCTTCTACTGACTTCCCCATTTCTTTGCATTTCTCACCTACCCACCTTCTTACACCCCAGATCCACTTCTACCTAGGGTTGGTTCACCTTAAAGTCGGACGCTTCTCGGAATCAAGGAATCATTTGAAGTGCAAGCTACTACTGAGATATAAAAATGGCATAATTATGTGCCCCCATATACCTCATTCTCACCTCAAGTAAGGATCGGACAATAATTCACACATCCTGACTTGACCTTAGGGCATGACATGGTCGATCAAACATACCGAATGGAGATAAATGCACCTTTTGATGTTCCGGACCCGTTTGACCCTAGTAATCAAGCCTACATGGATCAGCCTTCATACCACACATTCGGAGAGCCTACACATTCACATGATTGGACTCGTGAATTCAACCTACGAGCCCCCTCTTTATTGACTCCATCATATGATGCTCTAACCAATATCTACCATTCATATGGTCCATACTCGACCCAGCATTACTTGACAGAGTCTAGGTATGTTCGTATGAGATCCCAAATTCTCAGTAATATCCTCCAAATGAGCAGACTTCTCGCATGATTTGTTACAATGACTTTTTAGAGGATGACATTTCTCAACTTATCGCGAAAAATGAATCATTTGGTGCCATGTTGAGAGATGTCACCGTTATATTGCACTCAGTTTCTGCCAGCTTGGAAATTAAAGTGGAAAATGAAATAAGTGAATTAGATGTTGAAAATTGAACAGACATAAGGGAACCCACACACTCTGTACAGCTGGAGTCTATTCTACCTTCCTCTTCTACTAACCACATATCCTCCAATCCAGAGACTGACCATATGCCCATCAAAAAGACCCACAAAATTAAATTCTTAAAAAAACAAAAAAAATAGAAAAACCAGAAAATCTCATAAAAATAGAAAATGAAAAAGACCTAAAAAATCGGATCTTGTCCTAAGGGAAGCACTCGATGAAGAATTGATTTTTAATCTTCCCTTAATAAAGGCCACAGATCACTTCCCCAACCTCAAACGATTTGTGAGAAGCAAACTGATGCCTAAGAGGTCGGGCAATAAGAGGACGAGGACTGAAGGATGCATAGTGTCTATGGCCACCTCCTTGGTGATGAGGAGAAAGACCAAGAGCCGCAGAGTGAAGCAGTTGCCTGGGGTTAAATGTGAAATCAAAGACACTATCTTTACCCATGCAAGAATCGATGATGACTTACCAATAAATATCCTCCCAGCCTCTGTGTTTGACATATCAAACTCATGCCAAGCAGAAAGTCGAGAAAGATTGTTCAGTTGGTTGATCGATCTATCAAATGATCAAGAGGAACCATTTCAGCCATCATTACATTCCATGGTGCTCTACTCCAGGTAGACTTCATGGTCATTGACATTGAGCGCCGAGGAGAGTTTACCCAGACTCCCATTTTTCTCGGGAAGCCGTTATAATCCTTGGCTAAGGCGACTATAGATTACGAGACTTGGAAAATTGATTTTACAACATTGGGATCACTTTGACCTCACCCATTCTTTGACAGACTCTACTCTAAGGTGACCCACAAAGCTGCTGACAGTCATGACCATCGAGAGGTAGATGAATCCCACCTCTTTGATTCACCTGAGATACCGACTATCGAGCCAACCATTGGTTTAGAGACTCCCCACACATCCATGACTCCCACTGCTTGCATCATCACCATTGTGTTAGCTTCAATAAAAGACTCACACCCCGAAGTTATCATTGAGTCAGACACGATTTTTAATGGTTGTCTTGACCATTTCGATGATCTAACATCCGTGACTAATAATGCCAAGCCAACTGAGATCATTAGCACCTTCCCGAGATGTGTGTTGACCTTTCAGGAATATTATAATCTATATGGTGATTCGTTTGATGAGGAACCCATGGTCAGCACTGCATCACATCTCGGACCTTCAAAGCAGACAACCAGAACTGAATTGACCCAACCCAAAAACACGGTTGCTCCCTCCTCTAATCGGTTATCTAGTGAGCGGAAGTCGAGAATTGATTCCTCAAGGTGTTCCCCTGAACCCTCAAGGTGTGTCGCTCTCCACTCCCTCTCAATGATTCAGGTTCTAAAAAAGTGACTAAGAAAGGAGTTTTCGGAAGAATCCTCATTGGGTCCGAATGAGGTGGTTTATATGAGTGAGCTCAGTTTGGTTGTTCTTAAGCCATATCTGAGCAAGCAGCCGTGTGTCGACCCTCGTTGGACGATCCCTACTCCTCACTATTATTCATTTAAGGATGATTCCGACAGCGACATATATGCATATTACCCACATCCTCGCTCCCGCAAGAAGGTTCGTCATAAACCTTCTTGATCCTTGTATATTCTCACCCCTCCTTGTATATATTTTCTTTCCCTCCGCCCCCTGTGATTTGTATCACTCGCTCCGGCTCCATATCATTTCTTTTTATGGATATACTTAGGATGACCAGATACTAAGTATAGGGGGGAGAGTAACCCGAGTCTCTTTATCTTTCTTTATATATTCTTTAGATCTCATCGGTTCTCACACTCACTCATGTCCTAGACTTAGGCTGACAAGATCCTAAGTATAGGGGGATCGATGCATGATATGTATATATACTCACACATTTCCCCTCTTGACCCCATCTGCCCCATTTTTTATTTAAGCTGCTAAAGCGTAAATATAGGAGTGCAGTTCGACTTCTATACTTTTTGTTATTTTTGCTCTCCTATGCTTAGCATGAACTATGTCTTCTTCCTCGCTTCTCGTGCATTTAGGACATAGCACATGCTAAGTATAGGGGGCATGTATATATTACATATATACTTTACCCATAGCTCGTACTTTCGTGTATTTTTGTATATATTATGTGATAATTACAGGGTGGGTCAAATTGGTAAAAAAAACTTTTTTGTAAAATACATGTATATTTGTATAATATGTTTATTGTATAATTTGTACATTACTTGTATCTAAATTTGTAAAATTCTTGTAAATAATAATTTTGTTGTAAAATAGGAGGTATATCCAAAAAACAAAATGAAAACAAAAAACAAAATAAAAACAAAAAAAAGGCTTCTTATTTACTCTTGCATATCATGCTTGCAAAAAAATGTGTCTTGCACTTCATTCATCTATATTGCATGTCATCTACATCTCTTCAACATATCTAGCATATGCAAAGTGAAAAGACAGTGGGTTCTGAACAAAGTTATGAATAGATGTCGAGGATGGATTTGATCTTAATCTACCAAATTTCAGAGGAACCTTATATGAAATAGTGTTAAGATTTTTCAGATCGAGTGACTTAATTCTTTGAGTCCCCAAGTCTATGTTCACATGTCATCTTGATTAGTCTAAGTAGAATATTTCATACACACGCACGATTATTTTAAACAGTGACCTAACTTGGACAAATACCATGCACGTAACTCTTCATTGATGAGGAGGTGAGGAGGTAGAATCCTTTAGCTTGGAGTAGCACATGGGTGGAAACATTCGTCCTCCTCTAAGGAGGGTAGTGCATATCAACCTAGTCTAGTGGTGTTGACATCTAACGACGGGATGTTGTGGGTTACAATAATGCTTCAAAAGAGGGATAGTCTGGTGGCTCAAGAATAAAAACTCCTTATGTACTTGTTGCACCTTGTATATATGTAAAAAAAAGAAGAAGAAAAGAAGAAAAAGAAAAATGCAGAATCTCCAAAAGTGGATAGGCTTGATTAAAAGGTAAAATGTCTGTCGGAGTGTATACACTAAGAAGAGCTTCAAAGTTTTTGTGAGCTTGCAGCTGGATGACTTGGCTACACTGGTCAAGCATCCTAGGACAGGTGGCTACACTGGCTACCGTCTATTCTTCTCTCCACCACCTATTCTTGAGTTGGTCACGCTTGAACTTAGAAAGGAATACCGCACTCCTCAATGAAAGAGTTGCTAGACCGGTGAATTAGAGTTACCTTATTAGAGGAGGTTGGTTCTTTGTCATTTCTGATGTGGAGAGATATATTCCACTTACATAGTACAAGTTAGATTCATAGTCATTAGAATTTGCGCATGAGGATCTGTTCTGACCTGACTGTTGAGGTGACTTGAATAAGATACTTGTGGAACTTAAAGGTTGTTAGGTCTTAAATTCAATTCCCAATAAGGTTCCGCCACATTATTAATCCAAAGGTCAAATCAAGCTCCATTTTCACCATTTGTTTATGACCTTGGTATGGAACCTGATGAGCACTTTGGCGATCGAGGCTAAGTAATATCAAAGGTCGTTGCGACCTCAATCACCCGAGCCAAACTCAACAAGAAAAATAAGACCACCAATAAAAACAATCAAGCATGAAAATCAAAAGAAGCGGTCTCGCTATTTATTTAACCTGGTATAGAGACCAGGTCGAACACGAGCACGGGCTAAGCCTATGAAGTAGTCGAGAAATCAGAGAAGAAAAGGAATCTTTTTAGTGGTTTTTAATTTGCAATTTTTTTTATTTTCTAATAAGAAAATGAATAAGAATAAGAAAGAAATCACACTAGAACAATTTTTATAAAGGATACAAAGGCTCAAAAATTCAAAATAAACATATTTTTTATATTTTAAAATATGCTAGTGTTTTTGACAATTTTTTGAGGTTTTTCTGAATTTTATATAATTTTATAAAAATGAATTAAAGCTAAAATAGTAAAATAGTGTACATCTTGGACTAGAGGGCAACTTTAAAATAACTAAAGTGCCCCAAATATCCTGATTGCAATTTTATTTAAAATAGATGAAAATATCTAACTACAAAAATTAAAAACTCTTTTTTTTATTTTTATAGAATTTTTAATCATTTTTAAAAGGTTTTTGGTTTTTTGTGATTTTAAGGGGTTTTATAAAAGATAATAAAACCAAAATGCTACTAGAATTAAAACATGCCAAAACAAGCACACAAGAATTTTAATAGAATTTCTAGGGTACTTTTTATATTTTTTTAGTATTTTTAAAAACAGACAGACACTTTTTATAGTTTTTGATTTTTAGAAAATATCAAATAAAATCAAATTGTATCACAAAAATTAACAAAAATATTACATAGTAGCAGGAGCTATTAGTATTTTTTGGCAATTTTAGAAGTAGATTTGATATTTATTTAATTAAAAAACCAAAGCATACAGGTGGTAGGGACCTAAATGCAAATAACCTAAAGTTTATGGTTAAACACTAACAGGCATAAAAAGTCCATGTGTATTAATGCAAAATTCCCATGAAAACACGCACATGTTATTTAATCCACGCAAAGGGGCATAAGTGCAATTCCAGAAAATATATCATTCAAATATGAACCGGCAGAAACTACAGGACAAAATGTGCAAAAATGCCACAGTGCACGTGATCAGACATGTGTTCTCAGACAGGGAGGACTAAAGTGCAAATACCAGAAACCTTAGGGACTAAAGTGCAAATTGTTCAAACTATAACTTTATTTAACAAACTAAAACATAACGTATGAAAAATGTAGGGGGGAAAAGTGCAATATACCCTTGAGGCACGTGAGGAGCGCGTGTGGACATGTGGCGGCTGTTGGTGGGAGTCTGGACCTGCTGCTCTGATGCTCTGCGGTCTCAGATCTGATGCTAGGAATGTCACCTACGTGCAGTGCAGATGTTTCAGGAGGTGGCAGATCGACGGCTTAGAGGCTACAGCAATGGATGATTATGATGCATACTGGTGCTCTACTCCTCATCCAACGGTGAGGGAGGATGGTGGATGAACTGAGGGATGGCGAACTTCGAACAAGGAATGGTGCGGATCCTTAGGGTCGATCAAGCCTCCGACAGGTCGAGCGCCTCCAGAGAGGCACTCCGCATCGACCAGTGGAGTCTAATCGTCTCGAGGACGGTCGGATGGACAGGAAGGCGGAGCTTCAGTTGGAGCAGCTCCGTCGGGCAGCTTGAGTATCAATAGAACCCCGCGCAGCTTGAGTATCAATAGAGCCTCTCCGGGCTCAAGGGTACCTGCAACGCAAAGCTAAGACTCAGGGCTACGCTCCGGTCTGGGTTATTGGAGATAAAAACTAAAGAAGCGGAGGGGGGCGACGTTCGATCTTTGGCGAAGGTAGTAGGGGAGATCTAGGCCCTAATCTCAACCTGAAGATCGAGGCTAAGGATGATCAGGTTGCGGAGAAAGATGGAGGGTGTGTCTATGGGTTGATCTAAGTGGCTAGATATGGATGTCAAGGCTCCGACTAGCTGGTTGGAGCAGATGGAAGCGTGGTAGTGATGAACGGAAAGAATTGATCAAACACGAAGATGGAGTGAATATAAGGAATACCTGAAGATCTGGTTGTGCTCTTGACCTCCAGGCGAAGGTGGTTGACGGGGTAATGGCCTCAACCTCGATGCGGAAGTGGGGGAGGATGCTCGCGGCAGATCTCCAGCCACAAAGGGTGAGTGTCACCTTTATTGTGCCAAATCGAGCTCCGAAGGGTGCTCCGAGCAGTTGTGACTCAGCTGGAGGAGGATACGGGTCGAGAAGGGTGCGAGGTACGAGCTACCGCTCTTGGAAGGCGTATAAGAGACTTTATAGGGTTCCCAGGAGGCTGGAGGAATAGGCAAGGGTACGTAACCCTAGGAAGATCTGCGCCTGCATAAGGGTCCGCGAGGGTGTTGGGTCCAAGGGGCGACCACAAGCGAAGAATCGGGGTGAGGGACTGCGTGACCTGACCGGGAATATTCGTAGAAAAAGGTCCTGCGAAGAGATCGGGTCGGGTCAAGCCCTGGAAGAGGGAATTGACCCGGGTCAACTATATGACGTGGACCAATCAAAAAAATAGAACATACAAAATACTTATAAATTAAATAAAATAATAAATGATTTTAAATCAAAAAGTGTATAAAAATGAAAAATGTTTTGTTATTTTTCAAACTATTTTGCTTTGATTTTTATTTATTTTTTTGAAAAATATATTAATTTCGTATAGAGCTTAGTGTATTATGTACAGTTATAATATACCTATGTATTTTATACAATTATTTTTATTTTGTTATTTTTCACATAAATACCCCAATTTTATATTTCATTTATTTACAACATAATTTTTGGAGTACAAAATCGTTTTTATTTTAATTTATTATTTATTTACGGGTATATAATAAATAGAGAAGAAATCATATATATATACATGTATTTTGTACAAGGGAGAGAGAATTTTATTTTTTTATTTTTTATTTTATTTTTCTGATTTTGCTTTTATTTTTAGGACTATATACAAGGAGGTAAAAATAATATTTTATTTTTATTTTGTCAAAAATAATTATTTATTTACACAAATGATATGTACAATATAGAGTAGGCCCTATCTCTCTCTACTTGTTTTATTTGGCGATAAGGTCAATGCTTGACCTTCACTTGGGATTTGGGTCACTCTGTATTTATTCTAAATACCTCCTTCCTTTTTATTTTCCTTTATTCTTTTATTTTTGCACAAATACATGCTAATTATGTAATATTAACACATGCATGCATAATGCTAACTTATTGTATTTACATATATTTATATGATGCTTTGCCAAGACAAATAGCTAAAATAAAAGAATAATAAAGAGTGATGATCAGGGATTCATCAAAACCCAAAATCATTTCACTCTTGCATTTCATTTTAATTGCTCAGGGACGAGCAAGTTTAAGCATAGGGGGTCGATGAATCTGTGATTCATCACTAAGTTGAAATTAGAGCTTTGTTCCCAAGTAATTAGATGCATATCTCTGCATATATTGCATATTAGCATTCATGCATGTGTAAATAATATGTGCATTTTAGCATTCATATGTGCATTAAATAAGGAGTTAAAAATCACTTGTACATATTCACATGTATGTTAGCTAAATTCACCTTTTATAGCTATTTTATACTGACTCCAAATCCAATAAAATCAACTCTATAGTGTATATATTACTAACACTAATAAAGGGAAAATATCAAAAAATACTAACTTGTAAAATTGTCCAATAAAACCCAAATCCAAGTTTGAGATTATGAACCTTAAAATGCGCATATCTCTCATACAGTATCTGATTTAGGTCTACTCGCTTTTAAAGTAATAACATTCAAAGACCCTCAAAACAAGACCAATTTCATAAAAATCAGAAATCGTATGTGAAACTTGGGTTTTGGGCCCCTATTGTATATTGTACATATTGAATAAAATACCCTTCATCTTATCTATTTATTTTCTTAATTATTAAAAATATCCAAAAAATAGATTAAGTTGTAAATATTTCTTTCATATTTTCTCTAACTTTATTTGATTTTTCTCTTATTTAAAAATGATAAAAAAATTGCAAAAGATACAAATACGGTATTTTATACATATAAGATACCTCCTAAAAATAAACTGTGTACATATAATTTATTTTGTTTTTCGCTCCTTCATCAAAGTTGTAGATCTCATCACGTGAGCAACTTTCATGTTGACCACTTTTTGATTTGACCCTTTTGTTATTTCTTTTTTATTTCTTTTACATTTAATTTTTGATTTTTCTAGGTGTGACATGTGGCAGCTCATTTATTTATTTATTTATTTATTTATTATTACTTATTTTATTTAAAATTAATTAATTATTTAATTTTTAATTTAATTTTTATATTTTCTCTCTCTCTCTCTTCCATTTTATTTTATTTCTCTTCATTATTTTTTGTAGCCTACTTATTTTATTTATTTTTTTATTTTCCTCCCTTTTATTTCTTCTCTACTCAAACTTCTCACCCACACTACCACTCCTCCACTTCTCCACCTCTTTTCTATCTTCCTTCGCCTCCTTTTTATTCTCTTCTCCTCCCTCATTTTTCTTCATTCGTCATTCTTCCTTAAGATAGGAGAGAGCGAGCTCCAGCTATCTATATGTGACAAAAATGGAGAACCATCGTCAAGCGACGACCTCTGACCGAAGACGAGATCCAATGGTCCCCACCACCGTCACGAGTTTCTTCGAAGCTTGTCCAGCTTCTCTTCTCCGACTCTGTCTGGAGCTGATCGAGGCGACAACAGGAGTCCAGCATAGTTGCTTCGTACCATCGGCGAAATCTCATGTAAGTATCCCTCCCCTTTTCCTTGTTAATTTTTATTTGATTATCTAATATTTTTGTTGTTATTATTCTACATCAATATCACAAACTACATCATCATCACCACCCAGTCATCTCCCTTCACTACCATTCATTTTTATTTTCTTGATCTTATGTTTAAAAAAAATTAAAAATTAAAAATCATAAAAAAATAAAAAATAAATAAATAATTGCAGCAGGCTCTGTCGTCTCCCCTACCCTCCAGTTATAGGAGACCCACTGTCGACGCCCCTTCTCCTCCGCACAGGCCGCCGCATCCCCTCGCGGTCGCCAATCCTCCTGCACTAGTCCTGCTGTGCACGACCACCATCATCGAAAGACACACTCAACCTTCCCCTTCTAGTGTGTTGCATAGGTCGCCCCTCCTCATAGTACCTACGGTCGAGCACCAACTGCACATCTGCGAGCCCTTCAGCGTCTCGCGGAGGCCCTCCAGCCCGCCATCGTCATCTCCAGCCTCCGGCGGAGGCCCTCCAATAGCTCCTACCTACACCGCCTCATGCCTTCCCAGCGTACCCTCGACGGTCGTTGTCTACCCGCATCCCAGCCACGCACGTCAACCTCCCGTGTGCTATCGCAACGCCAAGCAGCAGCTCGTAGAGGTCAGCCCATCCAGTCGTCGGCCGTGAGAGCGGGTGCCGCTAAGCAGTGTGTGCCCCTTCCCACTGCCCCCTCACTCGCAGCGCTGCCTGCTCCAGCAGCCGTGTGTGCCCCATCCCAGCCACCCCCGCCCCTCACGACCGTGCCATTCTCACAGAACCACTCACCGCCCGTGCCCACGACCTCCACGCGCGTGCGTGCCCTAATCTTGGGTCTGGAACCCATGTTTCCTGGTCTTCTTTATTTTGTTTTCTTTATTATTTTATTTTTGAAAATTACAATCTATTCATTGATGTTAATTTAGTTCCGAAAGTGCCCTTAGGTACAGTTTTCTTATTGAGTTTAATTTTCTGTATTCATAGATACCCCTACATTCTCATTTTAATTTGGACCTCAAGATTGCATCATTTGTTTTAATCAAAAATATCTTGTTGAATATCATTTAATTCTCTATCACATGTCTATTTATTTGTATTTTTTTGAGCATTGGATACTTACTAAACATCAGAGTTTGAAATTTAGTGATATTTTACCCATTTATGCTCTGAAATTTGCACATACTTATTCATCATTACCCTAAACATTCTCAAAAAATTAAGATGATGCGCTCTTATGTGCTTTAATTTGTATCTAAATTTTACTAAAATCGGAGATGTCTTCTTCCTGAAATAAATAGTTGAGTGATTTCAGAAATTGATTTTTAACTAAATCCACAAATACTTTTTTTACAAAAGATAAAGTCTCATGTATTGCTTATATAAACATATTGTTGAGATAAATTTATTTCTATATAAATTGATTTATTGGATTTATTAGAAATTAAATACTTACAGTCACTCTGTTTTCAATAAAAAATTCATAAAAATATCATATATTTTCAGAAAGGTCAAAACATTATTGTCCCTTCATTTCATTATGTCTAACTTTCAGTAAAATTTTCATAATTTGTTCATTTTGTTTGCACTAGAAATTGCATAAAACCATAAAAAGTTTGTATTTTTCATTACTGTATTTTAAACCCAAAAATTCCAAAAAAAAATACATTTTGTATTCATCATTGGATTAGGTTTCTAGAAAAAATATACCTTAGTTATGTTGGATTGATTTCACATTAAAATTAATTTAGCTAAGTTGTGTGTTTTCTTAATAACTTAATTCATCAGTATTTTTGCATTTGCATTTTCATTGCATAAGCAAATACATAAAAGATTACATGGAAAACCGTGATCTAATTCATCTAATTTGATCCGATGTTGTTCCTTTGCCTCCTTGAGTCGACCCTAGGGCTTGCCCAGGTTAAAAATGTATAAAAACGCACAACAATCTATTCGTCGATTCATCGATTCGTGTGGTTAACTTTTTAATCGATCCTGATTGCCCGACTATGGCAACGCGAAACGATTAACATAGGGCAATCTTGCGTCCATCAGAAGGGAAGTGGACCCCAACCCGTCCAATGGCGTCGACGTCTAAAGACAGGAGAGTGTGGGTTGTAGTAAATGCTTCAAAAGAGAGATAGTCTTCTAGCTCAAGAGGAAAAACTCCTTGTGTAAATGTTGATGTATATAGTATTTCAAAAAAACTCCAAAAAAGTGGGCAGGCCTGATTGAAAATAAAATGTCCTCCGAAGTATACATATTTGTATAGTCAATGATCAAAATTTGAGCTTCAAATTCATATCATGTGAGCTTGCAACAGGATGACTTGACTACACTGGTCATGCATCTCAGGATAGGTAGCTACACTGGCTACCATACATTCTTCTCTTCACCCCTCCTCTTGAGTCAAGTGCACTCGAACTTGAAAGGGAATACCCCGCTCCTTGAGGAAAGAGTTGTTGGATTGGGGAATCATTGGGTTGTCATACTGGAGAAGTCAGTTCTTTTGTCATTTCAAATGGGAAGAGACATTATCACTTACATCGTACAAGTCAGCTTCATTGTCATAAGGGTTTGCATATGATGTAGACTAGTTCGGACATGGCTTTTGAGGTGGTTTGAACTGATTTTTGTGACTCTCAATGGCTATTGTGTATTAAATGAGGTTTTTGACCAGGTTCCACACACATTCTCAAACCAAAGTCTGACCTGAGCTCCAAACTTTGATTTTGTGATGAAATGTTTGAGAATTAATTCAATCCAATCTCTTTCTTTTTTTATTTTCTGCACTTATTGCATAAATGGTTGCAAGGGACTATCAAAGGCAAGTATAGGGGGTGATGAATCTCCATTTCATCACCTTTATTCTATCATTTCGACCTTAAAAACCCTAGCTAATGCATGTAAGTAGCCCTAATTTGTACAAATTAACATTCGTTCTTTATTGTATAAATATTGTATAAATATTGTTTTTAATGCCAAAAATATAGAATATAGAAAATAAAAGAAAAATAATAAAATACCAAAGTATTTTATGACCCTAAACCCCGAGACCAAGTCAAGAATTGATTTTGACAAGAAATAAAGTAGGGGTAGATAAGGGCCAACAATCACCGTAAAATCCTCATTCTTTTATTCATCAATAAACCCCTTTTGGGAACTATTTGATTCTTTATTATTAATTCATCAAACAAAGAAAATTTTTACATGAAGTTGTAGATAATAGTATATAGAAAAATACAAAATTGATTTCATGAAAAAATAATCTACAGTGTACTTTTTACGCACAAAATAAAATACAAAAATCCAAACTTCACATACCCATATCTCCTAAATAAAAACTCAAAATGTATAAAAATCACCTTTAATTGTATATAACATTTAATAAGCTATTTAATTAAGGTGGTTTCATTTAATTTCGAGTTAGTATGTGAAAGTTAGGTTTTGGAATCCTATTGTACTATATACATGTATAAAATACTCATTGTACTTATTATTCATTATTTTTCAATTTTACATTTTTGTAATTTTGTAAATAGTATTTATAAAATATGTGCACATTGAAAATAGAATAAAACCATTAATAAAACATTAAATAAAATATGTATATAAAACAAATAGGTGAAACACCTATACTTATACCTATACAATAAATATACCTATTTATTTTAGTGTATTTATCACATCATAAAAATATAATAAAAATATATCTAAGTATATAAATATAAGTTATAAATACGTAAAATAATAAACTAAAATAATAAAATACAAAAATATAAAAAAAATAAAATGTACAAAATATAGAGAAATATACCTATAAAGAAACACTAAAAATTAACTTGTTAATAAAAAGTCTAAAAATAAAATAAAAATAATAATAAAATACTAAAGAAAATAAGAAACAAATTTTATTTTATATCTTTATTTTAATAAATTCATTTATTTATTATTATTAATTTTATAAATCATTTCAAGATAGTTTTTCCTTGTTGGTCCACGTGGACCAACTAGGGCATATCTCCAGTTGACTTTAGTCAACTATCTGACTGCACCTGCGCCTTGTCAGAATATAGGTTTTGACCTTCCCTCACACTATTTTCCAAGTCTATACAAGCATCGACTTGGTTAGATTTCTTCTTGACTTTTTCACTTTGATTATTGTACATACATGCCCAGGTGAATCCTCGAGGATTGCATCGCTGACATGCCCGCGTTCCCTACATCTTTTCAGCTGACCACTCACCACTACTTAACCTCACCTCCATCCGATTATGATTCTGATCCCTCTTCCACTGATTGAAACCCTAACCAAAGCCCTAGGTCGAATCCTGGGGGCTGCAGCATCCCCTCCGACCATTCAGCGGCTCAATTTGTTGTCGAATTGAGGTGATCCAAAGCTCCGCCAGCTCCTCCACCTGAAGCTTTGCTCTGGGTGTCTCAGGTCTGGTAAGTTTCTTCCTTTTCTATTTTTCGTGTTCCGTATAATTGCAGTAGTTTAGCTTCACATTTTATTTTACTTGATTTCATCTATTCTATCATAAAATCCAAATCATTTGATTGGTGGAGCTTCATCTCCGTTGCCTGATTCTGACCACTCCCAGCCACTCCGATCACCCTCATCACCTTCCTCCTCATCTCCTTTATGCCCCACACACCTCCAACCACCTAGATCTTGTTCAGATCTAGAGATCAGATTTTCTACCTCCATTGCAAGTCGAAGGACGCCATCCCATGCACCCTTCGCTCCCACCTCCCTCTGAAGCTCGCTGGAGCTTCACATTTTTGTTGTTAACAATCTCCTACAAGAAAGAATAGTAAAGGAGCTCTTCTTCAGAGCCATCAAACCCCAGGAGGGTCTCCAGGTCCAACGCCATCGCCAAGCCCGTCTGATGAACCTAGACCCATTTTGACTCCACCCATCGACAGGGAAGAACCCTAGGGGACTTTTGGGATCATCAGAAGAGAAAGAGAACATCGGAGTTGTTCGAAGGATCAGATTGAAGTCGAGCTTAGTGTTGTTCTTCATCTGTTCTTTGTGAGGACCTCCGGGCCATTGGATTTTTACTCGCTTCCAGACCGCACCCCAGCTGTTGGATGCACTAGACAATGTCTGTTGATCTCACGATCGGAGATCTAATTTCCGTCGTCGGTCGTGAAGCGTCATCGCCACACCAGGAGATGACACGTGGATTAATGAAGCCGATCGAACTGTCTGTCTCCTCACATTGTTGGCCATTTTGTATTCCTAGCCTAGCAACTTATTGTACTTAAGATATAGTCTACAAACATTCATCTGCCTTTACTTATTTTTTTGTAATATTTGCATGAAAGCCCTTGAACTTGTTTGTATTTACAACCAGGTCCCTCACTACGTAACCTCACATGCTTGTGCGCATGAGGTGTGGTTATTTTACAGAGGGGACCTAGCTGCTTTCGTATTTACATTCAATCCTTAAAATCACATATATAGAGTTATATTTTATCGAAAATTTGCAAATTGGCCCACGCACGTTTTGGTAATCACATTTATACCCTTACTAGGAGTTGGATATTTTTACTACTTGGGTATTTTGCATGATAAGCCCCTGTAGTTTATTTTGGGGTTCGATATTGGTCCAGGACCTTTGTTTTTCTAACATATATACCCTTGGCAGTATGCATTTTCCATTTATTGTCTTTATTTTGTGAAAAATATCTCCAAGTGCCTAAAAATTTTGAAGAAATTTTACTTAAATGCACTACCACTTAATTAATCATATATATTTTTTGTGGAGTGATTTAAATTTGTTTTCTATTTTTTTTTTAAAAAACAATACTACTTTTCATTGTCGACCTTAAAAAATCCAAAAAAATATAAAATCATTTTGTAAAAATATAAAAAAAAATTTCTATGTACTTTACTCTATTTTATCATCTGATCAAAAATTAAACAAAAATATAACTAAAACCCTAAAAATCTCAAACTCGAAACTATATAAAATTCTCAAAAAATTATAAAATATCCAAAAAAATATTTTTCTCTGTTCTAGATTTTGTTTTTTGTGGTATACTTTAATAGTTTTGGAATTTTCTATGATGATTTGATATTTTTAAAATAAAACATGCTATTGTTTGTTTGTTTTTTCACTATTTTGACCTTATATTCCGATTAAAAATCCTTAACAATTTGCAAAAATTTTATAAAATATACAAAAATAATATAAAATTATTAAAAACCCAAAAACACTTCATTTCTTGATTTTTGACTAATTATTATATATTTTATCTATATACTACCTATAGTCTATATATATCCACCTATATATCTACATGATATTTTACAAAAAAAGGAAACTAAAAATCTAAAAATATAAAAAATACAAATATATAAATTCAAAAAGAATATATAAATTTATAAAAATAAATATATATGTATATATATGTATATAAACTAACAAAAACCATATTTTGGCACAGTATTTGAGAGACATATTGTACTTGATTTTCTTTACTTCACATTACTCTACACCATTGCTTCCGGTGTTCGTCCCCTACTTGCATATCACTATACATATTTAGTAGGGAATAATAAATTTTAACCATTGTTGTTAATTGATTAATTGTCTGTGAGGGTTAATTGTTGAATAGCCGAGAGATTTGAGTAGTCGCCTCAGCAATAGTGAAGCTGATTTGTCAGCTCATTTTAGCGACTCTAAATTTTCCACTTTTCGCATGTCCAAGCAGACATCAGCATGGCCAGTCTTCAGTGACTGAACCATATCACCCACACTGAGATGGTAAGTTTGTCCAGAGAACTGAGCCTCAACACCATCAGTCTCCACCATACCCAAACAACTAGAGACAAAGTTCTTACTAGCAGCCGACATACCATCAACATCAGCAATATTAGCATTACGCAACTGCTCAATATTAGTAGTATCCTCCTCCTCGGCACTATCAACATCAGCCTTCTCCTCGATATAACTCTCAATATTCATAACAACTGCCTCTACACCATTCCCAGTATTAGCATGGCATGTACGTTGAACCATCCAAAGCTGCTCATGTGAACACATACCTTGGCTGCTTGGCTCAAATGCGGACGAGCTTAACAGAAATCAGTTAGAAGCTTGATGACCTCACTACTGTCAAAATGCTTATCCCAGCATAGGTTAAGATAAATCCCAACAATTTCAGGAAGAGAAAGTAGGTAGTTTGTGATGTTGTATTCGGCCTCACAGAGTTAGCTATTCTTGATATTTTCTTATCTAATGATGTCACTTTCATAAGCGGTAGGACTTCACAACCTTCTGCCACAACAAAGGGGAAGATAAAAGAGACTTCTGGCAAATCATGATATTCTGTATCACCGATCCAACAGTCGGGCCAGGTAAGAAAGAAGAAGATGAAGGAGCAGCACCAGACCCAAAAAACCAAAAAATGAACAAAATAAAAAAGACCAAAAAGAGAGTAGAAGCCGAAGTGACATCATTCCAGCAACAGAGAGGACCGTACCCGCAATTGATCCATTGCACGATGATGGAGTCGAGCATGCATTTTTTGGATGCCCACCTCTTATTGATGAGTGTACTCCTTTTTATCATCCATTTGTACAGTAAGATATTGACATTAATTCTGAGGTAAGTAAGAACAATGCTTTTTTATTTGATTATGTACATATTTTATTTCCTGATGCAAAAAAAAACCAAAATATCAGAAAATTGAAAACAACTTTGTCTTCCTGATGTTATAGAAATCATTCAAAATCTTATTCTTGATGTGCCTTTTCGTAAGATCATCAAGTACATGCCAAACTTAAGAAAGGACTAAAGGAAGCATGAACAACAAAGCAACGGCCACATATAATTCAAGAAAGAACTGTGAAGCACATCCTAACCGTGGCTACTGTTAATGCAATAAGCAATCTCCCAAGCAAAAAGAAAGATATGGGAGATCCTCTTGTCAGATGATAGATGTTCAACCAAGAGTTATATAGAACACTCCTTGACAGTGGATAATCCATCAATATGATGCCTATTTCACTGCTTAAAGAATTTGGGTTAGGACCGCTCAAGTCTACCTGAAAGATCTTGCAGTTTGCAAATACATCATCAAGTGGCCAAGAGGCATTTTGGAGGATGTCATTATTACTATTCAAGGGATGAAATTTCCTATGGATTTCATTGTGCTAGACATGGACACCTCGTCTCCTTTACTTCACACTCCGATCATACTCAGGCAGTTGTTCCTACGGAAGTGATGGACTACGACACCAGATAGATCACCTTTCATTTTAACAGTGACAAGGAAACCACTGATATGATCCACGTGCCAAAGCCAGCAGATTCTACATCATATGAGATTATACCTACGCAACATGGAACATAGTACTATGGCTTTCAACCCGAAATCAGAGACACAAATCTATTCATGAATGAAATCGGGACCCATGAATTTCTCTCCACTGAGGAAGGAGCAGATAGCACAGTCGAGTTTCCCACTATTTTTGAAGATGAGATCTTTGTTGGTATGCCAGAAGAATGGATTGGTGGCTACCGATCCTTAGCAGAGCAAGAAGAGATTATTAAGTATTTTTGTAAACAAGAAGATGTTACTGAACTTTTATGTAAAGCATTGAACTTCGAGCTTGAATTGCCAATGGTAGACAATTTGTCGTTGATGGGTCTGATACTACTGCCCTGCACAGTTGCTGAAGTTGCTACTGAATTGATTCCCACCCCACCTGAGCTCAATCCATTACCAGCAAACATGAAGTATGCCTTCCTTGCAGATGAATAGAACATGTTCCCGGTCATCATAAATTGACAACTGACTAAGGATCTAGAATCTCATATGCTCGAGGTTTAAGAAAATTGCAAAATAATAGTCTGGAAAATTTCATATCTCCATTGGATCAACCCCTCACTCTGATCACATCATATCTGCCTCGAAGAAGATAGCAAACCCTCCAGAGAATTTCAATGCAAATTGAACCCTAACCTCTGGGAGGTTGTTATGAAAGAAATTACTAAATAGTGTGATGTTGGATTCATATATCCCATCTCCGATTCAAAATGGGTGAGTCCACTACATAAAGCGCCGAAGAAATCTGGGATAACCATTGTGAAGAACAACAAGGGAGAGGAGATCCCAACCAGAGTACCAACTTACTGGTGCATCTGTGTGGATTACAGGAGCTCGAATCTAGTGACCAAGTAAGATCATGTCTCGCTTCCCTTCATCGACCGGATAGTTAATAGATTGGCCGTGAAGAAGTATTTATGTTTCTTGGACGGATACATTAGATACAATCAGGTTGTCATTGCCATTAGAGATTAAGAGAAGACCACCTTCAAATGTCCATTCAGGATATATGCCTTCCACAAAATGCCTTTTGGATTATGTAATTCTCCTGCGACATTTGAAAGGAGCATGTTGGCAATATTTGTAGATATTTTTGGTAGTTTTCTCATGGTTTTCATGGATGACTTCTCGATTTACATAGTCAGTTTTGATTAGTGCCTTACACATCTAGATCGAGTATTGAAGATATGCTACGAAGTTAATCTTGTACTCTTGTGGGAGAGAAGTCACTTAATGGTGACTAAAGGAATTGTGCTAGGCCATGTGATATCTAAGTGTGGCATGGAGGTTGACCCCCGCGAAGGTGGACGTGATTTGCAAGCTCAAACCACCTACAAATTTGAAGCAAGTCCGATCGTTTCTTGGGCATGTGGTATTTTATAGAAGATTCATAAAAGGCTTTAGCAAAATTGCCCAATCGTTGACTGAGTTTCTTGGTAAGGAGACAGATTTTATTATAAATGCCAGAGTTCTCCATGCCTTTAATCAATAGAAAGAATTGACCACTTAGGCCCCTTTCCTACAGCCGTCGGATTGGTCTTTACATTTGAGATCATGTCTGATGCTTCCGATAATGCCAATGGGGCAGTTTTGGGACAAAGAAGAGATGAACTACTAATGAATCATTTATTCATCTACGTTATTTCTTTATATTATCTCTCTTTCTTAAAAAAACCAACAATTATCTCTAACAAATCTAACAAATAACACTAATTAATTAATATTGTTGTAAATAATAAACTATAATTATTGTATATTAATATACCAATTATTGTACTATTATTTTATTGTTTATTATTTATTAAAAATCTAATAAAAGTTAGAATAATATTGTACATAACTAATTTAACATAATTTATAATATAAAATTCCAAAAAATAAAAAAATAAAATTAAGTAAATTATTACTTTAAATTACTTGCAATAATATTTACTATATACAGATGATTTTATCTCTCTTTGAGTCAACATGAAAGTTGTAGATCTCATCGAGAACTACAACTTTCATATTTTTTATTTTTCCTAACTTTTTCCCATTTATTTCTTTTCTATTTTTTCACCATTTTTGCATTTATCTCAATTCTCATTGGGCGATAAGGCCCATCTCATCGTACCACATGGCCTTTGCTCTTCTTTGCTTCCTGCAGCTTCCTGAGCCATTAGATCACTTGGTTCAACAGTTGGGAGTCATCGCCTACCTCCAACTCCCCCATATGGAAAGTCGCAATTCTTCGCACCTCTTCAGCTTCACCTAATTCTTGCAACACCTCGTGTGTCCAAACCTCGACATCTTTCACTTATCCGTCCATCAGCCTTCTTCGCCCAAGTGGTTGTTCCTCTCATGTCCATCACATGTTCCACCGGTCAGCAAATGAAACTACTGATGTCCAACCGTGCAACCACCACACTCCTTTTAAATCCCCTTCATTACTGCTTGAGGCAGTTATCCACCACTCTCACGCAAAACCCCTAGCTTGTAGACTTCCTTGTGATAGAGAGATGTTCCTTTAGTAAGCGACGATGAAGGCGTTCACCGGCGAGATCCAAGGTGCAATCACCTTGTTGCAGACCTTCATTTACGAGCAGCTTAATCTTGATCGCTTCGCTAGAGATCTGAAGTGATGACTTGAAGCTTGAAGCTTCATCCAGGCTTTGATTTCCATTTTCCATTTCCTCGTTTACTTCATGCCTTCAATTCCGGGTGTACATATCATCTTAGATTCTTCAAGTTTTCATTCTATTTTCCTGTATAATTGTATAATGTCCTTCTTTATCTAAATTGTTGTATACCATAATCAACCTTGTTCTTTCACGTGAGTATCACCTTCTGAACTCTCTTTTCTCCATCACCTCCTCCACCTCACTCCATTCCAATCCTTACAAAGGTCTGAAACACACTTTGGTTCTTTCTTCCCATGCAATCAAGCCCTCCTTTTCGTTCATTTTTCCTTCGAATAGCCTTGCAAGTTGCAGGGCTTTGTAACTAACCACTACAGGTCTTCAATGATCGTAGTATCATCAGAACAAAGTTGCAAACCTTCACCTTTGATGACCAGAGCTCGCTAAGGTGCTCTAGGGCAATATATATAGATATAGGGGCTTCGTCTTGATTGAATGTGCTCCAGTTATCTTCTCCGAATCTCCAACATCTCAGACACAGGTAGAGGAGGAGTTTGGGATCACTGGAGCTCCACCCTTGCGCCACCTTACAAGGAGGAGAGGGAAGAACACAAACATGCAACCGTCATTCGATATGGTCCTCAAGATTAGATCCAATGGCCCTGATCATATACACATCTCATTCCGATGCAGCGCTTCCACCCTGCAGGTGGGAGCGACCGAACCAACCTTGAGGTACCAACGAGCGATGCAAGGACCGAGCCATGCCACCCGAGCCTCCTTCCAGTCACATGCATGGGGCACGTGATAGTGGTTAAATTGCAAACAAGCCCAGGAAAGATCGAAATTTGGAGATAAGCCCCACCCCAAAGGAAAATTTACTTTAATTACCCTAGCAAGTTTCTATATTTACTTTTTAGTCCAATTTGAATCTTTTTTATAACAAAATAATTCATGTTTTCTTGCATTTATGCCCCCACATTGTTCTCTTAATACTTGTGGACCACTTATCCAATTTAATGAAATTGGTGTTGTTGGAAAGCAAATTTTTATGCCTTTTAATTTAGTGCATTTAAATCACTTTTAATTTTAGAAGAATAATTTTGTCTATTCATCGTTATTATTTATTCAAAATTGAAATTCAATTAGGTTGAATTAGTTCTCTTCTTGGCATTGATTCATTAATTCATTAATTAATTGATTTCACAATTATTTATTTTATCTAATAAAAATTTTGTGGATTGTGTGTGTAGTTTGTAATTGCATTTATCATGATTTAGCATGTAAAAATAATTGTATATAAATATTTGAAAAATGCATGCATTTGTTTCTTTGCATCTTGCATGAATTAGAGAGCCTATTAATTGCTTAATTAAATAGTTGGACGTCTAAATTTAATTAGGTAATTGCTCGTGTCCCTGTGTTAGACTCTAGACTTGCCCACATATAAATTCAAGTCGAGAACTCTTCATGGAGATCTTACCTTGATTTTGAGTGATTAATGAATGGCCCATGCTACAACAAGGGCATATTATTTTAGTCGATTGACGATTCATCGGATGTGAAATTGCTGGGGACAAGGCTTCGTTAATATGATTAATTTCGATTTAATATTGTATTAAGTTGATTATTTATTATTTAGGTTAAAGTTGTTTATGTTGTTTTGGTTCATTGTTTTTTATTTATTGATTGTAATGTATGTTAACTTGATAATTCTTTGATCTCTTTTTTAACCATTTCTCTTCTGTGTTAGGGCCAGTAGAATCAAGGATGTTTGGAGACCTACAGAGCCTGGAGCTCAAGTTTGACATTCTAGCTGAGAGGAGACGCAAGAGTCCTTCGAGAGTGTGAAGTTTATCAAGTTGTTTTGTTCTATATTTGTTATTTTTTATATTATTTGTATATGGACTTGGACAATATAATTTTGTGTGTTGAGTCTGTTTCACCCTTGTTTGGTTGGGACTCAACTTGAGTGCCCGAATAAAGATTTAGGCACTTGACTCTTAGAGCTATTGTTGACATTTTATTCTTTGTGCTTGAATTGTAAGTTAGGACACGCTAACTTATCTAAGAGATTAACTCATCTCTAAGATTTGTGAGATGCACTTAAACTATGGTTGACTTAGCCAAATTTAATCAAATTCTATCCCGCTAATAGAAGTTATGCTTAAGATTCGGATTTTTTGTTGACTTGCATTCATTTAGTTGTTAACTGTTATTTAGACTCTCATGTGCATGAACAGAGTTGGGATGAATGTAAGTATAGTTGACATGAGCATGCATTATTATTTCTCGTATGCATTGGCTTTGACTCGAACCCAACCTTTATTTATGATTTAGAAAATGAGACTGGCCAGTAGACGATGTTCTATATGCTCATAAGTAAAATTCAAGTGATAACCTAAGCTCTATAACTAGGAATGTTAGTGCAATGTGACTTAATTAAAATAGAGTTAAGACTCACATTGTATTGGGAGAGCAAACCCTCATTATTTGCAAGTATATTCTTAGTGTTGAGACATGATGATGTATCCATAGGATAAAGCCTAAATCCTACTTAAACATGCTCGAAATGGATCTAAATTTTTGTATTATGACTAATAAAAGAGACAAGTTAACTTGACCACACATTATGGTCTTCATGTGTGTGTTGGTGAATCAATTGGGTTTGCTTGCACTTGGTTGTGATTCTTTTTACCTTTCCCAAAATTCCTCGAACTCCATTTCACATCTCCTGAGATTCAGACTTCTAAATAGATTCAAGTCATTAATTATGTCTTGGTTTCCCACCCTTATCTTTAGTCTTTGGATACTTAGGCTACTTTTCATCCAAAGTATAGGGGGAAGCCAAGTTGTCTCTAATTGTTCACCTCTAGTTCCTTATTTTCATATCTTTTTACTTAAGCTAATTCTCACCTTAAGTATAGGGGACCCGAGTCCTTATATTCTATTTATTTATTCTTTTAAATTCATTCATACACCCTATATTCTTGATTCAGTTCTTGTATACCTCCTCATAATTAGCATGAGCTATGTCTTCATATCACTTTGTGCTATGAGGACATAGCACCAGCTAAGTATAGGGGGTGTACCATTTATATTCCATATATACTTTAGTCATAAATCATATTTAAAATTTTTCAAAAATTTTTGGGCTACAAGTATTGTATTATTTGGAACTGATTTTTGTAAAAATGATTTGAAAATGATTTGGAAAATTTTATATGCCTATTGTACATAGTTTTTAAAAATGTTTTACATGGTTTGTAAAGATACAGTTTTATAAGCTTTGGCAAATAATTTATTAAATATTTGGAAAACTTATATCTATGTCACATTTACTTGAAAAATGTTTTACTTTGGTTTGAAAAATGGGGGTTTTACTTGTTTGAAAATCTTTGTAAAATGTTGGGAAAATCCAATAAAATGTTGGGAAAATCCATAATTATGTGACAAGGTTTATAAAAAGTTTTTCAAATTGTTTTCAACTTTAATGTTGTAAATTGAGATTAACAAATTGTTTTGTAATGAAGTCAAACTTTCGAACCTTATTCAAAAACAAATAAAAATCAGGAAAATGAAAATTTCTTTAGTATCAATTCTGACTACTAGACCTAAAAATGATTATAGTGAGGAAACTACGGTTTCCCTTCGTAGAGTGGATGGTTAAAAGACAACACTTATAACACCATCTTAAAGTAATGCAGATAGCCGTCTGACTGTTCGTACTTACACCCACACTGGCTGAAAGTATATGCAACTAATCATATGAGTTTAGGCTAGTCATTATTTCTCTAAAGAAGATAAAAAGTTATATAAAATAAAATTCACAAAAAGATTCACTTATTAATTTGGTGTATTTCCCAAACACTTTCAATTTGCACTCAAGCCTTGTTGAGATCTCTAACACTTGGTTGATGAGGTCTAAGGACTTAGAGTTAACATGTCCTAACCATTAGATTCTTAGACTTAATAATTCAAACTTCACCAGTTAGAAAAATTATATGCTATATTGCATGCTTAATATCCTCTGTAAAGAACATGACCATCACCCACACGCACAATTGCATTCATGATTGAGATGAGTCGAGGTTTCACTTGAGAATATGGGATTTGAGATTTAAGTTTAGACCTGATTTTATGATACTCGAGGAAGGGATAAGATTAATTACGTCTTCATGAAACCTGAATGCCAACATCTTATCCAGTATGGGACATGGTTCTCATACTAATTTCTTGATCAAAATCGAAATGCCAGGGTGTGATATTATTTTGTTGATCAGTGTACGCCAATCCTTGGTAAAAGCATTGGAGCTAGCCAAAAAGAAAAGAAAAATTATTGATGAAAAGAAAAGCTCAAAGCATTACAAAGTTGCATTCATATGAGCTAACACCAAAGGCGAGCACTCCCAACCTTTGTGTCCAGTTGGACCAAAATATTAGGCTTTTAGGAGTCGGTCTAGTACCTCAAAAAGGGCTCTACATCATAAGTGATACAAGTATGGGTACAAGTATATTAGATACTTGAAAAAGACGTACCCCCGTATACTCCAAGGAAAACAAGTACACATTGTTCTACTTCTTTTGACGGATGCATTGATTAACAACAAAAATACATTTTGTTGAGTTAATAAGGCACTTGAGAGATACCTTGTTCGAATGAGAGGAAGAAAAGAAATGACACCATCATATTGCCTCTATTATCTAGCTTATCATCCACATTATGAAGTCTCACAAACTAATGAGATGGTGAATTGAAGAAAGACAATATTTAATCCTGAGTGTTGAGGATTAAGTCCTTTGGAGATTCTCTAGTATATTAACTTTAGGTGACATCTTGGATCTACTCTTGTGAACGCAATCAAGACATTAATGTCATACTTCTTATTATTTATGTATACATTGTGAGTCTGGTGATTAGAGGGATTGAATTCCTTATGATTACGAATGGTTTTAGCTTAAAGTCTTAGGATCATTACAACCAAGTGTTCTGATTTATCTTAATACTTATCTTTTCACATGCACATGTCGGGGATTTCAGATTAATCTAACCATCTAATTGATTCTTTATTTATTAGCTCGAGAATGAGCTTAGCTTAAGTACATGATGTGATTAATCTCAGATTCATCTACATTATTTCTTTATATTGTCTCTCTTGCTTAAGAAAATCAATAAAAATCACTAACATGATTAATATCATGTTGTAAATAATCGACTATAATTATTGTATATTAATATAACTATTATTGTGCTATTATTTTATGTGTTTATTACTTATTAAAAATCCAATAAAAATTAGAATGATATTGTACATATATAATTTACACTAATTTATAAAAATAAAAATCCAAAAAAATAAGAAAAGAAAAAAAAATTAAGTAATTTATTGCTTTAAATTACTTACAAATATATTTGGTGTATATAGATGATTTATCACTCTTTGAGTTCAACATGAACGTTATAGATCTCATCAAGATCTACAAATTTCATGTTTTCCATTTTTTCTAATTCATTTTCCCTTTTATTTCTTTTGTATTTTCTACCATTTTTTGCATATATCTCAATTCTCATTAGGCCACATGGCTCCATCTCAGCGCACCACATGGCTCCACCTCTTCTTTGCTTCCCGTCACTTCCTGAGTGATTGTATCAATTGATCTAACGGCTAGGAGTCATCACCTACCTCCAACTCCCCCTTCTGGAACGTCGCAATTCTTCGCACCTCTCCATCTTCACCTAATTCTTGCAACCACCTCATTTGTTCAAATCTCTAACCCTTACATCCTTCCCTTCCTTATTCATCAATCATCTTTACCCTTATTGTTGTTACTCTCTTGTCCCTCACGTGTTCCAATGGTCAACAGTTGAAACTACTGCTCTCCAATCGTGCAACCACCACACTCTCTTCCTCAAAACCCCTTCGTTGCCGCTTCAATCGGTTATCCACCACTTTCGTGCGAAACCCCTAGCTCCTAGTCTTCCTTGTGACAGAGAGAAGTCTTTAGGGAGCGACAATAAGGGCATTCTCCGGCGAGATCCATGGTGCAATCACCTTGTTGCAAACCTACATTTACGGGCTACTTGAGCTTGATCTCTTCACCGGAGATCTGAAGCGACGACTTGAAGCTCGAAGTTTCATCCAGGCTTAGATTATATCTTCCATTTCGTCACTTACTTTCCACCTTCAATCCAGGTGTAGTTCTGATCTTAGCTTCTTCAAGTTTTCATTCTATTTTCCTATATAATTTTACTATTTCTCCAATACCTCCTCCACCTCACTCAATTCTAGTCCTTGGAAAAGTTTGGAACACAATTACAACTCTTTCTTCACACACAACCAAGCCTCCATTTCATTCATTTCATTTCCAATAGCCTTGCAAGTTGCAGGGCTTTGTAACTAACCACTACAGGTCTTCAAAGATCAGAGTATCATCATAGCAAAGTTGCAGACCTTTACCTCCAATGACCAGAGCTCGCCATGGTGTTCTAATGCAATATGTAGAGAGATAAGTATTTCGTCTTGATCGCTTGTGCTCCAGTTATCATCTCCGACTCTCCAACATCTAATACACTGGTGGAGTAGATGTTTTGGGTTCACCGGAGCTCCGTCCTTGCACTGGCTACCAAGGAGGAGAGGGAAGAACGTGGCGTAAACTGACGTTCGATCTGGTCCTCCAGATCAGATCCAACAGCCCTGATCGTATCTATGCGTCATTCTGAAGCAGTGCTTCAACCCTACGGGTTGGAGCATCCGAACCAACCACGAGGCACTAGTGAGCGACACGTGGACTGAGCCACGCCACTGGAGCCTCCTTCTGGTCATGTGCACGAGGCACATGATAGTGGTCAAATTATAGAAAATCCCAGGAAGGATCAAAATTTGCAAATTTTGTGCTTTTTAATTTAGTGCATTTAAATCATTAATTTGATCTTTATTTCACACATTAAATTTCAGAAGAGTAATTTTGTCTATTCAGCCTTATTATTTCTTCAAAATTGAATTGCAATTAGGTTGAATTTGCTCGCATCTTGGTATTGATTCATAATTCAATAATTGATTGATTTCACAATTATTTATTTTATCTAATCAGGTGCTTATTTGTGGATTGTGTGCAGTTTCTGATTGCATTGTATTATGATTTAGCATGTAAAATAATTGTGTAAAAATATTTAAAAAATACATGCATTGTTTCTTTGCATCCTGCTTGACTTAGAGAGCCTATAAATTGGTTAATTAAATAGTTGACATCTTAATTTAATTAGTTAATTGCTCGTGTCCCTATGTTCGATCGTGGACTTGCCCAGGTATAAATTCAAGTCGAGAACTCTTCACAAAGAACTTACATTGGTTTTGAGTTATTGTTGATTGGCCCATGCTACAAAGAGAGCATATCATTTTAGGTGATTAACGATCCATCAATTACCATTAGCTATTCACTATTCTAGCAAGACATTAGACGAAGCACAGAAGAATTATACCATCACAGAGAAGGAGCTGCTAGCAATTGTTTTTGCCTTTGAAATGTTCAGATCACACTTTCCTAGATCCAAGGTCATTATTTATACAGATCATTCTACCATCAAGTACTTGTAAAGCAAGAAGTATGCCAAACCTAGACCAATCAAATGGATCCTTCTACTTTAGGAGTTTGACCTGGAAATCATAGATAATTCTGGAATAAAAAATGTGGTGGCAGACCATCTATCAAAAATACTAGAAACAGATACTCCTGAGAAGAGCAAGATCCCCATTAGAGAAACCTTCCCAGAAGAAGCAATTTTGTCAGTGACCTCTCTTCTCTGGTTAATTGATTTTGTGAATTGTCTTATGTCCAAGAGAAATCTGCAAGATTGGCCTAAGCCGAAGGTTGACAAGTTCTTCTCAGATATCCATTTCTACTAGTAGGAGGATCCTTATTTATTTCGTGAGTGGACAGATTGCATCTGGAGAAGTTGTATTCCTCATAAGGAATATCATAGTATCATCGAGCATCGCCACAACTGCGAATCAGGAGGACACCAATCAAGGAAAACAATGGCAGGGAATGTACTTCAATGTGGACTATAGTAGTCGTCTCTTTTTAAATATGTAGACGAATATGTAATACATTGTACTGACAGTCAAAAGATGGGGGAAGCTATTGGATTAAGAGATACAATGCCCTTGAAATACATTCAGATACAAGTCATTGATTTGATGGGCCCATTTCCTAACATCCATGATTTTGAATATATTTTGCTCGGTGTGGATTATGTCAGTCATTGGGAAGAGGCTATCCCAACTCGATCCATCAACAGTCGCATTGTCGATTCCTGAAAGAAAATATCATTGCAAGGTTCAGGATTCCGAAGATTCTAATATCTGATTATGGTAGCCACTTTATCAACAGAGAAGTCAAGAAGCTGACACAGGAATACTATATTGAGCAGCATGTCACTTCTCTATACCACCCACAATCCAATGGCTTCGTTGAATGTTCAAACAAGGAGATCAGGATTATTCTTTAGAAGTTTGTATGGCCTGATTGGAAGAACTGGTCACAATTGCTCAACTCGGTTCTTTGGGCTTATCACACTGCATACAAGTCACATTTGAGAATGTCTCCCTACCTCCTACTTTATGGCAAGCCATGCCATCCACATGTGGAATTATTTCACATAACTTTATGGGCAATCAGTATTTCTAAATTAGATTCCAAGAATGCCGGAAAGAATAGAAAGATTGATCAGAATCGATTACTTGAATTCATAGACTATGCATAAGACAACAACATGATGTACAAGGAGAAAGTCAAGAAGTGACATGACAAGCATATCCACAGGAAGACTTTTGAACCTGGTCAGAAGGTTTGTTGTTTGATGCAAAGTTGAACTTTTTCCAGGAAAGTTGAAGAGCAAGGTCATTCATAGTGAACCGTGTGTGTGACAATGGTAGTAACATGATATTTGGTTTGTCACCTGAGGCACAACCTTTTGTGATCAATAGACAGTTGCCGAAGCCATACTTAGAGCACGATACATTCTTGTCCTTTGTTAATTCAACACCGGTGATATTTCAAGATGAGCTCGAAGCTGCAAAATCATTAGAGTCAGATGAGGCTCTCAAATTTATCATTAAATAATTCTTATTTTCTTCTTTTCCTCTTTTCTTCTTTTCAAAATTCATTCTTTCATTCTTCTGATTATTGCGCTCATCCTATTCATCATTGTTATACTTAGGATATGCTTCATCCTAAGTATAAGGGGATGAGTATATATGGGTGCTCATTCTTTGATCCCTCACATGTCTCCTCAAGTCTTGATATTCTACTTATACTTAGTGATATTTTAACCTAAGTATAGTGGCAGAAATGACAAGCTAATAACTTATTCATTCCCACACTTGACCCTCCCTGGTTTGTATACAGTCAACTATAATTCAGATTAATAGATCTTAAATATAGGGTGGACGATCAACTTCTCATTCTTTCATTATTCAATCATTGTAGTATAGGATTTTCTATACTTAGTATAAGTTATATATTCCTCTTTTCTCTCTGATCGATGAGGACATAGCTCAAGCTAAGTATAGGGGGTTGTAGATATGTTGCATATTCTTTAGCCATAACTCGTAATTTTGTATTTTTGAATAATATGGCTAAAATACTATATGAATAAAGATATACTATTAATTGGTATAGATATGTATAACATTGTTCAAAATACTTTGAATATATTGATTAACAAATTGGTTTAAAATTGTTTTACAAAATGATTGAAAAATGTTCTAAATTCTTTTAAAAATCGTTTGGAAAACTTTTTTGAAATATTTTCAAACTTCTGTAAAAACTTTTTGTTTGCAAAATTTGTTTCATTTGTTTGAATATTAAGAAATTCATTTTTCACATGATTTGGAAAATGGTTGTAAAATTATTTTGAAAATTCTATACATATTTTTTGAAAAATATTTGCAAAATTATTTTACATTTTGTAATTGTTTGTAAAACGTTTATCAAAATTATTTTAAAAAAAATGTTTGTTAAAATATTTTCAAATTATTTTGAAAACCTTATAGACAATTATAGAAAGTAAACATTCTTTACAACCTTTATATATATATATATATAAACCCATAAATAATAACTAACTTAACAAGTATAAATATCCAGTATAAATCCTCTAACTAATTATTGTAAATATTAATGCACTCTCGTGTAAATAATTGCACATAATTATTTTACTCACCCTTTTCTTCTTCAAAATCAATAAAAAAATTACAAATTAGTTCAAAATTAGAAAATTTCCTTCATAATCTCTTGCATTGTGCATAGCATTTGCATCTTTTGGAATGATTAAGATAATTGAACAAGTCTAAATAAAGTCTAAAGATTGGAGCTTGGTCTAGACCTTAATAAACTTAACTTCAGAGGAACCCATTAAGGACTAGAATGGAAATTCTCCAAGTTGCCTTGACTTAATTCTTTAGGTTCCATGAGACTATGTTCATGAGCTGATTCAATGTGTCTAACTAGAACCCTTCATGTCATCCGTACGAATCTTGAGACAGTGGCTTGACTAGAAACCTCACACTTAACACTTAACTCAACCTCGATGGATTGTTGAAATATCTTGCAATCTAGGTTGGGACTATACTAGGTCGCTTCGTCAAAGGTAGCTCAGGAAACATTTTTGGGGACTGCCAAAACCAGTACTTCAACCCACTTCTTCTGGTAGAAATAACATCTAACTACTGGAGACTGGATTGAGACAATGCTTCGGAGGAGGAATGGTCTACTAGCACTATTTTTTCCAATACCCCAAACAAGGGCGGATCAAATGATTATATATCTGTCAGGGCACAAAAAAGAACTAAGTGAAATGCAAAGCAGAGAAAATTATTAAAAAATCCTACACCAAAGATTCCATAAAAATTTGAGCTTCCAGAAAAAGCCTGCTTCTTAGTGAAGAATCGGTTACCCCGGCCGAGCTTCATAAGGAAATGCGACTACACTAGATTGTTCCCACTTCCCTTCCCATTCATCTAACTTCTCGGTTTTGGTTGTGAAACTAGCAAGCACCTGAACCTTAGAAGGGAATATTCTGTCTCCACGGGGATGAGTTGCCAGAGGAGGAGACTCCTTAATAGTTCACTGATTTGTCTTGGAAGAGCTAGCAAATTCAAAGACATGGTTCTATTATTTCAAGGTCACGAGAGTATGCGAATGAAAGGATGGTTCTGACCAGACAATGGATTGAACTGAATAATAGGGTTATGGAACTTAAGGGTTGTTGTGTCACACATCCGATCCCTAATGCTTTCCAAAAGAAACAAGAATCCAAAGGCTTAACTGAGCTCCAAACTTTGATTTTATCAAGATAAAATTGAAAGTAAAAAATTATTCCAAGTTATTTATTTTTCTTTTCTTTATTTTCTTTTTCCGCACTTATTAGCATAAGTTTTTGCTTGGGACTAGCAGAGGCTAGTATAGGGTGTGATGAATATCCATTTCATTATTTATTTCATTTTGGCCTTAAATCCCTAGCTAAACGCATGTATATAACATCAATTTGTACAAAAAAACATTCATTTATTAGTAATATTGTATAAAATAATGTGTTTAACTGCAAAAGAAAAGAATAAAGGAAAGAAAAAGGAAGAAAGTATCAAAGACATTGAGTGACCCTAGACCCTGAGACCCAATTATCATGATGACTTGGTCGACAATGAATAAAGTAGGGGGAGATAGGGCAGAGGAACTGTACAGAAAATAGCTCAAAACCCTAATTTTATAACCCAACAATAAGCCTTTGGGACCTATTTTATTTTCTCATTTTTATACCTCAAATAATAAAACACTAAACATGAAAATGTTATATAAAAATACAAAAAAAATACAAAATTTATTTCTCTTAAAAAATAATGCACACTGTGCTTGGGACTCAAAGAATAAAAAAACGCTAAGAAAACATTATAGACTTGTATCTTCTCCATACATATCCAAAATTGGCCAGACACACTTTATTTTTCATAAAGATAAATTATCTATCTAATGAATGTGTTTTCATTTAATTTGGAATTAAGATGTAAACGTTGGCTTTTGGGCCCTCATTTTGCAAGATACATGTATATAATATTCCTTTATTTATTCTTTATATTTTCCACTTTCTTATATTTTACATATTTGTAAATGTTATTTGAAATACATATGCATAATAAAAATAAACTTAATTCATTAAAATTCATTAAAATAAATAGTGTACGCTAATATATAGGTAAAACATATATATAATATACCAATATAATATATGTACATAATATTGAAGTATATAAATAAACTCAGAAATACACTAAAAATATCTGAATATGTAATTAAATAAGTTATAAATATACAAATTATGTATATAAAGTAATAAAATATATATTGCAAAATAAATATAAAATATGCTAAATATATGAATTTATACCTATAACCCTACATGTAAATATTAGCACATAATAATTGGTCTTGTAAAAATAAATAAAAATCGAAATAAAAAACTACAAAAAATTACAAATTTTTTATGTTTTAACAAAAAATAATTCATTTATTATTTTCTATTGATTTTATAAAAGATTTTAAGATTGCTTTTCCTAGTTGGTCCACGTGGACCAACCATGGCCCAAGGAAAGTGGACCTTTGGTCAATTGTCTTTCCCCTGCCCTCTAACCTTGTCAGAACTCCACCTACCCCCTCTTCTCCATTTTCTTACACCTCCTCCTCAACTCCTCGGACCTCGAGCACCTCACCGTTTTGATCTCCGCACATCCCACTACCTCGCCGATCCCATGCCTTCCACCAACCACCGACTCCCTGCATACAAATCTCCACCTTTTTGGTTGGTTCCTTTTTGATCTTGATCCCTCTCCCAAGTCACTTAGCCCCTCAGACCAAGTAGGCATTAACTACTTGGTGACACGAGGTACTTCTATGGTTCTGCAGCGAGGAGGAGGTGTAGAGATGTTGATCCAGCCATCGCTGGAACCCCTTTCTAGCGGTTCAGCCTCTTCGGTCTTTGGATCGAATCGAGGCCAATTTCTTGCATTTCTAGGTTAGTTTTAATCTTATGTTTTCTTTCTGCATTTTTATTTCAGTTTTTATGATGTAATTTAGGTTAAAATCAAAATCCCTCTTTGACCTAGAGCTTTAGCTCGATGCCAAATTCACCTTATTTCTACCAGTGCTCTGCCCTGATTTCACCTCCATTTCAATCCTCCACAGCTTCTCCACAAAACCCCCTTGTTTCCAACATAAATCATGCAAGGATCTGGTGAATCGAGTTCCCCTTCACCCATCTACCCGGAGCACATCGTCATGGTCATGTACGTGTTGTGCAACTTAATCCACAAGTCGTGTTTCTTCGCCTCGAACCAGGAAGCATTTTTGTGCATGTCTCATGTCTAGAGGATCCACCTGGAGGCACAATGAAGCTAAACCTGTTGCTCAAGGTTGTGTGAATAAGACAAGGCCCTAGGTCCCATTTAAGGGGACATGGAATCCATCGATGACCACCTTTAGGTGCATAGGATCTCCAGGGACATTTTGGACCCATCGATGTGATGATTGGTGGCCAGAGGTGTATGTTATCTGAGATTGAAGGAAGACCTAAGTAGTGTTCTTCACTTCTCATATAGACCACCTCCAAATTATTGGATCAAGGTGCAATTCCAGGTTCTATCCGTACCATTGTATCTCAGTTAATCGTTACACGATCTCAATCGCTCGATTGCTTAAGTGAAGTCCACGTGGAGCGTCGAGCATCGCATGATGAAATATCGCTGGGTAAACTTAAAGAGCCCACTTGTGCCTTTCTGAAATTTTAAGTAGGTCCTGTAAATATTAAAAGAAGTTAAAAAAGTGTTGTAAAAAATTACAAGGACCCCCAAACTTTCTCGCATATTGCATATCAATCCACGCTAGCTCAGCTCATGTGGTCCCCCATGCGAGTTGGGAAAATTTCAAGGGTACCTTGTCGGCTCTGTATATTTATGTTTTGTCCTGGAACTTTGTAAATAAGTGTAAACTTTTTGGTGTATTTGCATGCAACCCCCTATACTATATTTCTATGGTAAATATACCCCTGATAGGACTTTATTTTCACTATTGCATTCCATTTGTTTAAATAGCTTCCATGCTCTAAAAATTATGAAAAAATAAGTAAAGGTACTCCATCTCATGCTTATTCATACTATGATTTACATAGCATTTTCTTACATTTTCTATTTATTAAATCAATTAGGAGTTATTTATTCATTATTTATATATAAAAATAAGAAAAATTATAAAACCACTTTTAAAATTTTGAAACTAGAAGTTATATATCACTATATAATATGACTCCATGCCAAAAATCACAAAAAATAAAAGAAAAACACTAAAAATTAAAAAACCCTCCTAACCTTATAAATTTACAAAAACTATATAAAATCCAAAAAATAGTTTTTATTGTATAATTTTATTTATATTTTATAGTATAAACTAAAAATAGTTTTAAGGAATTTTGGAATATTTATCTATTTTAAAATCCTTAAAACATTCGGTGAATTATTAAAGATATCATTTTTTACTTTAAATCAATTAAAAATACATAAAATTAGCAAAAATTACCAAAAAATGAAAATAGAGAAAAGCCATAGAAACACAAAAACATTTTATTTTATAATTTTTTGAGTCTATATAGTCATATTTATAAATATAAACCCTATATATTGTATATAATTAATATTACTTGGTATTATAATAATAATAATTACCTATAAAGATATTTTAAACCATTTAAAAAAGGATTGTACATGTATATATTTTCTAAATTTTTATATACTTATTTTATATACCATATATATCGTATTTATATTACACATATTATATATATATATATATATATTATATCTTAGAAAAGAAAAATATAATATAAAAAATAAAAAATGCAAAACGTTAAAAATACATAAAATTTAAATATAATTAAACCCACAAAAGCAGAAAAAGTATAAAAATATTTGTTATTTTTTTAGACAATAAGTAACCTACGCCATTTTGTTTCCTGTCTTCAACGCCCTACACGTACTTGCCTACTATACATTTATTTGTAGGGTTATGATAAATTTTAGCTCACTCTACTTTGCATTGATAAATCATTCATCTTGTGGATTATTGTTGACTTAATTAGATTTCTTGAGTGGTCACTTTGATGACTATGCTCTCACATTGTTAGATCACACGACCGCCTTGATTAAACCGATCATTTTAGTGACCAGATACATGTTTTATTCACCCACAAGGAACGTGTACTTCCGTCCTACCAAGAGTTGTTTCAATTCGGGTAATTGTTGAGTCTGCTCTACAAACACTTCAGAAACTATGTTGGTAGATGGATGATCTGCTTAATTCTCCACCTCTGTCACTCCTGGCTCTGAAATCAATACACCGAACATAACTGCAATGATTTCTTCATATTCGGTTTGGTTTGGTTCTTCTTCAAATATGTTTATCAGTGATTATGAATTCGCCTCCCAGTTGAAAATGGAACTTAGATTGAATGTGCTCTCCGTGTCCTCTGAAGAGAGGATTTCTTGTATGAAACTATCATTCAAAGAAATTTGGTGATCGCTGATATCAAGCAATATTATAGTCTTTAGTTGTTGTTTCTAGGTTGCCTTCATCATATGTGTCTTTGAGCTTACTAATCAAGTCCATAGTGACCTTCTTAGTGCAGGAGCGAAATGTGATCTTTCCAAACCCGTAGTCGACGATCGCGTTGACAGTTTGAAGGAATGATTGATCAAGAATGATGGGAGTCTTGAGTAATGGTGTAGGATAGTCCATATCTAGGATGACAAAATCCACTAGAAAATGCATGTCATGCACAGTCATGATAAAGTCATCTAATAAACAACTATACCGCTTGATAGATTGATACGCGAACCGCAACAACATTCGTATTGTTTTAAGAGATCCAAGCCCAAATTCTCCCTTGTCTTTCTTCTTCTATGGAAGATCACCGAGAGCATTCATAGTGGTCATGGTTAATATGTGCTTTTCTCCTTGGTTGTGTTTGTTCTTGTGGCTCTAATGCTTAGAGGTACATGCATGTTTAAAACCTTTTTTCTCAGCTTGCATGTATTCCATGGCCTTCATTAATGGCATTTTCAACACAACATTTTCAATAACAATGTAAGGGTTGGACAATGCATTTATCAAATTTCTGCTTTTTTTAGTATTTTTCATTGCTTCAGAAAAAGGAATATTCATAGGAGAAAATGCATTGTTCTTAATTACATATTTTTTTATAGATGGCTGGCTGAAAGATGGGTCACCATGGAAAACATGCAAAAATATATCTTCATGAGCTTTGGCTTTGTCAAACTATGCTAGACGTGATGTTGGTGTTGGCTCCTGTGTGGTTGGTCTTCCTTGGCTTAGGCTCTTATTTTCTTTTTGGAGATTTTCTTTTTGTTGATTTTTTGTTCTTTTTTTCTCTTGATGGTGGTGCTGGAATAGTGCTGGTGCTGTTCCCCCATCATCTTCTTCATCACCCGGCTCTACTGTTGATTCAACAGATGTAGAAGACAACTCACTAGAAGACGATTTATTCTTCCCCTTTTGTGTGGCAAATGGTTGAAACATCTTGTCGTGCATGAGAATCACTACATGAGACAACATAAAATCTATAATATCTGATTCTGCTATACCAGATGGGATATCACAAACTACCTTCTCTTTCCTTTTAAAGTTGTTGGGATTGGCCTCGACTTATGCTAGAATAGGAGTTTCCATGGCAGTAAGTTCGTCAAGATTTTGTCTCATCTCTGCTAGGCCTTTGATAAGTTAGGCCAAGTAGTCTAAAGTAGGGTTCACTGGAGCAACGCCAGTTTTAGGTGCTGACCAAGTTGGGAATTATAATTCGGAGGATACTAGTGAGAAAACTTATTATTGTAGTGATGAGGGAGTTGTTGATGATGTAATTGAGGAGGAGGAGGATACTAGACATGTTAAGAAGCCACGTAATTGTGATGCAGCTGGTACTGGCAGTATGACGAGTGGCAGTAAGATTGATTTTATTTCTAGGTGTTCTTATAAGGTGGAGACTGTTGATGTAGGTGTTGGTAGCTATAGACAAACCTCCCATTGGAGGGCTGGTGATACGGTCGAATACTGGATAATTGCCCATGCTGTTGTCCACCTGGACGGGCCAAGTGTGCATTGTTGTTCCAGATGTCATTCATTTCTTGGATCTAGGTGGTGGTCCGAAAAATGGATCAACATATGATGGAGGCTGGGGCTTAGGTTGGTAGACAATGAGCTGTTGTGATTGTTGTAGAGGTGCCTAGTTAGGTGCCTGCATGTAATAGACGTGCTGGACCTGAGGTTTCCCTAAACTCGACTGAGGCTGGTGTGTCTATGATGGCACCTTTAGCTCATCAGGAGTTGTGAATGTTGGACTCACAGATTGCACAACATTGATGGTGTTGATCAGCAGCTCCAGCTACTTGGAAACATGATCCAGCTTGTCCAGGTACTTGGTCCTCTTTCTGATCACAAACAATTTCTCCAGGTCCTATGATTGCTTTTCAATAATATCAACCTTGGATAGGTGGCTCTCGATAATGTTGAAGTTGAAGCTCTCATACTTGATTGATTCATGAGATGCCACCATATTAATGGGCTTGTGGTTCATCTGTGGTTGTTGCTGGTAGGAACGTGATGAAGACAAAGCAGCCTCTCCTTCAGTCATCTCTTCAAAAATCTGCCAAACAACATCTTTGTCCTTGCTGAAATATGACCCGCCACATACAACATCTACTAGCCTCTGACTTTATGGAGTTAAGCCCCTAAAGAAATGTTGAACCAGGTTGGTCCTAGGGATATCATGGTGGGGGCACTTCTCTTGTAAATCTTTAAACCACTCCAAAGCTTCATGAATGGACTCATGCAGTCTCTAGTATAAGTTGCTAATACAAGATCGCATCCGATTCAGATGACCAAGAGGATAGATTTTTTGGAGGAACGCAGACTTAAGTTCCTCCTAGGTCGTCATAGCCTTCCCCAAATGATTTAAGCAATATAAGGCCTTGTCCTGAAGGATGAAGGGGAATGCAGTCATCTTGACTACACCTAACGAGATGTTAGGGTAGTGAGTGGTATAGTAGATGCGAGAAAACTGTTGGAGATGGATGTAGGGCTCTTTGTTATTATTCTCTTGGAAGGAGGGAAGAAGATCCATTAATTAGGGCTTGAGCTCAAAGTGTCTGTGGCCTACATGCATCTGTATCCACTCAGTCATCTCACCAATGCCAAGATTGTATGCTTCTTTGAGTGTAGGCTCGTGGGCCTCTCTCCTCGGCTCATATGTCGGTCCCCCACAGTGTCCATCTCCTTGTTCATTATCTCCTCCTCCTCCTCTGTTCTCTCTATCTCCTCAGATCATTCAACACATCTCGGAAGGCAACCTGGGAAATTACCTGATCTGTCAGTTGTTGCTGGATAGATTGTATATTTGTGAGCAACTGAGCATTCACAATGTTCTTATCTGACTGAGGGTCATGATCTAGCGGATTCTTTCCCTTCCCCATCCCTTGAAGAGCCGTCTCTAATTCAAACTTAGAGGAATGAATCTAAGAAGGATCTAGTCTGAAGGGTATGGGAAATCCTTAAGCATGTCAAGGAAGCGTGAACATCGCATCATATGCAATCGGGATCGACTAGTTGCACTAGTTGCTCAATGTAGTGGAATTTAAAATAATTAACGCGATGAAACCACATGATCTGGGAATATCTCTCGAATCATTTCATCTAAACCACAAAGTATATATATGAATACCGCTTGAAGCATGGTTGCAATCGAAGTCTCTAAATGAAGAGAGCACCTATCTCAAGTCTGACCCGACGAAGGAGACATTTGCAAGCGCGTTGATAAGATGCATACATCTTACAATCCATGGCATCAATCCAGGCGACGGATCTCCTGATTTCATCACATGAAATCCAAGATCTTCTTCGCATACTAGAAGCACCGAGGAAGATGAAGATCCATGAGCGGTCGAAGCAGCAACACAATGGCATAACGACAATGACGATCTTCTCTGGGACAAGAGGTGGATGACCACTCTTGTTGGAGAGAAGGGGACATGCATGAGAATTTGAATGAGATATGTAATTCTATCATAGTAAAAGAAGAGCTAGTATTGCCTCTTTTTTATAATATTTTGGGACTCCATAGATCTAATGGCCATCTTTTTGTTGAGATTGATTTGTGTTTCTTTCAATGGCCATGATTTTGTTGTAAAAAACACAACAACAATTAATTTAATTTAATTAAAAATATTGAGTAATTATCAATATAAATTAATTCAATCAAAACTATGAGCATTAAAGGATTAGGAAAGGAGGCTATGTACTTCCTAATATAAGGGGGGCGACTACCTTGAATTAGGACACAAGGGTGGTCGTTCACCCTCCCTATAGGTAAGGGGAGCTCCTTTTTCCTATTATGTGAGATTACACATCTCACATAATCCTTTAATTATTTACAAAAACTTTGTTGTAAATTATTTCACAAAAATAACTCCAAATTATTTTGTGAAATTTCAATCATGTCATTGCATATTTGTGAATCACATTTACAATCCAAAGTAAAATGTAAATTACATTTTTCAATTAATTGTTCAATGTGAATCCAATTCACGTCAACATTTAAATTGTAAATATTATTTACAAATAGGTCTCTCTTATATATTATAAATCATATTTTAAAAATATATGATTAATACGGATAGTACTATCCACATTATTGATATCTATAATAAATAAATCAAATTTAATTATATTGGATCATCATTCTCATGCATCAAAATAATATGAATCAAATTCACATTATTCATGATAATTAAATGTCATTTAATTATCCATTTCTCAATGATTTGATACACATTTTATCTATGGAATTATTCTTGAACTCTTTCAAGAGTAATGTGCTTTCTCCACGGATACTAGGAGATAAGGACATGGCGATTGTACATTCCACTTATAATGACTTGGACATTGAGATCATATCTCAAATCCAGATCTCAGGGACCTCTTAAAGATATAAATCTTCTCATTGCATCTGAATCACATTCAGATCAATGACCAAGATCATGTCTCTTTACTGAGAGGAGTCACTAAAATCTAGACCTATTTCATCACTCCCTCGAAATGGAAGCGTCAAGGTTATACAATCGTTTATGATCCCATCACCCTCAGTTATTCCTAATACATGTACATCATGCATATTGGAAGACCTAGAATAAACCCGAAGATTTAGATCAATTTTACATTGTCATCTTCAGGGTTTTATCACTAAGTTTCTCAGTCAATCATTAGGAGTTGGTATCGATCATATGCTTTTTAAAAGCTTATACCATGCCTATAAATTCTTGTCCTTCTTCCAAAGCAAGATGACCATGCATGGAATTTGATTAGTCCCAATACCTCATGAGTGAGATCATATATTTTGGTTCACAAGTGTACTTGTATGATCCCATTGAGAGATTGTATTACTCATATGCCCTTGTATGCATACCAGCTTGCCGGTGCATAGACCTTGATTAGGCCATAAACATATCGTCAACCAAATGTACATACTCAGACATATAGTATTGCATATGCCTCCGGTCATAGGATGCATGCCTATATCATGACAGTATACGACAAAGGACTTGGTTATCTCTATCTTGTTAATTCAACTCGTTGACCTAACTTATCTGATACCTCCGAATCGTTATTACATTGTAGAGGACCTACATCAAGAGGTCGGTCAGATATCAGCCTATAAAGAAGGATTTCCATCTCCTTCTCATGCTGGAGATCATCTCTTATTATTCATTTAGCGTGCTTGATGAGTCCTCAATTTAACTCTTTAGATATTCATCCTAGCACCATCCTCTATGATTCAACAATGAATCAACGGTTGTATGATCATTAAGATGACCATGTACATAAACCCAAGTATACTAAGGGATCATATAGTCCATTCATTCATTTAATCTCAGACAGGGAGTGAAATAAATCAATAACTTTTATTGATATAACAAACATTATAATAACATTTATTGTAGAAATGGCTCGCTTCGGGATCACATGGCTAACAATCTCCCACTAGCCCTAAGAACAATTCATGTACAATCTTTAAACCCATGCTCATTACATACTGGTCGAAAACCTTTTGTGTCAAAGGTTTGGTAAGGAGATCAGCAATGTTGTCGATAGAGGCCACCTTGGTGGTGATGATGTCACCACGCTTTTGAATCTCCCAAATGATGTGGTATTTCCTTTCCACGTGCTTGTTCTTTTAGTGTTGTTTAGGTTCCTTTACTTGAGCTAGGGCTCATGTATTATCACAGAGTAGCATAGTAGCAGAATGGGAGTATCAGAGGAAACTTATCCAAGTTCTAGGATGAACTTGCGCAACCACATCGCCTCCTTTATAGCATCCAATGCGGCAATGTATTCAGCTTTTGTTGTTGAATGATCTATAGTGTCATGCTTCTTGATTCTCCAGCTCACAGCACCACTGTCTAACAGGAACACAAACCTTGACGTCAACTTTTGATCATCAATATATGACTGGAAGTCTGAAACTTTGTATCATAAGACTTGGAGATCACCATCTCCATAGACCAAGATGTTATCTTGCATCTATCTTAGATACTTGAAGATGTTCTTCACTATATTCCAGTTTTGCTCTCCATAGCAAGATCGGTAACGGCTTACCACTCTCACTGCATGACAGATATCAGGCCTTGTGCACATCATGGCGTACATTAAGCTTCCCACAGCTAATGCTTAGGGGCATCTAGCCATGGTGTTCTTATCATCAACACATTGAGGAGCCATCCCTTTAGATAGCCGGATACCATATCTTAAGGAAAGGAAGCCTTTCTTGGAATTCTCCATATGAAAACATTCTAAGATCTTCTTAATTTACCCATGTTGTGACAATCCCAATATCGTCTTTTCTCAGTTTCTGAACAGCTTCAGACCCAAGATGTAAAAGGCTTCTCTAAGATCTTTCATCTCGAAGGTATGGGACAGTAAAATTTTAACACCGGTCATCATCCATGTATCATTCCCAATGATAAGGATGTCATCTACGTAAGATATGATGAACATAATGGTGCTCCCACTAAGCTTCTTGTACACACATTGTTCTTCAGGATTCTGAAAAAAATCATAACTCTTCATGGTTTCGTCAAATATGATGTTCCAGCTACGAAAAGCTTTCTAGAACCCATAGATGGATTTCTTCAGCTTGCAATACTTTGCCTTCCTCAGTTATGAAGCCCTGGGGATGCTCCATATAGATATCAAGGTATCCATTGAGGAAAGCCATCTTGACGCCCATCTACTAGATGTTGTAATCATGATATGCAGCTATTTCTAGTAGTGCCCTGATGGACTTAAGCATAGCCACAGGAGAGAATGTATTATCGTAGTCAATGCCTTCTCTCTATGTCAAGCCCTTAGCTACAAGTCTTGCCTTGAAGGTCTCTGCCTTCCCATCAGGTCCCCTCTTTCTCTTGAAGATCCATTTACACCCATTGGGTTTTATTCCTCTAGGTGGATCTTCTAGGGACCATACATCATTCTTATGCATGGAGTCTATTCAGACTTCATTGCTAGCATCCATCTATCCATCTCATGATCCGCGGGTGCCTCATCAAATGAAGCTAGATTATTATTAGTTTCACCTGAAACATGGAATCTGTACCCTTCAAGTGGTGCAACCACTCTCGAACTCCTTTGAAGAGGTATAGGTGTTACATCTTCTTCAGTTTCTAGTTCAGGAAAATCAGTATCCTCAGGGGATTCAATGAGTTCCTTAACTTCATTTTTGTCTTGACTCTTAAGGAAGTCATCCTCCAGAAATTTTACATCTATATAGATGAATACCTTCTGAGTCTTAGGGTTATAAAGTTTGTATCCAATACCATCCTTAACATACCCAATGAAGTAGCACTCTCGATTACAAGATTTTAACTTACCTACATCCATGTTCTTTGCATGGACCAAGCAACCCCAAACCCTCAAGTGTTAAACAATGTGTTTGGTTACATACTAAAGCTCATGAGGAGTTTTAGATACAGATTTGCTAGGAATCTTATCTGGGATATATATTGCAGCCTCTACTACATATCCCCAGAAAATAAGTGGTAAATGTGCTTTACTCGTGATTGAACGGACCATGTCCTTGATGGTCTTGTTGTGTCTTTCAGCAACACCATTAAGTTTGGGATTTCCAGGAGGAGTGAGATTGGAGACAATTCCTTTCTCTTTGAGGTATCCCTTAAATTCATTTGAGAGGTACTCGCCACCTCTGTCAGATTGAATCCATTTAATGTTCCTATCGGTTTGGTTCTCAATCAAAGCCATGTACTCTTTGAATTTTTTGAAGGTTTCATATTTATGACGTATTAAGAAGATAAACCCATATCACGAATGTTCATCAATAAATGTCAAATAATATCAATATCCATTTGAGGTCGCGATGCGGAAGGGACCACATACATTAGTATGTATTAGGTCAAGAATACCCTCACATATTGTAACCTTGTTACGAAAGGCATCCTAGTCATTTTACCCCGAATACAGTGTTCACAAGTAGGTAAAGTTTGTACATGTAGAAAGTCTAAGGGTGCATCCTTTATCAATCTATTGATCCTATCAACAAATAAATGACTAAGCCTTTGATGCCAAATCATATTAGAATTATTTCCATCCTCTTAGGTTCTTTTAGGGTTTTTATCAGTGGCAGTAACATTCATAACATTTTCATTAATGCACAATTGGTAGAGTCCATCAGAAGTTAGAACACCATCCGCAATATGTTTATCGTAACGACTTAGATAAGTTTATACATGTTAAAATGAATATTTATTTCTAATTAAATTAGATACATATATAAGATTCCTTTTAACATATTGTACATAAATACATTCTTTAAGCATAAGGACTCACATGATAACGATAGTTTGCGGGTCCCGATAGTGACTATTTTAACAGTTGCATTATATCCCATCTGGATGACTCTCAACTCCATCAAGATTACTAGTTTCTTGAAATGGATGCAACAAATTGCATACATGAACAGAAGCACCAGAATCGGTGAACCAACTACCTTCTTGTCCTACAATAAAATTGGTTTCAATGATGGAAGCATAATTTATACATGCTGGGGCTTTTCCTTTATCTGCAAATTTCTGATAATCTGGGTAGTTACGCTTCCAGTGCCCCAGCTTCTTGTAATGATGACAAACATCAGTCTTTTTTGATGCCACCAGTGCGGAAGCATTAGAAGATGAGCCAAGACCTTGACTCTTCTTCTTCTTTCGGGTCGGGCCCTTTTAAGACCCTTGCTTCCACCCATGCCATTGCACTGCCAGAGGGGTTATCTTTCTTCACTACATCTTCTATTGACTTTAATGAAGCCATGATTCCAGTGTTAATCAAGTTTCATGTGGTACATCACCACATAGTTATTGAAATACTTAGGGAGAGATGGTAGGAAGAAGTTAGACTACATGTCAGCATTCATCTCAACACCGAGAGTATCTAGTTCTGACAAGCAACCAAGCATTTGATCACATGTTCACGAACGGAAGTTCCTTCCTGCATTTTTGCAACGAATAAGCTCTTTTCATAACCGTTATAACGCTATGTTTCAAATTGACATGACCGAACATCTCCTTGAGTGTGGCCTAGGCTCCATGCCTAGGCTCCAAGGCCAAGATGGTGGGTGTTGTCAATGGTGAAGGTAGTTGTGTAGGATGGTGTTTGTTAGTGGAGATGCGTATAGAGCTGGACGTAGAGGTGCAAAAGCAAAGTCTAGATGCGATGTCGATGTGCTGGAGTCGTGGTGGGTGTCAACGAGCAGGTCGAGGATGCTCTTCTTTAGATGGTGGTCAGTGCGAGGTGAAAGTGGGACGACGTAGAACTGAGTAAGGTGGAGCTCGAGCTCTACTGCCTTTGGTGGTGGCATGAAGCGCTGGGGATGAAGAATGTGTGATGCGACAGAGGCGATTTGGGAAGGAAGAACATAGGTTGAGTAAAGAAGAAAAGGAGAAGAGGGGGAGAAAGAGGAAGAAAGTAGGTGATAACTAATATTATCAAGGGTAGTATTACTCCCACAAGGTGGATCAATAGTCAATGCATTGACCGCTCAACAAATCCCAATTAATCAACAATTAACCCACAATATGAATAAAGCAATAAAATATCAAAAATATGGAATTAACATTTGTTTTCTCTACCATAAAATGCATAGCAGGCAAGCATGTAGAGGTCGAACCACAAAGAGCAAAATGGTAGCCTATGGTTATCTATGTACAACCAAGTCATAGGTCTTTTTGTGGGTTTTTGGATTTTATATAATTTTTTTATTATTTTTTTATAATTTTGTATTTTCTTTTCATATTCTACATTTTCTTATATTTTCTTTTTCATTGAAATATAAAGTATGTGTGTGTGTGTATATATACAATATAAGGTATATGTGGATACTATATAGATAAAAACATGTAAAAATGAATAAAATACAGTAAATATAATATTTTTATGATTTTCATATTTTTATAATGTTTTGTTATTTTTATGGAATTTTTTCTTATTTTTACGTATTTTTTAAAATTCAAAAATATCCCAACTAAGGGATTAATTAAATACATGAAATCGGTTTGGATTTGAAAAATAGTAAATAAATCCCAAAATTACCTAAATTAATTTTGATAGATAAATAATATCATATAGATAATTATAAAATAGAAAAAACAAATTTTTGGTATTTTTGTACAATTTTTATATTTTTTGTTGGATTTTGGATCTTTCTGATTTTTATCATTTTCTTTTTTGTATTTTTAGGGGTTTTTGTTTTCTGGACTCAATAAATACCTAAATATACTATATTTAATTTTTTGTTATTTTTCAAAACGTTTTTGTATTTTTTTGGTATTTTATAATTTAGACAGGGATTATTTAAGCTCCTTTTCCTTTTTTTATAAATGGATAAAATGCACAAAAAATGCTAATTAAAAATATGAGCATGAAAATGTACGACATGAAGCATCTAATCCTATTTTTAATATTTTTATGAGAATATTAGATATTTTTAATAAATAGACCATTAACACAAAAATACATGTCCCAGCAGGGGCATTTTTACAAATGAAATAAAGTAAAGGGGTCTCTATGCAAAAACACCAAAAACATATAATGTTTATTTAAGTTTTATGACTAATTTACAATTACAAAACCCACCAGGGTGCTCATGCAATTTACCCATCACGTGGGACAACACATGACGCACGTTGGGAGGGACTAAAGTGCAAATACCAGAAAGTTCAGGGACTCTCAACAGTTTTCACAAAAATAGATAACGTTAATTAAATTTTATTGGATTATCTAATAATTACAAAAACATACTGGGACATCCCTGCAATTTTGCCACCTCACGTGAGACGGCACATGAGGTGACGTGGACTGGACCTATTTGCAAATACGAAAAGCTCAGGGGTCCACTTACAAAATATCCATTTATTTTTAAACACTAACTTTTATTTATATGACTAAATAGTAAATACATAAAAAATACGGGGTGATATACGAAATTTACCCCATTCAAAGCCGTGGTCGGACGGCTGGATCTTCTTCACTTGAACATGTGTCGTCCGCAGAACGGTGGATGATGTTTCTCCTGTGGATGGCCAAGATTAGACCGCGGATCATGATCGGACGGTGAAGATGTGGCAACATCCAACGGTTCTGATCTGACCTGGGCTGCCCTTCTTGATCCAACGGTGGAGCGACTATGACGACGAACAGGGAAGAAGGTCTGCTTGGGAGAACTTCCTCTGGTGATATCTGGCTCCTCCGACAGTCTTTGCTGCTCGAAGGGGCCTAGATAGATACGCGTCGAGGTCCCCTACTGGTTGGTGGCTTCAGAATGGTAGGAGGCACACTAGAGCACCCCCATAAGGTCGGGGAAGAAGAGGTACCCCAGGTGCCTCCGACAAGGTGTGATTTCACCCTCATGTGCTTCTTTAGCACTTAGGACCTGCAGAAATGGACTCGTGGGTCGAGGGCAAAGTGCCTCGACCCGGTTACGTGTGAAATAAAGTGAAGGATGAAGTGTTCGATGCTCTCCGGTGGACGGCGGAGCTTGGAGAGTAGATGTCCAGATTCGCGAGGGTTCTGGGGGAGCAGAGGAGCAAAACATGATCGAGAGATGATGACGATGAAGATGGAAGTGGATAAAGTGGCGGAGCGACGATGATGATGCACGAAAGAGCTCGCCGGAGATCAACTCCGGCGAAGTAAGCGATTACGATTAAGGCTAATTCACTTAGCTAAATCCTAAACTAACGACAGAAAATTAAACCTACATTCAAGAGAAGAAAAATAAATGGGAAATGGATAGCTCTTATACCTGGGGAGTGTCCAGGGAGCAGGGTGGTCTGAAAACCACCGCAGACCGTCGCCTCATCCTAGCCACGCCTTCTCCAAGTGCGATGGGGCTCTCAGCTGTCACCTGGACCTCAATTCACTCACAAGAACACTCGGCAAATCTCGAAGGGGGATCAAACTCACAAGGAAGAAGGATGCGATTATTTATAGACAAGGACGACGGAGGCTTATTAGGTTAGGGTTTCTGCTCGAATCGAGGAGTGTTTGACCTAAGAAAAGTGATGGTGTGATCGAGCGATGATAGCAAAAGGTTTTTCATGAAGGTATCAAGAGTAAAACATCAATGGTTAGGAAGAGGAAAATTTGAGAAGACGGCTTGATATACGCCTAACACACCAGGCGACTTGGTCGCGCTCTAATTGATCCAACTCACCCACTAGAAGACAAAGCAGAACCCAAATTCAGGAAATAATTAATTAAAAACAATAAATGATTTTATAAATTTTTGTTTATAAAATGAAAATGTTTATTATTTAATGTAGTATTTAATATGATTTTTATTTTTTTTGGTGTAATTTTTAGTAGTTACTTTTTAATAGTGTATTTATAGGTATATTTGCTTGTATTTTATGCATTTTTATTTTTATTTTGTATATTTTATTTTATTATTTTATTATTTTAGTGTATATATTTATAAATTATTTTGTGGATATAAAGATATTTTTATTTTATTTTTATGATGTTATTTGTATACTTTAATAAATAGATATGTATATTTGATAGGTATAATTATAGGTATTTTACCTATGTTTTATATACATCTTTTTATTTAAAGTATTTTATTGAATTTTATTTTAGTTTTATATTTTTAATAAAATATAGATAATATTTACAAAAAATATGAGAGAATAAAGAATTAAAGAATACATTTCCCTTTTTATTTATATGCATATATAACATAGGTATTTTGTCTATGTATTCTCAAAAACATATTTTATTTTTCATTTTTTAGGTTCTATTCTAGTTTTAATATGTATATATGTTATAAATAATATGTGTAAAAATATAAAAATATGAATTTGTAAAAATAATAGGGGATAAATAAAATGAATATTTTAATCGGTAGAACGTACAATGAGGGCCTAAAACCTAACTTTCACACAGTAACTCCAAAAAATATAAAAACTACTACCATTAAATAGCATGTGAAAAGTTATATACAATTAAAGGTGATTTTCATATGTTTTGACTTTTTATTTGAAAGATATGGGTCTGTGAAGTTTGGTGTTTGGCTTTTTATTTTGTGTATAAAATGAATACTGTGTCTTATTTTTATACAAACTTAATTTTGTATTTTTATTTACATTATTTTCTACAAATTTCATGTACAAAGTTTCTTCATCTGATGAATAAATAATAGAGAATAGAATAGGTGTCAAAATGCATGAATAATGAAAAAAAGAATTAGATGTTTATTGTTTTTTAGCCCTTATCTCTGCCTACTTTATTCCTTGTCAACCAACTCAATTCTTGACTTGGTCTCAAGGTTTAGGGTAATAAAATATTTTCAATATTTTACTCCTTTTTTCTTTTCTTCTCTTTATTCTATAATTTTGGCATTGAAACCTTATTTTATGCACAATAAATATAATAAATAATGAATGCTAATATGCGCAAATTAATGTTGTTTACATGCATTACCTAGGGTTTTTAAGGACAAAATGAAAAATAAAGGTGATGAAATGGAGATTCATCAGAAGGATAGGAAAGAGAGTATACTTGGGGATGGTTGGGTCACCTAGGGAGAAGCTCGTAGAAGAGGCTTCTGGTTCTCACTCAATGGATGGTTGGCCAGAGCTAGAGTAGGCTTCATGTGAAGCCTGCAATGGAAAAGCTTGATACTTCACCAGATCTCACCAGGGGGGCAGAGCTTCGGGGTCCGAGACCTACTGCTATCCCTAGAAGTGGCAGTGAGCTCCTCCTTCGCCCTCTGTAAATGGTGTATGGCGATGGAGGTCGGGGGGTTGTGCAGCCTTATAGAAGAGGAGGAGTGTAACGGTGATGTGGGGAGGTAGAGGAGGCAAGTAGCTATTGCAGGAGGGCATGTAATGACGAAGGCAGTGGAGCTGGGTAACAGTTGGGTGGAGGAAGGGAGAGGGAAGGGACGGCATGTGCCACGCACGTGCAAGAAGGGGAAGGAGGCGGCACGTGCCACGCACTTGCTTGGAAAATGAGAGGGGAGGGGTCATGTGCGGGACACGTGACCTGGAGAGGGAAGAGTGAAAAGAGAGAAGGGGAGAAAAGAAAGAGAGAAGAGGAAAAATAAAAGATTATATAATAATAATAATAAAAGTAAAATAAATAAATGAATAAAAGAGAGGTGACACATGGTGGTATCAAGAGCAACCACGTGTCACTCCCAGAAAATTTGGGAATAAAATTAAAAAATATCCCATAAAAATAGCAAACAAAGTGAAATCAAAAAATGGAAACCACAAAAATTGCTTGTCTCGACGAGTGATGATTGCATTATATACAGTTATAACATGCTTAAATTATGTGGAGTACAACCTTAATATTTGATTTATGATCTCCATTTGCACACAATTCACATTCTATTTATTCTATACATACAATGGAGAAAGCCACCTTAATTACACATAATCAACTAAATCATAGCATAAATCAACACACCATTGTTATATATCTTGGAAAAATATTTTCAAAAATGTCGATTGACATATTATTTATATAGTTGGATTATTTAAATATCGAGATTAATAATCATCCATAAATAATTATTTACACAAAGTAAACAACCATATTTTAGCAAGAGAGAAAATGTATTGGGTTCATATTTTGATAAAAATCCAACACTTCCATTTTGGCTTCACAAATGCCTATAACTTTTTGTTGGAAAGAAATGGAAGGGATGATAGTGTAAATATCCCCCTCTTTAAATGCCTAGAGCCATCCACATACAACAACAAGTCCCATGCATGAACACTCTTTATTCCTCTCTCTCTCTCCCTCTCTCTTGCCTTTGCAACTTCCCCATGCACATATGAATTTATATTTTTGTCTTTATGTGCATGTGTTGAGACTCTTCAAATGACAGGAGTGATGCCTCCCTCAACAAAGGAGCCTGCTACCTCTCAACGTTCTCTCTCCTCGATACTCTGTCCCCATGCATACGTGAAGGAGCGCTCCAGCCATCCCCTTGTCCTCGCGTGGCCAAACACCTCTCCAGTCATGGTCTTCACTTCCCCACGCAGCTCCACGTTGCACTCCTCTGCAGCCCGCAGACCCTCCGCGGCGGCCTGCAGCCTCCGGCTCACTCCAACAGCTTCAGTCTGCACTCCTTTGCGGCAAGCAACCCCTCCACGACCGTAGCTCCTCCTCGACGGCTCGCAACCCCTCCTCGACAGCCTGCAGCCTCCGGCACACTCCAGCACACTGCAGCAGCAATATCTCCTCCCTTTGGACCTCCTTCGCGTGGCTGCTCCCTGATGAATCCACATTTCATCACCTTTATTCTATCATTTTGGCCTCAAAAACCCTGGCAAATGCGTATAAATACCCTTAATTCCCGCATCTTAGCGTCCATGCATGTGCATGTAAATAGTGTATAAAATATTGTTTTTAATGCCAAAATTATATAATAAAGAAAAGAAAAGAAAAGAAAAAGAATAAAATATTGTAAATATTTTATTACCCGAAATCCCGAGACCCAAGCATCTCGATGAATAGGTCGACCAGGAATAAAGTAGGAGGAGATAAGGGCCAAATACCCTTTTATTTTATCTATTCTTTATTCATTTTGGGGCCTAGTTTTGGTTCACTTTTTATACTCCAAATATAGAAACTTTGTATATGAGTTATAGATAATTAAATAAAGAAAAATACAAAATTGATTTCACACAAAAATAATGTACAGATAAAAAGTTACGATCTGAATAAAAATCCAGAATCCCAACTTCCCAGACCTATATCTCTCAAATAAAAACTCGAAATGCATCAAACTCACCTTTAATGTATATAATTTTAAATAATCTATTTAATGAAGGTGGTTTCGCATTTGGCGGAGCTACGGTTTGAAAGTTGAGTTTTGGACCCCTATTGTCTACTTGTATAAATTAAAATATTCATTTTATTTATTATTCTTTATTTTATAGTTTTATATTTTTATAATTTTGTAAATACTATTTATAGTAAATATGAACATTAAAATCAGAATAAAAACCTAAATAAAGTACAAAAATAAAATACTTGTATATAATACGTAGGTATAATACCTAGACATATACTTATATAATTCATAATTTTATTTTATTAAGTGTACAAAATACTTCAGAAAAATAAAATAAAAATATATTTAAGTGTATAAAAATATTCTATAAATATATAAAATTATAAACCAAAATAAATAAATTAAATTCACAAAATAAAAATAAAACATTAAAATATATAGATCAATATACCTATATAGCCTATAAATGGTAACTTGTATTTTTATACCTCTAAAAAATAAATAAAAATCATAATAAAATAATTCATAAATTAATAAATATTTTTTATTAAATAACCAAAAAATAATAAAATCATTTACTAATTTAAATGGATTTTACAAAGAGTTTTTAAAGGATTTTCCCAGTTGGTCCACGTGGACCAACCAGAGGGCCTGGAGAGTTGACCAGCGGGTCAACTCTCTGACCTACTCCTGTAGCAGTGTCAGAATGGGTTTTTGTCCCGTTTTATCGCTTTTTTCGAGGCAAATCCTTTCACCGTCTCATGATCGTCTCTTCACGACTTTTTCTCCCCTACCATAGAGCTTACACGCCCATTGCTTATCTAGGGAATGGATCCACGATTCGCTCGATATGCCTCGTTCTTCACGCCCACTTCACCACATCTTCATAACAACCCGCCACCTTCCTTGCTCCTTGAACCCTCTTTTGACCCAACTTTCCTCCGTTCTCTTGGGCCCTGGATCGAGTGATGTGACAGGGAACTCTTCGACCGTCGAGAGGCAAGGATCAGCGGGCCGAGGAGCATCTCCAACTCCCATCTCCGACCACGGCTGTGAGGTTTGCATCTCTGGTCCCCCGGCCATTGAGGTATTGTTTTCACTTTTTTTTCTTGCATTATCTTACTCGCAATAGATTTAGGATCTTATCTCCTCTCCCTGTACGCACTTTCCTCCATTTAATCATCCTTGCCACCACCTCGCTAAAGCTTGCTCCGGCGAGCCTTGTTTCCGCCTCTCCACGTTGTTTCATCCACATTGGGTCGTGGCAATTTGCCCGCGACCCTATTAAATTTTCATGCAGGTCTTGAGCTCTCACTTGTACCTGGGACTCGTTTTGGAGGAGGTGGAGGTTCCTGGAGCTACTTCGCTCTGGCGACCTCGCGCGAGGCCTACGGCCACCGCTGGGGATTTTTGGAGTCGCCAGCACATCGAGGACCACTGCAGGAGTGCTGGGCGCCATTTTGGAGCATGAAGGAGCAGCGGAGGAGGGAGATCGGCGCCTGGGAAGCTGGCTTCCACGCTTGTTCTTCCCAGTTTATCGAAGGAGCTTCGCCGTTGTTGGATCTTGAGGATGTCCCAGAAGAAGCAGCAACCATCGGATCAGATCTACTGCCAACCGTCATATCGCCCCTTCACATTCTAATTGTAGCCATCCAAAGCCGAAGGGGCATCGCGTCTTCTTGGCCCGCCACGTATATAAGTGGGGTGCATCCCACCGTCCGCCAGCGCCATATGCGAGGTTATTTTGCGCTATCACCCCTGCACATTTTGTAATAGTTTAATAGTATTCAAACTTTCAGCGTCCATTTTATAACTTTTGTATATTTTGCATTTAAACCCCCTGATATTTGATAATTATATTACGGTCCCCGCTAGGCGCGTGCAAGTCACGTGTCCCTTGGCGATTTTGCAGGGCGACCCCGGGGCATTTTCATATTTATATTTAGTCCGAGAAATTTTATATGTTGTTATATATTCATGGACTTTTTGCAAGATTGCCCCTGTAACTTTCTCATATTGCGCTTAGGTCCTCGCCAAGCGCACGTGTGTGTCACGTACGTGCGGGCAATTTTGTAGAATCAACCTTGGTACTTAGGATATTTCTAATTAGTCCAGAAGCATTTCTAATTAGTTGAATAGTTCTTAAACATTTACACTTTTGACCCTGGACTTTTATATAATTACATTAATGCCCTGGCCTGTGTGTATTTTCTTGTTGTTATCTCTATTTATTGCATGCATTTCTAAAATCCCAAAAATTCTCAAAAAATTACGTTAAGTTCCTGTTGCATTGTAGGTCCATGCCATATTTTTATTTTTCATATTTATTGCATTTTAATATTTATAAAAATTCAAAAACATGCATTTTCAGCACTGTTTGCATTAGAAAATACAAAAAAAATAAAAAACACTTTAGAAAATTCCCAAAAATATATATTGTCTATTTTAATGTGTTTTAACTTTAGTCCAAAAATCATTAAAAATACCAAAAAACCCATAAAAATATAAAAACTCTAAAAACCTTCATAAAAATTTATAAAATTCATAAAAAAATCTAAAAAATGTGTTTTCTTTTCCTGAATTTCCTTTATTTTGTTATCTTTCATTTAAAATTAATTTGGGAAATTTTTGTCACTGTTTACTATTTTTCAACCCCATTTTAATTTCAGCTTTTTATTTCATTCACTATTTTCAGTATTTTTAACTTTAAAAATATCAAAAAAATAGGAAAAATCTAGAAAAATCATAAAAACATTATAAAATTATAATGAAACCAAAAATATTTTATTTCCTTATTTTTGCTTATTCTTTTACTTCTTTTTATAAATATTTCTTCCTCTCCTTTCTTACTTTGTATATGTATTCTATTTAAAGAAAAAGAAAATATAAAAAAATATAAAATATAAAAAAATTGAAAATCAGAAAATTAAAAATCAAAATATAAAAACATAAGATCAAAAGTTAAATATAAAATTTATAAAAATTAAAAACACACACAAAAAAATAGCATAAATAGACAAATTTTCACATTCGCATTTTTGAGCATTATTGCCACGTTCTAGCTGTCTGCTCCATGTGTTCGACCTCTACACTACTTGCACCTATACACATCTTTGTTGTAGAGTTATAATAAATTTTAACTCCACACCGTTTTTCATTGTTTGATTCTTGTTGTGGGTTAATTGTTGTTTGAATTGCAGATTTCGCTGGAGGTCAACTCAACGACTGTTGATTCGCCTTGTGAATCGACACTACCTCCCGATTTTTGCGTTCAACAAATGGCGCCGTTGCAGGGGAGCAACAACGCTTTAGTTCGGGTTTTTGTTTGTGCTTCTGATTATTTATCTGTTTTCACAGCTTTTATTTATGCTTAATTTATTTTCCTTATTTTTTGATATATTGATTGAGTTGTCTAACCCCCTCTCATGTTGGCTTCGTGCGAGGTACCGCGGATCAAGGGAGGCGCTCCACCCTAAGCGCCTGGGTACCCACATGAAGCCGGCATCTGCCAACCGAGCACCAAGGAGATGAAGAGGAATTTTGAAGACCGAGCTCCACCTTAGTTGTTGCATTTATTGTCTTGTATTTATTTATGTAATTTGTTGTAAGAGAGAGACATTAATTTGTAATAATACAGGAATCCCTAGGACATTGGACATTCGGGCCTAATTTCCAAGTGATTGTTCACTTGGGGTCTCACCGTTATTTTCACGGTTTTTCATCGCATTTTCTTACTTTGTTTTCCAATTTTTGATTTTATTTCTTTTGTGTGATTGAGCCCTTAGTTTTAGGGTCTGCTTGGCGATAGTATTAGGTCCAAATCCATTAATCACCATTGCATGCACCTATAGTGACATTTTGGACTTAGTCAAATTTTGAAACTGTGCTTCCCGCTAATAGCAACTTCTCACACTTAAGGCGATTTCATCGGCTTGCATTTGCATATATATATATATATATATATATATATATATATATATATATATATATATATATATGTTTCAATTCTGCTAAGCATCTTTGCATGTAGAGTGTTGGAGGCAAGGTGAGCATTTACGCTTTAGCATCCATCATTGTTTGCCGTTTGCATTGCTTTTCCGACTCTCCCTCTGATTTTACCAACCTAGGTGCTTAAAAGAATTGAATCCCTGATAGGATCATGCATTCTCATTAAAAATCAAAAAAAAAAAGTGATAACAAATAAAATTGGGACTGCTAGTATTACTTGACCCTAAAATCTATCAAAAAGAAAAATCTTGTATTGGGGCGAGTATTCCCCTCATTGTCTTCACTTTTACTTGCTCGTGCACACACTAAGGACTAGTGCCCAAATCCCATTTCAGCCCCCTAAGTGTGTGTGCAAACTTTTGGACTTCTCACCTAACTCTAAAACAGACAAGATAAAAAGACTACATTTTACGGTCTCTACCGAGTTGAGTAGGTGAATTGAGGGTTTGTCTTGTGTGAGTTTGCTTGTGATTGCTTGTGTGTATTTTAGATCGCCTCTGCACATTTGCGCCTACTTTTTCACTCTCTTGATTTGACCTTCGTGCTCTCCCAACTATCATTTTCCTCTTGTTTTGAGATGGCCGACTCGAGCATATTTTATCCAGACTTTGCGGATCCCTCATTCACTCCAGCCGGTCCACCTCCCTTTTATCAGGAGGGCCCTCCTCCTATTTTTTCTGATTTTTGTACATACCCGCCTCTGCCACAGCATCAGACCTCGGATTTCTACCCACCTCCACCTCCACTTGTATATTTTCCACCTCCACCTTCACATCCACCCGAGACTGACCTATTGGAGTCACCTCTCACGATGTCCACACTTGAGACCTTGACCTAGTTCATGGAGCAAATGAATTCGAGAATTGACGACCTCACTTGCATGAATAAGAGCCACATTGATGCTTCACGATCTTATGATTTGGAATCATTTGAGGATTTCCATGAGAGCTTGCAATCGCCCAAAATACAAAAAAATGAGAAAATTTTAAAAATCCAAGGAGTTAGGGAGACCTTTGATCGAGTCAGCCTGTGAGGAGAGTGCCCACTTGCCAGAACCATTGACCACACATCCATTCACACCCTGTCCCACCTTTGACCCAGAAGATGCCACTGTACAGACTGCTCTTGGCATTCCTTGTGTAGATGATGATTCTGACTTCCTCCCTTGTGTGGAGGAGGTCCAAAAATTAAAAAAAATTGACTGAACCCGAGGTGGTGGCCACTATTCAAGAGATCATTCGTGCCCCACTTCAGCAGGCCATGACCCAATTATCTGCTCCTCTTCCCAAGAAGAGAAAGCAGAGGAGCAGATATGAGCGTCATATCTTGACCATGGCCACTGCCCACGCCATCACACATCGTCCCTTTCCTAGGAAGAGGAACATTGCTACACCATTCATCACCTTCACCATCTCTAACCGCACATGTGATCACACTCTCCTCGACGGCGGTGCGTCTATTAGCATATTACCATTCTCGCCAGTACGGTCTCTTCACTTAGGGCCTCTCAAGAAAACCAGGATGATCGTTCAGTTTGCTGATGGATCAATAAAGAGGCCGAAGGGTATCCATGAAAACGCCGTCATTTTGATTCAGAGCACGAGCTACCATGTTGACTTTGTCGTATTGCCCATGGAGACCTCCACTGGGGAGCACTCTCCAATCATTTTGGGACGACCATTCCTCGCCTCTACGTGGGTTGTCATTGATTACGAATCAGGAGAGATTCGCTTCCGTCCTACTGATGAGAGCGAAGTGTCGATCACCGCACCCACAGTTGACCAGAGACATGCACCTGATGTGCCTTCACCCGTCTTGGCTGACCTCGAGGACCATGACCTCGATGATACTATCAGAGAATTTTGTTGCTTATTGGATTCCATTGAGACCTGAGAATTCCTCCCTGCTGAGGAAGACTCGGAAAGCATGGACCTCAGAGTTCCTTCTTCTGGGACTTGGCGTTGTGTTGATGACATCCGCGGGATTTACACGATTGATACCATTGAGCGGAGGGTAGATTAGAGACTATACAGGACAGGCATGTTTCGACTCCTTTCACTGATGGGTCCGCTCCCGTTCATTTAGATTCAGATGAGACAAAGGCTGAATTTGATTTGATTGCTTTTATTCGGGAACTCGGGCCTTTTGATGAAAAAGATGATCCGGTTGAGATTATAGAGGACGAACAGTGTTCGACTACTTCCACTGATGAGTTCGTTCATTTTGGTTTTAACCTGGATGACACCTCGCAGGATGGCTCCGAGTACATTACTTCTGATGATGAAGAATTCGTCCCATTCCACTTTGATATCAGCGAGTCTCCCAAGGCCAGACCTAGCCACACTTCTTCCACTCACCCATCTGTGCCTTCACACCCTAGGGGGCCCCTGAGTATCTCCACTCTGTCGACCCTGATCGGCTTCCGTCCACTGTGAACCCTGATGTCGACCTGCACCACACTAGATCTATTCCTTAACGGTCCTGAAAGAAGGTTCACTTTCTACCTTCTTGATCATGTGTACATCCATCTTTGTTGTACATTATCTTTTGTTCACCTATGTCTCTCTCTCGTATTGCTCATCCACCCATTCTCGTGTTTTCCTTGCTTAGGACGTACTTTGTCCTAAGTATAGGGGGTGGAAGAGCCGAGTGCTCTTTCTTCGTTCTGTTTCATCACTCCTGTTGTTACCTATACTTAGGGATTCTTTTACCCTAAGTATAGGGGGAGTGATGTGTACATCCTCTGATCTTGTTTCCATCTTCAGATATCTTTCCTTCTTTTTTTCTTTTCTTCTTTTCCTTGTCTATTCTCTTTATCTATCAAAAGGTGTAGCCCCTTGTAGACAGTCTTCTATACTTAGGACGTACTTTGTCCTAAGAATAGGGGGTGTGCACCCAGAGTTTTTCATTTATTTCAATCCTCTCCATTGTCTCCTCCTCTTGTTTATACTTAGGGATATCTTACCCTAAGTATAGGGGGAGACAATCTGAGTACGATATGTTCATTCCCACCCTTGACCCTCCCTGCTTTGTGTACAGTCTGCTATACTTAGGATTATTTGATCCTAAGTATAGGGTGGACGGTCGACTTCTCATTTGTTCGTTCCTATATTCCTTATTCATTTATTCTTTAGACTTTTTTATACTCAGTACGAGTTATGTCTTCTCTTTTCTCTCTGATCTATGAGGGCATAGCTCAAGCTAAGTATAAGGGGATCGTATATACTACGTGTATACTTTAGCCATAACTCGTACTTTCGTATTTTCCTAATAAATATGGCTAATAATTCTTATAAAAATTCATTAAAAACCTTGATAAAAAGATGTTATTATTCCTCAAATTGTTTTTGTATTTACTGATTAATAAATCAGGTGAAAATGTTTTTTGCAAAATGTTTGAAAAATAGTTTGAAAATCTTTGTGAAAAATCTTTTGAAAACTATTTTGTAAAACATTTTGTTACATGTTTTCAATCTTTGTAAAAATGTTTTGTTTGATAAATTTATTTTCTTTTCGTGAAATAAAATGTTTGAAAAACGATTTGCAAATTGTTTGAAAAATGGTTGCAAAAATATTTTGAAAAATCTATCTATACTGTCTGGAAAATCTTTGCAAAATGATTTTCAAATGTGTGTACATGTTTGTAAAATTGTTTGTAAAATTATTTTGGACTATAGTTTTTCAAAATTGTTTGTAAAAACCTTTTCAAATAAGTTTGAGGAATACCTACATCACACCAGGATTCATTATATATACCTATAAAATTGATCACTTACCCCTGTAAATTCTTAAAATCCACTTCTTGTAGATATAAGAAGCACTCCCGTGTAAATATTTGTACCTAGTTTTATCCAAAATTTTTGTATTTTTAAAAATCCCAAAAACATTTGCAAAACTAAAATCCAAAAATATTTCAAAAATCTCTTTGAAAAAACAAAAAAATGCATATGCATCATCATCTTTTCAAAAATCAATAAAAAGTTTAGAATATTGAAAATTGCATCACAAAAATATCTGATGCATTCTACATAGTGTTTGCATAGCATTCGCATTTTTCAGATTGAGTTTAATAGTTGAACAAGTCTAAATAAAATCCGGAGATTGGAGCTTGATTGGACCTTAAAATCTACCTAATAACAGGAACCTTATAGGAACTGGGTTTGAGGTACTACAGGTCTAGTTGACTTAATTCTTTGAGGATCACGAGACTTGGTTCAATGGATTCTTGACTGCCGAAGTAGAGTATTTCGGAGCACACGCACGACTCTTGTTGATAATGTCCTAACTTGGACACCTGCACCTTTCACTTGGCTCAACTCAGTTGGAGTGGTGAGGGGACTGGATTTGCCGGTATGAGACGCACACAAGTGGAAACACTTGTCCTCCTCTAGGGAGGGAAGTGCACCCCAACCCGTCCGGTGATGAGGAATTCTAAAGATAGGAGAGTATGGGTTGCAATAAAGCTTCAAAAGAGGGATAGTCTATTGGCTCAAGATGAAAAACTCTTTATGTAAATGTTGCTATGTATATTATTCAAAAAAAAGAGAGAAAAAAAGAAAAAAACTCCAAAAAAGTGGACAGGCCTGTACAAAAATAAAATGCCTGCCGGAGTGTACATATGTTGTATAGAAAATAAGCAAGCTTGAGTTCCAAAGTCATATTATGTGAGCATGCAGCTGGATGACTTGACTACACCGGTCTTGCATCCTAGGATAGGTAGCTACACTGGCTACCGTCCATTCTTCTCTTCACCCCCTCCTCTTGAGCTGGTTGCCACTTGAACTTAGAAGGGAATACCCCGCTCCTCGAGGAAGGAGTTATTAGATTGGGAAATCATTGGGTTGTCATGTTGGAGAAGTCAGTCTCTTTGTCATTCTAGTTGGGGAGAGCCACAGTCACTCACACTTTACGAGTCAGCTTCATAGTCGTAAGGGTTTGCGTATGAATTGAGATAGTTCTGACCTGGCTATTGAGGAGACTTGAGTTGAGTTTTGGGATTCTCAGGGACTGTATGATTTCAAATCTGGTTCTCATTAAGGTTCCGCCCGCTCTAAAATTCCAAAGGTCCGACTTAAGCTCCAAACTCTGATTTTGTGAAGACAAGTTTGATAATTAAACTAAATACAATTTCTTCTTTTTATTTTCTTTGTTTTTCTTTCCTGCACTTATTGCATAAGTGTTTGCTAGGGACTAGCAAAGGCAAAGTATAGGGGGATGATGAATCCACACTTCATCATCTTTATTCTATCATTTTGGCCTCAAAAACCCTAGCAAATGCATGTAAATACCCTTAATTCTCGCATCTTAGCATCCATGCATGTGCATGTAAATAGTGTATAAATTACTGTTTTTAATGCCAAAATTATAGAATAAAGAAAAGAAAAGAAAAGAAAAAGAATAAAATATTGTAAATATTTTATGACCCGAAACCCCGAGATCTAGGCATCTCGATGAATAGGTCGACCAGGAATAAAGTAGGGGGAGATAAGGGCCAAATACCCTATAATTTTATCTATTCTTCATTCATTTTGGGACCTATTTTTGGTTCCACTTTTTATACTCCAAATAAAGAAACTTTGTACATGAAAGTTATAGATAATTAAATAAAGAAAAATATAAAATTGATTTCACTCAAAAATAATGTACAGATAAAAAGTTATGATCTGAATAAAAATCCAGAATCCCAACTTCCCAGACCTGTATCTCTCAAATAAAAACTCGAAATGCACCAAACTCACTCTTTAATTGTATATAATTTTAAATAATCTATTTAATGAAGGTGGTTTCGTATTTGGAAGAGCTGCGATTTGAAAGTTGAGTTTTGGACCCCTATTGTCTACTTGTACAGATTAAAATATTCATTTTATTTTTTATTCTTTATTTTATAGTTTTATATTTTTATAATTTTGTAAATACTATTTATAGTAAATATGAACATTAAAATCAGAATAAAAACCTAAATAAAATACTTGTATATAATATGTAGGTATAATACCTATACATATACCTATCTAATTCGTAATTTTATTTTATTAAGTATACAAAATACTTCAGAAAAATAAAATAAAAATATATTTAAGTGTATAAAATTATTCTATAAATATATAAAATAATAAGCCAAAATAAATAAATTAAACTCACAAAAAAAAATAAAACATTAAAATATATAGATATATATACCTATATAGCCTATAAATGGTAACTTGTATTTTTATGCCTCTAAAAAATAATTAAAAATCATAATAAATAATTCATAAATTAATAAATATTTTTTATTAAATAACCAAAAAATAATAAAATCGTTTACTAATTTAAATGGATTTTACAAAGAGTTTTCCCATGATTTTCCTGGTTGGTCCACGTGGACCAACAAGAGGGTCTGGAGAGTTGACCAGCAGGTCAACTCTCTGACCTACTCCTGTAGTAGTGTGAGAATGGGTTTTTGTCCCTATTTCTTGCTTTTTTTGAGGCGAATCCTTTCACCATCTCATGATCGTCTCTTCACGACTTTTTCTCCCCTACCATAGAGCTTACACGCCCATTGCATATCTAGGGGAATGGATCCACGATTCGCTCGATACGCCTCGTTCTTCACGCCCGCTTCACCACATCTTCAAAAACAACCCGCCACCTTCCTTGCTCCTTGAACCCTCTTTTGACCCAATTTTCCTCCGTTCTCTTGGGCCCTAGATCGAGTGACGTGACATGGAACTCTCCGGCCGTCGAGAGGCGAGGATCAGCGGGCCGAGGAGCGTCTCCAACTCCCATCTCCGGTCGCGGTTGTGAGGTTTGCATCTATGGTCCCCCGGCCATTGAGGTATTGTTTTCACTTGTTTTTCTTGCATTATCTTACTCGCAGTAGCTTTAGGATCTTATCCCCTCTCCCCGTACGCACTTTCCTCCATTTAACCATCCTCGCCGCCACCTCGCCGGAGCTTGCTCCGGCGAGCCTTGTTTCTGCCTCTCCACGATGTTTCGTCCACCTAGGGGTTGCGGTAATTTGCCCACGACCCTATTAACTTTTCTTGCAGGTCTTGAGCTCTTACTTGTACCTGGGACTCGTTTTGGAGGAGGCGGAGGTTCCTGGAGCTACTTTGCTCCGGCGACCTCGCGCGAGCCCTCCGGTCACCGTCGGGGATTTCTGTAGTCGCCAGCATGTCGAGGACCACCGCAAGAGTGCTGGGCGCCATTTTGGAGCACGAAGGAGCAGCGGACGAGGGAGATCGGCTCCTGGGAAGCTTGCTTCCACGCTTGTTCTTCCCAGTTCGTCGAAGGAGCTTTGCTGACGTTGGATCTTGACGGTGTCCCAAAAGAAGCGGCAACCATCCGATCAGATCTGCTGCCAACCGTCAGATCGCCCCTTCACATTCTAATCGTAGCCATCCAAAGCCAAAGGGGCATCGCGTCTTCCTGGCCCGCCACGTGTATAAGTGGGGCACATCCCACCGTTTGCCAGCGCCATATGCGAGGGTATTTTGCGATATCACCCCCGCACGTTTCGTAATAGTTTACTAGTATTCAAACTTTCAGCGGCCATTTTATAACTTTTGTATATTTTGCATTTAAACCCCCCGATATTTAGTAATTACGTTACGGTCCCTGCCAGGCGCGTGCAAGTTACGTGTCCCTTGGCGATTTTGCAGGATGACCCTGGGGCATTTTCATATTTATATTTAGTCCGAGAACTTTTATATGTTGTTATATATTCCTGGACTTTTTGCAAGATTGCCCCTGTAACTTTCTCATATTGCGCTTAGGTCCTCGCCAGGCGTACGTACGTGCTGGCAATTTTGCAGAAACAACCTTGGCACTTGGGCTATTTCTAATTGGTCCAGAAGCATTTCTAATTAGTTGAATAGTTCTAGAACATTTACACTTTTGACCTTGGACTTTTATATAATTACATTAATTCCCCTACCTGTGTGTATTTTCTTGTTGTTATCTCTATTTATTGCATGCATTTCTAAAATCCCAAAAATTCTCAAAAAATCACGTTAAATTCCTGTTGCATTGTAAGTCCATGCCATATTTTTATTTTGCATGTTTATTGCATTTTAATATTTATAAAAATTCCAAAACATGCATTTTCAGCATTGTTTGCATTAGAAAATACATAAAACATATAAAAACACTTTAGAAAATTCCCCAAAAAAATATATTGTCTATTTTAGTGTGTTTTAACTTCAGTCCAAAAATCATTAAAAATTACAAAAGAAAACTCATAAAATTATAAAAACTCTAAAAACCTTCATAAAAATTTATAAAATTCGTAAAAAAAACCTAAAAATTGTGTTTTCTTTTCCAAAATTTTCTTTATTTTGTTATTTTTCATTCAAAATTAAATTGGGAAATTTTTGTCACTGTTTACTATTTTCCATTCCCATGTTAATTTCAACTTTTTATTTCATTCACTATTTTCAGTATTTTTCACTTTAAAAATACCAAAACAAATTAGGAAAAATCTAGAAAAATCATAAAACATTATAAAATTATAAAAAGACCAAAAATAGTTTATTTTTTGATTTTTGCTTATTTTTTTACTTCTTTTTATAAATATTTATTCCTCTCCTTTCTTGCTTTGTATATGTATTCTATTTAAAGAAAAAGAAAATATAAAAAAATATAAAATATAAAAAGAAAATAGTAAATCAGAAAATTAAAAATCAAAATATAAAAATATAAAATCAAAATTTAATTAAATTTTTTTTAAAAATTGAAAACCCACACAAAAAATAGCATAAATAAACAAATTTTCACATTCACATTTTTTAGCATTATTGCCCCGTTCTGCCTGTCTGCTCCCTATGTTCGACCTCTACACTACTTGCACCTATACACATCATTGTTGTAGAGTTATAATAAATTTTAACTCCGCATCGCTTTTCATTGTTTGATTCTTGTTGTGGGTTAATTGTTGTTTGAATTGCGGATTTTGTTGGAGGTCAACTCAGCGACTGTCAATTCGCCTTGTGAATCAACACAACCTCCCGATTTTTGCGTTCAACACCCCCTCCCTCGTTAGTGTACGCCTGATCAGCCCATGCACCCTCATCCTTGCATTTGTGCGCGATCGGCCCCCGCTGGTTCCCTCGCCAACTCGCGTGACTCCCTCCTTGCGCCCACAACCTCGAAGGCGCGTCTGCCTCCTCGACATCATCTTCACACCACTGCAAACTGTCTCCTCCGTCGTCATCTACGAAAGCTCCAATAGAGAAGACTTCTTTTCCATTTTATTCATCGCATGCATATTACTTTAGTTAATTGGTTTAAGCTAAAGTTGAAGGAACAACTTTTATGGTGTAAACTATTCTCAACTCTAATTTTTCTTCAAAGTATATGCATTGCAAGTTTTATATCTCGCTGGTCTCTCTTAAAAAATTGCAAGTAAATCTCATTTTCCCATATTAGATTGCATTTCGACTCCCACTTTCTAATTTAGTTGCATTCATACCCTCTTTCGTTTACTTCAAGTTCTAACAAATATTTTCACCGTAGATTGTATTTTACCGTCAAAATCTCGTTAACTTAAATTTTCTTTCATCGTAATAGATTAGAATTTAAATCAAATTTGAAAGAAGAACAAAATTATGAGTCTGTTTAGTCTCTGTGGATTGCACTATACACCTCATATATTTCCATCATGCTTGTAGTTGTAATCTTATTTATTTTATTGTGGTTTTTCCTGGAACAACAATGACATGGTAAAACTAACTTTTTAAACTGTGTTAAATCACATAATTATTTTGGCGCCGTTGCCAGAGACTAGGCAACATTTGCAATTTTTTCTTCATTTTTAACATGTTTTCAATATTCTAATCCATGCATTTTTTATTTCAGGTACTTGAACCCCGAAAAAGAAAAAAATGAAGATTCATGCATTTTTTAGTGAACTTGTAATGTGTTCTAAGTAGAAAAAAATATGTAATATCAAATTCTCCCTCTTTCTCGGAAAAGCTCGTCATCAACAGGACAAAACATTACGGATTTAGCGCCAGAAGTGCAGGCATTGTGAGCTTCCTTTTTCACTTGGGCATTCTATTTACATTTCTTGCATTTGTTTGCACATCAAATTAAACCAAAAAAATTTAAAAAATAGTTCTTGATTGCATCATCTCGGTGGTCTTCTCCCTCTGTGATAATCTAATTCAAAGACCACCAAATCGTGTTTTGATCATATAAAAAGACAATCTTGAAAGATCACCGCAGTGATCCGAGCGAAAGCGGATTAAATTGAATGCATGTTTGATCGCACGTGGTGATTGACACAAACTCACGAGCACATAGAACCCTAGGATAGAGACAAAAATCTGGTTGCCACGTGGGATTGCAGACAGAAGTCGTAACTCCTTGATACGTTGGGCACAGGTTCTTGCGGAAAGAATAGATCTTCGATCTGAGTACCCACCATGTATCCCCCCAGTAGGATGAAGACAGAGATTTCTCACAATCTACCACAAACACCTCTTCATTAGGGACCAATAATTGTCTGACAATATTCATTGAGCAACTAAATCTAATCGAACATATAACCGCATCTGCGGCAATTTGTGTGGAGTTGGTGAATCAACAAATTGTTTTGCATTTGTGTTGTGTGTGCTAGGTCGTAGATCTTTGAAAAATAAATTGCAACAACCGCTAGATTACGATCCGATCTATAAAAAAAATCCCATCCATCTTGTTCAAGTGAGAAGTTTGAGAATTCACCTGATTTAGGAGACATGGGAGAAGAGAATCGACCTAACCCCATGGACCTCATTCTGCAACAATTACAACTGTTGAGAGAAGAAAATTCCACAATCCGCCACACCATAACACCTCTCATCCGGCCACTACCAACTAGTACATTTTATAACCCTGCGGCAGAAGAGCTAGTCCATTGGGTCCATATTCCACCTGAGGTAGGAGACTTTGAAATAAAACCAGCATCTCTCTACCTAATACCAAAGTACTATGGAAATGAGAGTGAAGACCCTTTTTCACACATACAAGACTTTCGATCTGCTTGTGACACAATGAGCATCCTCGGGGTAGCAAAGGAATACATTTATATGAAATCCTTCACTCACTCACTGAAAGAACGAGCACTCCAATGGCTCTGAAATTATGGAACCCCACTTACCTCTTAGGATGCCTTAAGAGAGGCATTCATCAAGAAATACTTTCCAATAGGAAAAACAAATATCCTGAGATAGGCCATATCATCATTCACCCAGAAGAACAAAGAACCCATTAACGAAGCTTTGGACTGTTTTAAGGAATTACAAAGGAAATGCCCTCATCATGCAATCCCCGAATGGAAATTGGTTCAGATATTTTATGAGGGCATAGACACATCATTCAAGAGAGTTATTGACCGCTCATGTGACGGAAATTATATTAGCCGGGATGAACATTTTGTGTGGACTTTATTTGAAAATATGGCTGATAATTCGATGAATAGCTCCGTCATTGAACAATATAGTGGGCATGTAAGACCAGTTAATTTAGTTGATCAAGAGAGATCCACTAGTGACTCATCCAAGAAAAATCATGATAAATAGGAAATCCTCTCCAAACAAATGGATCTCATGACCCAATCAATCGATAACTTGGCTCCGAATAAAGTCTCGAATAACGTTTGTACGGTTACTTATAACCCCAACATTGAAGACTTTTGGCCACATACCATTCACCCATGATCAAGAAATGACTCTTGAAACATTAAATTGAATAAAAACAAATCAAGGTGGGTCATTCTCAAACACCCAAAATTCAGGATGGAGAGAACAATCAAATACTGGGTGGAATGGATAAACACAATTACCATTTTCAAAATCACAACCAGCCTAAACAACAGACGGGACCTCCCATGACTCAACCTCCCTCGGTTGTGAATTTTGATGCCCTCACCCAGGCTATTCAGCAGCTTTTTGCAGCACAACAACAAGTAAACCAAGCCCAACAACAAGCCAATGCTGAAAATGCTAGGCAGTTTGCTGAGATCAGAACTTACATCCCAGCACTGTCACCTCAACCACTGCCTAACCCCAACACCAACAAGGCTACCTCATCTAGATTACTCCAAACTTCACCACCTGCTGGGTCTTTCACCTCACCCCCTGGATTTCAAAATCATAGTCATGTATTTTCCACACCCCAAACACAATATCAAGGATTTTCTGTCCCACCCCAAAAAAACAACTCAACCCAAGGAACACACAACAACCGTCGAGGACTCACATAAGTTTCAAAACACCATCCCATTACAATCAATCCGGTAATGCCATGACTCTTCGAAATGGAAAAACCACATCTGCTCATATAGCACCACAAACCGCTGAGAGGCAAGTTGAAGAGGACGAGGACATCGACAATGAAGAGGAACCAACTGAGATACCCAAACCTCCTACTTCCGCCCTGACCATAACCATTTCCTTTCATGAAGCCTTCACAGGAAAAATGCGAGATCATCCACTATTGATCCGTAGTTGTAAAAATTATTTTCGGACATTATCATTGAGATTCCACTCTTAAAAGCCCAGTCCCAGCCTTCTCCCTCTTTTTGAAGGAAAAATGCACACCAAAGCGGAAATAAAAGGGAAAGAATAAGAAAGATCAGGAAAATATCGAAAATCATGTGCTACCTCGAGCAACATCCAATCCAATCTCCCAATTCTAGCCCACAAAAAAGAAAGATCCGGGAGCACCTCTAGTTAGATGCACCATTGGGGAATTGACTTTTGAGCGCACACTGCTAGACAATGGTGCCTCAATTAATCTTCTCCTTACCGCTATTCTGGTGTCGTTTTACTTACAAAAATTGAAACCCATCTCAATGATTCTACAAATGGTTGAGCTATATGTGAAGAGGCCTAGAGAATTACTAGAAGATGTAATAGTTACCGTTCAAAGACACCAATTTCCGATTGATTTTGTTGTAATGGATATGGATCTAGCCAACACATTGAGTGAGACACCCATCATACTTGGACGATCTTTCTTAAACACTGCTAAAGCACACTTTGATTTTGAAGATGGAAAAGTACAATTTAATATCAATGGCAAGGTCATCCCTGTTGATCTTGTCATTCCCACAACCATTGACTCTGAGACTGAGGACTGTGGATGGATAGAAAATTGTGTTGTACTCGATATACAAAATGACTTTGCCCCTATTCATCTCTCCAAAGACCCTTTGGAAGTTAGTCCGAACACCTCTTGATCCAGTTATAAGGACATGTCTCATCAAATCGCCACATATAATCTGAACTCTGCACTTGAAGCTCCACCATACCCTCTCACTGGTCAGGAAATTTTTGAGTTAGATGAAGGTTGGGACACACTTGATAATGAACTTACATTAACTTCAGCCATGATCATGCCCACGATGGAGCCACCATTTGAGACTTATTTCATCAAAACATCAGAAGAAACTAGTCCTCTAACCCCACCAACACCCATTGTCGAACTAAAACCCTTACCAAAAGATCTGAAGTATGATTTCCTCGATGATGCACACACTCTACAGATCATTATTAATGTCAACCTAGATCACACTCAGGAAAGCCAACTCATGGAAGTTTTGAAGAGGAATTCCCAAGCTATTGAATGGGAAATAACTGATTTGAAATGTATAAGCCCAATATTTTATACACACCACATATATTTGGAAAATGACGGTAAACCCTCTCAAGAAATGCAAAGATGATTAAATCCTAATCTACGAGAGGTTGTGAAGAATGAAATATAAAAGTGGTCGATTGTCGGCTCATTTATCCAATAGCCAATAGTCCTTGGATCAGTCCTTTCTAGGTCATTCCCAAGAAAGCTGGATTAACAATTGTAAAAAATGAAAAAGGAGAGGATATACCTACTCGAGTAGTAACATCTTGAAGAGTCTGTGTTGATTACAGAAAACTAAATAAGGCTACATGAAAAGACCACTTTCCACTACCATTCATTGACCAAATCATCGAGAGACTTGTCAGAAAAGAATTCTTTTGCTTTTTGGATGGATATTTCAGATATAATCAAGTGACTAGCACCGGAGGATCAAGAGAAAACTACTTTCACATGTTCTTTTGGGACATATGCCTTTCGACGCATGCCATTCGGATTATGTAACGCACCACCAACTTTTCAAAGGTGTATGATGGGAATCTTTGCTGATATGATCGGTGATTTCATGGAAGTATTTATGCATGATTTTTCAATTTTCGGATACTCATTTGAGAAAACACTTGGATTTTTGGATAGAGTCCTACAGAAATGCATTGAAGTAAACTTGATATTATCTTGGGAAAATCACATTTCATGGTGAGACAAGGGATTGTGCTAGGGCACATTATATCAAAGAAAGGGATGGAAGTAGATCCTTCAAAAATTGAGACCATCACCCACCTGGGCCCGCCCGTTAATATAAAAGGAGTTCGTTCCTTTTTAGGTCATGTCAGTTTTTATCGATAATTTATCAAGGATTTCACAAAAATTACTGCCCACTCACCAAGTTACTAGAGAAGGACCAAGATTTTACATTCATCGAGGAAGCATTCGAGTCTTTCACCCTTCTGCAAAAAATTGTCACTAAGGCACCCATATTACAGCCCCCAGATTGGACCCTAGAATTTGAAATCATGTGTGATGCTTCTGATTATTCTGTTGGGGCGATTTTGGGACAAAGGAATGATGGAAAGCCCTATGCCATCCACTATGCTAGCAAGACCCTTGTTGATGCCCAAATGAATTATACTGTGACTGAGAAAGAATTGCTGGTTGTTGTGTTTTCACTAGAAAAATTTTGATCTTATATCTTAGGGTCCCACATCATAATTTACACATACCATTCTTCTCTGAAATACCTCTTCACAAAGAAAGATGCCAAGCCTAGACTCATTAGGTGGGTATTATTGCTCCAAGAATTCGATTTGGAAATTTAAGACAAAGCCGGAGCAAAGAATGTCGTAGCCGATCACTTATCAAGGCTCCCTTCATCATTTTTACCAATCAATAACATGGTCTCAATTTCTAATAATTTCCCAGATGAGAATATAATGTTTGTCTCTTAACTCCCATGGTATGCGGACATTGTCAATTACCTCGTCACTTCAACATTACCTAACGACTGGCCAAGACATAAGAAAGACATAACCAAAGCCCAAGCTCGATATTATCATTGGTATGACCCTCTACTATCAAAGAGGGAACTAATTTGATATGGAGACGTCGTATCCCTGAATTTGAAGTCTTTAGTGTCCTATCACATTGACACACCTCTGGGTGTGGAGGACACCATTCAGAGAAGCGTACAGCTGCTAAAGTACTACAATGTGGTTTCTACTGGCCTACAATTTTTAAGGATGCCCATCATTTTGCTCAAGCATGTCCCACCTGTCAAACCAATGGAATAATGACCCGACGCAACATGATGTCCCTCCAACCAGTACCACTTGGGGCATAGACTTTATGGGACCCTTCACCACATCACACGGCTACCAACACATCCTTCTTGTCGTTGACTACGTCTCATGTTGGGTCGAAGCCATTCCCACTCATGCTACTAATAGAGTAGTTGTTGTCAAATTCCTGACCAACCTTTTCTCTCGATTTGGCTTACCTAAGGTGGTCATTAGTGATGGTGGAACCCACTTTCTGAATGCAAAAATGAAAAAACTACTTAAAAAGAATGGGGTTGAACATCGTGTCTCGACCATCTATGACCCACAAACTAATGGAATGGCCGAGCTTTCTAACTGAGAGATTAAAACCATACTCCAGACAATTGTCCGATCTGATCGCAAAGACTGGTCCCAACACTTGCCATTTGCTCTTTGGGCCTACCGAACAGCATTTCGCACACTTTTAGGAATGAGCCCATACCGACTAGTCTATGAAAAACCATGTCATTTACCTATTGAAATCCACCATAAATCACTTTGGGCGATAAAGAAATGCCATTTGAATTATGATGAGGCTGGAAAAAGAAGGTTACTGGATTTGACTGAATTGGAAGATTTACGATCACAAGCATACGATAACAACTTGATCTATAAGGAGAAAATCGAGATATAGCATGATGCTAATATTTTGAGGAAAATATTTCAGGAGAATCAAAAAGTGTAGCTAGTTGATGCAAAATTAAAACTATTTCCAGGAAAGCTGAGATCGAAATGGAAGGGACCATACATTGTTACCCAAGTTTTTGACAATGGTTCCATAGAAATATCTGACCCAAATAGTAAAGACACTTTTCAAAGTCAATGGTCAAAGATTGAAACATGTTGTTGAACCCTCTGGTCTCATGTCTGTTTGTGCAACATACCTTCTACAGGAACAATAAGCAGTACACGTCGCCAAGCAGAGGCGTTAAACCATGCATTCTCGTGAGTCTCTCTCATAGGTATCTTTTCTTCTTATTTCTCGCCTATTTATTTTACTGCATTGCATTAGATAAGTATGGGGGTACACCTCTAAAACAACTCAACAAAAACATAAAAATATATTTTCACATCACTCGCCCAAATCTGTTAGTCCTCTAAAGACATTGACTTCACCATGAGAACATAGCTTCTAATAAGCATGGGGGTGTCTACATATAAAAAAATGCATATGTTTTACAAAAAAATAAAAAAACATCATAAAACCTTTTCACAAACCACCAAACCTATACCCTTCTTTCTCTATATTTATCCTATTTTTGAGAAATCGGCTCTTCGTTGCATAGATCATAGACTGAAGCTGAGTTGACCCTAATCCACTTAATTCCAACAGAATTTCACTAGGCATGAGTTTTTAAGTTTCTTCAGGTACATATGGACTTTATTCTCTCAGTTCCACTAACTCTACTGGTGAATGAACTTCTGTATCTAACTAAATCACCTAAGCAACTAGTAGCAATCGTAAACTCTTCATTGGATATTAAGAAACTGCACATTCCACTTAGCTTGATTGAATTTATTTTACGATATACAATTACAGTCTAGTTGAGGTGAGGAGTTGTCCTCTTGGTTTTGCCAATGTCTGAACCTGGTCTATAGTCAGTGAAGGAACTTGACTCAAGAGCAACATGATCCCTCTAGTCTAGGTGTGTCAGCAAATAAGCCAGTATTGTGCCTCCAAAGACAAAATATTAAGCCGATACTACCTTTGATGCATAACCCAAAGGAAAAACACCACAAATAGGCTTATCATAATAGAAAAGAATGCCAAAAACCACAAATCATGCAAAGATGTGCGAAGCAAAAGCAATGAAAGAAGACCACCAAAAAACCCTTCTCCACCAACAAGCCGTGATAGCAGCCTGATGATGCTACCTAATTTCTTAAAAGAGGCCTAAAGAGGCCCAGGGTTATGCTCTGTAAAAGGAAAAAAATGAGAGCAACGGACCAAAGCGGTCTACGGAAAACCCCGAAAATTAAGTCCCATTCTTTATATGAATTATGACCTATGTTTTATGCTGACACGCTTGGGTGAAAAGAGAATATACCTGAATTCAGGTGAGGACTGTGATTATAAGTGTAGGGAATCATTCGGCACCTTGATAGATTATGTTGCCAGCTCGTTCTCTTTACTCACGAAAGCTAAAACATCAGACATCGTTTATATCCACTCAAGGTCAAAGAGAATACTTGTTGATTAGAATGATCTGACTTGATCGACTTTATGAAATCATTCCGATTTTGTTGGAACTGAGAGGTTGTTGAAACTACAAACTCGAGTCAAGTCAATAATTCGAACAAATCTTTAATCCATGGGTCAACTCTACTGAAGTTTGTGTATTTGTGTAGTTTGGAGCTGAAAACTCAAGACTTTGTGGGTGTGTCTGCTGCAAACCCTCACCTGTTCCATCTTTATTATTTCCCTCGACCTTCATTTATTATTTATCTTATTCTTGCTCGAGACTAGCAATATTTAAGCATGGAGTTATGATTATTGCATTATATACAGTTATAACATGCTTAAATTATGTGGAGTACAATCATAATATTTGATTTATAATCTCCATTTGCACAATTTTCACATTCTATTTATTCTATACATACAATGGAGAAAGCCGCCTTAATTACACATAATCAACTAAATCATACCATAAATCGACACACCATTATTACATATCTAGGCAAAATGTTTTTAAAGATGTCGATTGACATATTATTTATATAGTGGGATTATTTAAATATCGAGATTAATAATCATCCATAAATAGTTATTTGCACAAAGTAAACGACCATATTTTAGTAAGAGAGAAAATGTATTGCGTTTATAGTTTGACAAAAATCCAACACTTTCATTTTGGCTCTACAAATGCCTATAACTTTTTGTTGGAAAGAAATGGGAAAGGATGATAGTGTAAAATTCCACCTCTTTAAATATCTAGAGCCACCCACGTACAACAAGTCTCATGCATGAATACTCTTTATTATTCTCTATCTCTCTCTCTTTCTCTCTCTCTCTCGCACAAGCAACCTCCCCATACATGTATGAATTTATATTTTTGTCTTTATGTGCATGTTTTGAGACTCTTCAAATGACATGAGTGCACCTATAAAAAGGAACGACTCCTCCCTCAACAAAGGAGCCTGCTACCTCTCGACGTTCTCTCTCCCCGATACTCTCTCCCCATGCATACGTGAATGAGCGCTCCATCCATCCCCTCGTCCTCGGGTGGCCAAACACCTCTCCAGTCGTGGTCTTATCTTCCCCACGCACCTCCACCTGCACTCCAACGCAGCCCGCAGTCCCTCCGCGACGGCCTGCAGCCTCTAGCGCACTCCAACAGCTTCAATACGCACTCATTTGCGGCCAGCAACCCCTCCGTGACCGGCAACTCCTCCTCGACGGTCCTCATCCCCTCCTCGACGGTCTGCAGCCTCCGGCGCACTCCACTGCACTGCAGCAGCAACACCTCCTCCCTTTGGACCTCCTTCGTGTGGTTGTCCCCTCCCTCGATAGTGTGCGCTTGATCAACCCACGCACCCTCATTCCCACATTTGTGTGTGATCAGCTCCAGCCGGTTGTCTCGCCAACTCACGTGACTCCCTCCTTGTGCACACCACCTCGAAGGCGTGTCCACCTCCTCAACATCCTCTTCATGCCACCGCAAATCGTCTACTCCATCGTCGTCTCCGAAAGCTCCAATAGAGAAGGCTTCTTTTCCATTTTATTCATCGCATGCATTTTTATTACTTTAGTTCATTGGTTTAAGTTAAAGTTGAAGGAACAGCTTTTATGGTGTAAGTTGTTCTCAACTATAATTTTTCTTCAAAGTATATGCATTGCAAGTTTTATATCTCACTAGTCTCTCTTAAAAAAATTACAAGTAAATCTCATTTTCCCATATTAGATTGCGATTCGACTACCACTTTATTATTTAGTTGCATTCATACCCTCTTTCGTTTACTTCAAGTTCTAACATATATTTCACCGTAGATTGCATTTTACCGTCAAAATCTCTTTAACATAATTTTTCTTTCATCGCAATAGGTTAGAATTTGAATCAAATTTGAAAAAAGAACAAAAATATTGAGTCTTCTTAGTCCCTGCAGATACGAACCTCTACTTGCATTATACACCTCATATATTTCCATCACGCTTGTAGTTGTAATCTTATTTATTTGATTGTGATTTTTCATGGAACAACAACGACGTGGTAAAACCAACTTTTTAAACCGTGTTAAATCGCATCAACAACGAGATCTACAATTTCATGAAGGACCAAAATCAAAAGAGATCATATGTACAAAAAGTATTTTTAGTGGTACTCTATAGATAATAAAACACATGTATTTTTGTACATTGTGCTTTTTGTATTTTAATTTGATTTTCATTAGTGAACTAATTTATATAAAATATTTGCATAATTAATCTAATTTTTATGGGTTTTTTATAGGTTAGAAAAGGATGAAATAAACACTAGAAAGAGAAAATATGTACAAAATATACAGGTTTAGAACTTCTCTTTTTAGCTGGATTTTCTGATTTTTATGGATTTTATTTCTTGATGCCAAGTTAACAAATTAATTAAAGAATATAATAGAAATAGAATTAGGTCAAAATAAGTACTATTTGTACATAAAATAATAGGTTCAATCAAGATAGAAATACGGGTTATTTAATTACAAATTTTAATCTTTATTTCTGCATAGTTAGTGATTATTACTAAATGGATTTTAGGGGATTTATTTAGTGATTTATTAAGAGGATACTACTAAGATTTCCACATAAGTAGATGTATCATGGATTCATCACACCCCTATACTTATATCTTTGCTTTTCCCTAAGCAATTTTTAGTGAGTTAGAAGGTTGAATCCCTGATTGTGCAAGTGTGTATTCAAGACTTGTCTCATTAAAAATCCGTATTTTCATTGGTCCTAAAATCTTAAATTGAACCAAGCTCTAATTAAAAGGAATCCAACTTCTCTAATTAGCATACTCTTTGTTTATACATGTAGCATGAGAGATTTGAAGTTGAGTGTGTAGTGCAATCATGAGAGTCGAGTCGAAACGTCACCTAAAATCATGTTCCAAGAGACTCTACTCAAGTATCAATACTTAACACTAGGGAATAAATCAGTTCTTGCATTCAATCTACTATCTCAATAGTTTGTAAATTTGACAATGTAGGTGAAAGGTCAGTTGATGGAGGGCATAAGATGGTGTTTTTTCTTCTCTCCCTATCATTAGAACAAGGATCCTCACAAGTTCCTTATTACTCAATGTAGATATTTTTGGTGTTGATCAGTGTGTCCGTTAAGAGTTGTTGAGTCGAATGTACTTGTTTTCCTAGGAGTACACTGAGGTGTGTCCTTTTCAAGTATCTAATATACCTACATCCAAACTTGTATAACTTACGATGCAGAGCCTTTTCTTATGTACTAGCCCGACTCATTTGGCCTAATTAGCTTTGAATCAAGTGGACACTTTGAAATGATTGGGAGCACTTGCTTTTGGTGTAAGATCTTTTGGTATTTAGCTTTGTATTGTGAGAGATTTTCTTTCAATATATCTTTTTTCTTTCTTTTATTTTCTTTTTGGCTAGATCCACTGCTTTTAACAAGTTGGCGTACACTGATCAACAAATATGATGTTTCATCATACCCTGGCACGTAGGTCAATATCAAAAGATAGCATGAGAACTTGTTCGCATACTGGTTAGGATATGTTGACACTCAGGTTTCATAAAGCTTTCATTGACTTTATCCCGTCCTCGAGCATCATCTAATCATGTCTAGACTCAAATCTCAAGTCCCAGACCCTCGAGTGAAATTTTAACTCATCTCATCATTTATGCAGTTTTGTATGTGATGTGTTGATCATATTCTTTAAGGGTAGAGATTAAGAGTGTAATAAAGTGCACATATCTTTCAAACTTTGGGAAGGGTGGATTATTAAGTCTCAAACCCAAATGACTAAGGTAGGTTAACTCTGAATTAAAGGACCTTATAAACCAGAGTTTCTTATATTCCGCAAGTCTTGAGTGATTATGAAAGTGTTAGGGATAGAACCTTGAGTTAGCTTTTTTGTTTTGTTTTGTTTTTTTATTTTTTAGAGAGACTGACATAATGACTGGCCTGAATTCGTATGGCTAATTGCATCTACTTTCAACCAGTATGGATGTAAGTACGGATAATTGAACTGCTACTTATATTACTTCATGATGGTACCTTACATGTTGTTATTTAACCACCCAATCAGCTAAGAGAGACAGTAATTCCTTCACTTTGAAGTAGCTAGTCATTTTAAAATCCAGTAATCAAAATTATCACTAAAAGACTTTTTCTAAGCTTGTTATACCCCCTTAATTTTTGTAAAAATTTTTGAAAACATGTATTATAAACACAAAAGAATTTTTGTATAGTATACACAACTTATACCCATACCCAATTTTTGATATGAAAACAATTAATGTATGAGATATGGATAAAGTATATAGAATATACACCCCCCATACTTAGATTGTGCTATGTCCTAATAGCACAAATTGAAATGAAGACAGCTCGTACCAAGCATAGTAGAGTGACAAGAAAAGGAAGTCAACTTGCCCCCTATACTGAGGCTTTTAAGAGCCTATGCATAGCAGAAGAGTAAGAAATGAAGCAGCCGAGGGTGAGAAGAAAGAATAGAATTGATGTATACACAATGATATCAATCTCCCTATACTTAGGCTCAGGTTAGCCTAAGTGTAAAAAAGTAATCATAGGTGGGGGACCGAGTAGATTTGAGATGGATGTATAAGTGATCGACTGAATCTTCTAGATACACTGAAGAGGATGGCTTATTGTATCAAGGTTTCACACAGATCGAGGGAGTCGTTCATCTTACTCTGTGCTCGGTGTGAATGAGATTTTCTCAACACTGCTCATTTGATTCGACAAAATGCTTAAGCAGCTGTCCATTGACTACGGAAGTGTGTGTGATGTATGTTGTTTCAGAAATCTCAACACTTCCATTGTTGTGTATTTCCCTAACAATGAATGGTCCCATCCACTTTGACTTTAGCATACCTTGAAAAATATTTAACCTTGCATTAAACAACCACACTGTCATGGGACAAAGTTTTTAGTTCTAATGTGCTTGTCATGACATTTCTTCACTCTATATGTATAGATCATGTTATTTTCATATGCACGGTTTTCGATCTCTGTGAGCTCATTTAGATTCAAATCTTTGTTCTTCTTTCCAAGGTGATAATTCCACTTGATTTCCCTGATTGCCCATTCTGTTCTGTGCACTAATCCTGCGGACAAATGACATAGCTTGCCAAAGACCATTCAAACCAGGGAGGTGCCCAATGGGATCTTGTAAGCCATCCTGTAAGCCCATAGAACTTGGTGCAAGAGTTGAGACCAGTTCTTCCTGTCAAGGCGGACTAGCATCTGTAAAATTCCTTTGACCTCCCTGTTAGACACCTCTACCATGCCATTAGATTGTGGATGATAAGGACTAGTGATACGGTGCTCAATGACGTACTCCTTAGACAACTTCTTCACCTCCCAATTGACAAAGTGGCTACCCCCATTATATATCAGAACCTTGGGGATCCTGAACCTTCAAATAATATGATCTTTCATAAATTTACATACGGTATTGTTGTCTACAGCTCGAGCAGGATAGCATACACCCACATTGATAGATAGTCCACCACAAGAAGAATATATTCAAATCCATGATTGTTAGGGAATGGGCCCATAAAGTTAATACCCCAAGCATTGAATATGTCACAGATGATCACTGGTTGTATAGGCATGGCATCTTTGAGACCAATGGTCCCTCCCATTCATTGACAAATCAGGCACGACCTTACAAAATTATAGACATCCTTAAGCAAGGTCAGCCAACAAAATCTACATTGTAATATCTTCTCAGCAGTCCTCTTCCCGAAGTCGTGTCCTCCTGCCTCCAGGGTGTGGCATAGATTGGGAACACTTCGGTATTCTTCCAGGGGAATAAATCTTCTCCATATACAATATGATCCTTCAAAGAAAAGGAACGGATCCTCCCATTGGTAGTGTCTGGATTTAAACTTTAGTCGGTCGATTATGTTCTTGGGCCAATCCTGGGAAACTTTCGTAGAGACAAGATAGTTAACCATGTTGGTATATCATGAGAGAGAGTCGATAACAGAAACTGACTCGTCTGGGAAGGATTCCGGAATCAATTCTGACTCAGTGATCTTATTTTGCTCGATCCTAACGGATGATCAATCACCACATTCTTCACTCCAGGTTTGTCTTTAATCTCCAAATCAAATTCCTAAAGGATGAGAATCCATCTAAGAAGATGTGCCTTTACATCTTTCTTTGACATTAAATAACGGATGGCTGAGTGATCTGTAAAAACTATCAACTTTGATCCAAGAAGAAAGATCTGAATTATTCTGAGGCAAAGACTACGACAAGCATCTCTTTTTCTATCACAATGTAATTTTTCCAAGCCGGATCCAAAACTTTTCTTGCATAGTGAATAGAATACAGGACTCCATTTCTCTTCTATCCTAGCACGGTCCCTACTGCAAAATCAGAGGTGTCGGTCATGATCTCGAAGGGAAGAGACCGTCAGGGGCTTGTTGTATGGGAGTTTCTATAATTTTTCTTTTCAGTAGCTCGAAGGCCTTAAGAAAGTTATGATCTATAATTAATTCATTATCTTTCCCTAAGAGCTCAGTCAGCAGTCGGGCAATTTTTGAAAAGTCTTTGATAAATCTCCAATAAAATCTGACATGCGCTAGAAAAGATCGCACTTGCTTCACATTGGTTGGTGGCTCGAGTTTATTGATCACATCCACATTGGTTGGGTCAACCTCCATTACCTTCTTAGAGATGATGTGCCCCTATACAATACCCTCCTTTACCATGAAATGACTTTCTCAGACCAACCTAACCCTACCTGCATTTCTCGGGGACTCAGTCTAGGTGCACGAGACAATCATCGAATGAATTACGGTGGATAGAGAAGTCATCCATAAAAACTTCTAAAAAATCTCCAACCATCTTGGCAAATACAACAATCATGCACCGTTAAAAAGTTCCAGGGGCATTACACAGCCCAAAAGGCATGCGCTTGAATTCGTAAGTACCAAAGGGACAAGTAAATGTTGTCTTTTCTTATTCCTTATGGGTAATCACTACTTGATTGTAGTCCGAGAACCGGTCCAAAAAGCTCAATTATTCTCTTCCCTCTAGTTTCTCCAGAATTTGATTAATAAATGGCAATGGGAAGTGATCCTTCTTCGTTGAGGTATGAAGCGTCTGTAATCCATACACACGTACCATAACGTGGGTACTCGTGTCGTGATCTCGTCTCCCTCCTCATTGGCGATGATCTAGAGTCCCGACTTCTTCGGGAGTACATGTAAGAGTGCGGCCCACTTAGAGTCTGAGATGGCATAAATGAACCCTACTCCACACCATTTCTGTATCTATGTTTTCACCACTTCCCGTAGATTCAATCTCCGCTAGAATTCACGGGAGGGCTTGGTATTTTCCTCAAGGTATATATATGGTGTGAATAGAGAGTAGGGTTAATCCCTTGGAGATCTGACAATCTCTATCATATTGCCTTGCAGTCTTCTTTAATACTTCTAGCAGACGAGTTTCATGTTCTTCGGTCAGATGTGAGCTAATAATGACCAGAAACTTTCCCTTAGGTTTCGCAAGGAAGGCATATTTGAGAGTAGGGGGTGATGATTTGAGCTCTGTTATATCTTTATCATCCAATAAATATGGCTCTGCTAATGTTGAATCTGCAGTTGTGGTTGGATCCTGTGCGATATTATCTGCCACCAACTGTACAGTTTCGGGGGTGAGGATGCCAAAGATGCATCTTGTTTTGACAAAAGCCACATTCGACCCGTCTTCCTCACCCTTGGATTGTCCCAAGAGAAATGGGACTAACAGGTCAAGGTAGACCTCCGAGTCTCTAGGAGTGTAAGGGGATGCATAGAGAGGGTCATTTTGAATGATCTAGAACACTATTGTGTCGACAATATCCTCTCCAGGTGAGAGTGACTCTTCAATTACAATTGTGATGCATTCTGCCTCAGACCCGGAAGAAGTGGACTCGTTGCTGGATTCTGAATCAGACCTCTAAAATCTTGTATGCTGCATTTCTATCTTAACATCATCGAGGTGGATTTTCCCAGAAGTGTAGTCAAATAAGGTTCCTGTAGTCCTTAGGAAGGGTCGCCTAATATCAATTGAGAATCCTTCCAATTTCCAGGGACATCCATGTCTAGGACTATGAAGTCCAACAGATATTTATGTCCCTAGATGTTGATTACAGCATTCTTGATCTCGCCCTTGGGTCTCTTAGTTAATCTGTCTGCAAACTGGATTATGGCTTTTGATTTACTAAGAGGTCCCTCATTTAGATGCTCAAAGAGTGTAGTGGGCATGAGATTGATGGAGTAGGTTCTTGCAAACTTGATGTCATTGATCTGACTTGTTAGAAAGTGTGCACCCATGTCCCTCTTCTTTCTGGGGATCTTATTTTTTATTAATTGATATGTAGCGATGCAGATAATATGCTTCTTTGTCCGGTTTGAATTCTTTCTATTGATCCTAGTTGGTGTACATCTCACCTTAAGGTATTTTCTGAATACCAGATATTTCTCTATCATCTCATCTAAAGATATAGTGACCTTGATATTTTCTTTACAGATTTGAACCATCTCTTCATCATTTTTTTTTATTTTTAAAACTTTCTTCTTTCCTAACATTAGAGCACGGAGGAAAGGGATTGAGTGATCAAATTCAGGAATTGAATTATCACTTTTTAAGAAGGAAGTTTATACATGACTCTAACTCAAACTAACAACAAGACTCTAAAACAGAAATTGCTGATGATGTGGGGGTTGTTGCTGCTGTGGGATGTGCTCCTCCTTAGATTTAGACTCACTTGACTCCCATGGGGATGGGTTCTCTAGTGCTGGTGTTGGATGCCTTTCCTCATCTTCGTCCCCAGAGGTGTGCTTCGATGTAGACAATAGGGCTATGTCATCGTGTTTCCTTACTCGATCAGGAATGATTACGGTCTTTTTACTCCTGATAGAAATATGATTGAAATGCGAAAAGATCTCGTATTTTGGTAAAGAATATTCTGAGAGTGCTATCTGATCTTTGTATCCAAGGTTATTGGGATTTTCTTAGACTAGAGCAGGAATCGCAGTTTGCGGTGCTGTGAGCTCATCTCTCCATCTTGAGAGTCGATTGATATCCACTATCATATCATGTAGTTCATCCAGTACTCTCTAGAGTTTGAGAGAGATTGAAGAGGAGGGACCCTGAGCTTGCCTGGCCTGGGGTTGCTGGTATTGTGATTGTTGTGGTGACTTGTAACTAGGACAGGGCTATTGATATGGACATTGTTGTTGTTGTTGTTGGGGTTGATATCTAGGATGAGATTGTGATGGATGAGGATTCGGAGAAGAATTGGCATCCTGTCAGTTGACTTGATCAAGATTGCACCATACTCTGTTGATCTCCATGACTTATGGAGGTTCCTCGTAAACTGTCTTGGTAGAGGTTTCTTCTATCTGATGGGTGAAAGACTGGTCCCCACCCCAGTTGCTCTATTGCCCTGCCCCTTGCCCTTGAATGTAATGAATCAGGTGTACTGGGGTAGGGGGTGTTGTTAGGGCGAGTATCTTAGATATTCTATCAACAAGTTCCACCATCTACTTGGCAATTTAGATAATTTCTCCAAATCGGTAGATTTATGGAGCTCGTCCACTTTCTTGTAAATCTATTTGTCCATGGTTAACTTATCAGCTATTATTCCCATGTCAGCACTCTGTTCGGTGGACAGATTGTTCACAATCTTCTTTCCCCCTTCTTTTTATATGAGTGAAAGAGAGTTGGGCATATACGCCCAGCTTGTGGTCTGTGCATGACTTGTGTCGGCTAGTTTTTCAAACACATGATAAACAATGTCTACATGTCGGACCATGTGCATTCCTCCACAAGAAGCACTAACTAACCCTTGCATTTCTATGTTCAGACAACATATGAGACTCTGGACCAACATCGTCTTACTAATGTCGTTCCTTGGGCATTTTTTGAATTAGGTTCGTAAACCTCTTCCAGGTTTCATGAAATGGTTCATTTGGGAACTGGGTGAAGCTTGTGAATTGGATCCACGTCTTATTAATTCTATACATTAGGAAGAATTTTCTTAGAAATGGAGTCTTAAAAGCATCCCAGGTTAAGACTACCTCCCCTAAATTTTTGAGCCAATGTATCCTTATCTGACAAGGCAAAGGAGGTAGCTCTCAACCTAATATAGTCTTGATTTGAATTGATAAATATTTTTTACCAAGCAGCTTGGAATTTTTACCCCCTAAATATTTTTTACCCTACAGCTTCATTTGAAGTCACAAAAATTTTTTGAATATATACTTTAGATCTGTGATTAATTTTGAGGATTAATTGGTCATCTTTTTATTGGATTAAAATCATGATCACATATACCATGCTTCATTGTTTCATCCACTTGCATTGCATTGCATTTGTATCATTTCTTTTATTTTATTTTTCGCTTTATTTTCCGACATAGAGATTAATATAGCAATTAATTAATAACTTAAATTAATTTAGAACCACGTAACTAAAAATTAATGTTCCTTGTGTTTGACCTTGGTACACTTACCAAGTTAAAAAATACTCCATAATATTCAAAATGTGTGATTTTTGTTTATCTGATTTCCACCTCCTATATTACAATTATCGATTATTAAAAAGGTGAATTTTTGCATCGTCAAATGGCATTGTTGCAAGGGAGAAGCTCATAGAGGAGGCTTATGCTTCTCACTCAATGGACGGCTGGCCTGAGCAGGAGGAGGCTTCATGCGAAGCCTGCAATGACGGATCTTGATACTTTGTCGGATATCACATAGGGGCAGGGGGTGGAACTTTGAGGTTCGCGACCTACTGCTATCACCTAAAGTGTTGGCGAGCTCCTCCTTTTCCCTCTGAAAATGGTGGATGGCGAAGGTCGGGGTGCAACACAACTTTATAGGAAGAGGAGGAGCATAACGATTGCGCGGGGAGGTAGAGGAGGCGAGCGACCATTGCGGAAGGGCACATAAAGGTAGATGCGATGAAGATGGGTAACGACTAGTTAAAGTAAGGGAGATGGAAGAGACGGCACGTGCCGCACACGTGTGAGAAGGGGAACGTGGCGGCACGTGCCGCACATGTGCTTGGAGAGGGAGAGGGGAGGGGTCACATACAAGACATGTGACCTGAAGAGGGAAGAGTGAAGAGAGAAGGGAGATATAAAAGAAAGAGAGAAGACGGAAAAAAATAAAAGACTAAATAATAATATAAAAGTATAAAAATAAAAAAAAATAAATAAATAAAGAATAAAAGAGAGGTGACACGTGGTGGCTCTAGGAGTTGTCATGTGTCACTCCTAGAAAACTTGGAATTAAAAAGTGATCGACATGAAAATTATCATCCCGACGAGATCTACAACTTTCGTAAAGGACCCAAAAACAAAAGAGGTCATTTGTACAAAAAGTATTTTCGGTGGTACTCTATAGATAATAAAACACCTGTGTTTTTGTATTTAGTGATTTTATGCATTTTTTTAATTTAATTAGTGAACTAATTTATATACAATATGTACATAATTAATATAATTTTAAAGGATTTTTTATACGTAAGAAAAAGGTGAAATAAAAAGCAAAAAGTGAAAATATGTACAATATACAAGTTTAGAACTTCTCTTTTTATCTGGATTTTGTGATTTTTATGGATTTTATTTCTTGATGCCTAGTTAACTAATAAATTAAATAATATAATAGAAAAATAATTAAGTCAAAATAAGTAATATTTGTACATAAAATAATAGGTTAAATCAAGGTAAAAGTACAGGTTATTTAATTGCAGATTTTAACCTTTATAACCACATAATTAGTGAATGTTAATAAATGGATATTAGTGAATATTAAGAAAAGGATTTTAGTATATTTAGTTAGTGATTTATTAAGATTATTTTGCTAATATTTCCATATAAAGAGAATGAATCATGGATTCATCACTCCAAATAGCTCGGGTGCACCAACCTCCTAAGAAGTTGCCTTCAACATGCGATCAGAAGCAAATAAATTATTATAGAAAGAAATAAAAATAGTTAAATATGCAAATGAATATGTACAATCTTATCCTACGTTGCTCCTTGTAAACGGTGCCATTTTATTGAAGAGATCGCTTAGAGAAGCCTAACATCCGGTCCTAGAGGATCCTGCAGTATCCAACAAGTCGGATCTAGCAATCGTTGTATCGGCATTCAGCTTGTGAACAATCAAATCAACAAACAATCAACCTACAATATAAATAAATAAGAAATAAATGATGCGGGGTGAAATTTATTATACCACACATGAAGATGTGTATAGAGAGTAAGAGTAGGGGTCGAACCACTGAGAGCAAATCGCAGATAGGTATAATTATTGATAATTAATTAAAATAAACAATAATTATATTTGTGTACTTTTTCTACCTTTTTAACTTTTATAGGTTTAAAATTATATTTAATTTTTATGAATTTTTGTATTTTATATTTTTCATATTTTTAATATTTTAAAATTTTATTTTTCTTTTGATTTTGTAATTTTTAATTTCTTTTTGTTTTTAAACTATAATCTGTATATATATAGTAATATGTATATTATAAATACTTTATATGATATATATATTAATAATGTAAAAATATATGTAATACAGACAAGAACAAACCCTTTTATTTTTAAGGGTTTTAAAATATATATGTATTTCTAATTAAAAATAATAATATACAAATTTTAATGTATTATAATATATATATAGTATATATATGATTCTATATTTTTAAATATAGGTATATATAATAAAAAAGTACAAAATAAAATCTTTTGTGTTTTTATAATGTTTTCATGTTTTTTGTGATTTTATTGTAATTTTTGTTCATTTTTAGGTATTTTTAATTGATTAAAATATACAAACAGGGAATAAGATAAATAGGTTAGATTGTTTTACGTTTTAAAATTAGATAATAAATCCAAAACTACCCAAATCAATATTTAATTTATAGCATATAATTTATATAAGAAGTAAAATTAAATATTTTTAGATTTTTAATGGGATTTTACAAATTTTTATAGGTTTTTTAGGGTATTTTAAATTTTACTATGTTTATTTTATAATTTGTTTGAGATTTCTTGTTTGGCATTATATTATATTGTAATATATACTATGATTTTTTTGGAATTTTTAAAATAGGTTTTGTACTTTTTGTATTTTTCTCTCTAAACAAGGGAAATATATATCCTAAATTATTTTTAATAAATAGAAAATTGCAAGAAATTGCTAAATTAAAATATAACATGAGCATTAAACAAATTAGGCATCTACAACATTTTTCCGACAATTTTTAAGGCAATAGAGCTGTGTAATAAAAATATATGAGCAACAAAATAAATTGCAATGCTAGAATGGCATTTATGCAATAAAAATTTATTACAAGGGTTCCACATGCAAAATACACAAAAGTTTACATTATTTTTACAATTTTAAATACTAAAAATAAATACAAGAAGTTGCAAGGGTACAACTAAAAATTCCTACTTCACGAGGATCTCCACATGAAGTGAGTTGGAATGGACCTAAACACAAATTGCGATAAGTTACAAAGGTCTTATACAATTTTTATAGAACTTTTAGCCTACGATTAATATTTATAGGATTGTTTTACAAATACAAAAAGGGTAGGGTGTAATATGCAATTACCTCACTTAAAGGCGATGGATCGTGCATTCTTTATGCGCCATGTGTTTGATCTGATGGTCGGGGAGGCGATACCGCTTAAATTGAAATGGAGGGCCTATATTAGATCTTGACATGGGTCTTGATCCGACGGTGGGGAGACTATCTGGAAGTTCAATCGTTAAGGTCTCGATGCTTAGGTCTCCTCCTTCCTCGCTGATGGTCCCAATCGCTTTGTGGGAGCTATCTGTGTCTACAAGAGGTACGAATAAAGTTCGGGCCCCATAGGAAGGGGCCTGGAGCTAGCTGCACAAGGGGCTCCTGACTTGGCTTCGATCCTCACTCCAAGTGGCTCGTCACGGCATGACTCCTACACAAAAAGATCAAGGGGACCGAGGGTTATCTCCTCATTCTATTATTGAAGCTGATATGCACATGGACAGGGTGGATGACAAAGCTCCGGCAAAGGTGGAGGAGGTGGAGCTCTGTAGCTCAAATTCATGCTAAATCTAAGGTGGCAACAAGGGGGAATTGTGGAGAATATGAAGGGAACGAAGGCGAAGTGGAATGCAAGCAGATAATAGAGGATTACGATTGACCTTGGGGCTATAACCCAATGCTCCTGCAAATTTAGTTCTTAAAATTATGCTATTCTAATGATTAACTAATGAAATTAAAGACTCATCTATGATGCAAGAATAAAATGTGATAAAAGACTACCTAAGCAGCTCGTACATGGGAGTCCAAGAAGTAGAAGGAAGCTCGGCCAGAGATGGTCCGATGAACCTCAGATCACCATGATCTACACCCTTGTCCACACCGACAAGGAGGGGATTCTCTTGTTGTCACCAAGGTGCATCTACCCTAAGGTCCTATTGGGGTTACGAGCATGAATCGGGGATCAAAATGTCAAAACGGGCAAAGGTGGATTTCTATAAACAGACGAAGGGGTGAAGTTAGAGGGGAGATGGCGTGTGATCTGGAGGTGATAGGTGAGAAGTTTGGGGTCGGCGAGGTAGAGGAAGGTAAGGGGGAGAGGTCCGGTGAAGGAATCGAGAGATCTTGAGCCCTGGTTCTCTTCCAAAAATGAAGAATGTTAGAGGTCACGAGACCACTAATAAAATGGGCGTGGGGGCGTATAGTTGACCGGGTGGTCAACAAACGTTACACTCTGGTTGGACCATGTGGACCAACTAGAAATTAGGGGCGTATAAATCCCATATTATTTAGGTTAAAAATAGTAAATGGATTATTTAATTTCTGATCAAAACATAAAAAAAATGTTTGTAATTTCATGTAGTCTTTTATTCTGATTTTTATTTATTTTACAAGCTAATTTATTAGATGCTCGTATTTATATGTATATACATAGGTAAATATATATGTATTTAGTGCATTTTATTTGTGTTTTGTATTTAATATTTTATTATTATATATATGTATTTTATATATTGATAACTTATTTAAATATATTTACATAGTTCAATTTTATTTTCTACTTTATTTATTTTCTTAAATAATTATGTATGTGTATTATATAGGTATAACTTACCAATGTATTTTAATACTTTATTATTTTAATGATTTTTCATGATTATATTTTATTTTAAATATAGACAGGTATTTCAAATAATATTTGTAAGTATAAAAATACAAAAAATACCATAATACAAAGAATAAATATAATGAATAGTATATGAGGGTATACAGTACAATAGAGTCCCAAAATCTAACTTTTACGTCTCAACTCTGCCTGATTAAAATATTCAATATATTCATTGACCATTATTTTTAACAAATTATATTTTTAGAATTTTGTGAATAATGTATATAATGCATGTATACACTAAAATTATAATAAATCTAAAAAGGATAAATAAAATAAAATAAGCCTATGCAAGTTAATAGGCAAAATACCTATGATCAATCTTCATTAAATAAATAATTTATCTTTATGAATAATAAAGGTGAGTTTGGTCATTTCTGAATATGTATGGAGGAGATATAGGTTTGGGAAGTTTTCTTTGTGGCTTTTTGTTCTATGTGTCCCGGGTGCACTATGTATTATTTTTGAGTGAAATCAATTTTTTATTTTTCTTTTTATTTTTAAGTGTAAGTTTTATATAGAGGGTTTTATTATATGAGGTATAAAAAATGAAAAATAAAAAAGGTCCCAAAAGCATGTTTATTGTCAAATCAAATTAGGGTTTCTAAGTTGTATTCTGTACAGTTAGTTGTCCTATATCCCCCTACTTTATTCATTATCGACCAAGTCATCATGATGATAGGATCTCGGGGTCTAGGATCGTTCGGTGTCTTTGATACTTCATTCTTTTTCTTTCTTTTCCTTAATTCTTTTATTTTGGAATTAAATATAGTATTTTATATAATATTTACATATTAATTATTGAGTGTTATTTTGCACAAATTAATGATCTATACATGTATTTAACCAGGTATTTAAGGCCAAAATGAAAGAATAAAGGTGATGAAATGAAGATTTATCATTCTCCTAGTGCACTCCCTTGTGTGCATGTTAATTGGGTTTTTTCTTGTAGTATACATGATATCAAAATGGTCACAATACATAACCCTAATTGTACTGAAGGACCTACACAAGAATTCAATTCAGATAACAAAATGAAACACAATATCTTTTGTTTCATTAATGGGTCATCAAGGGCTTACAAGTTCAACACTGCTATGCAATCTAATGTGAGGTAAATAGATCTTCCAAAGCAAGGAGCATGCTTCTAAGATGTGAAGGATATGGAGAGATCCTCAAGCGCATCATAGAAGCGTGAGCGTCATATCAGATATGACGAAGAACGACTAGTCGTACTAGTTGTTCGGTGCAGCGGAATTTAAAAAATTTATTCGATGAAACCACATGATCCAAGAACAATTCTCGGACCGTTTTATCTATAACCACAACAAGTATAATGCAATACCTCTTGATGCGTGGTTGATCGAGTCTCTAAGAGAAGAGACCTCCTGTCGCAAGTCCGATCGTCGGAGAAATTGCTTGCGAGCGCGGGGATGGACCGCGTAGTCCTCGCAATCCAAGAAGTTGATCGAAGCACGGTTGCTCCTGATCTCGTCGCACGAGATCGAACATCTCCTTCGTGAGCGAAGCACTCCAAGTAGATGGAGAACCGCAGAGCGTCGAAGCGGCAGCACAATGGCGCGGGCGTCGACAATTCTCTCCACCAAAGTATGGTGGACGTCCACCAAGAAGAGGGGGAGAGAGGGATGTCGAGTATCGAGAAAGAGAGAGAGAAGAGTGCTACAATAGCATGTAAAGAGAGAGCATGGTATGCCTCTCTATTTATAGGGTTTTGGGATCCATGGATCTCAATTCATGTGACATATAAAATCAATGGATGAGATTGATTTATGTCAATCCAATGGTCAAGATTGTTGTTGGTAAAAGCCAACAACTTGTGATTTAATTTTGATTAAATATATTTGATAAATCAAATAAATATTAATACCAAATTGAATCAATCAAATAAGGAATAGAAAATACAAAGGAGATATTTCTCCCCATATAGAAGAGGGGGCGGCCACCAATTTCCCAAGGGAATTGGGTGCCGCCCCTTCTATTCCTAATGGGGAGTGCAATCTCATGATTCCCATGAGATTGCACATCTCCTTGATTTTCTCTCTACTTATTTTCCAACAACTATTTGTTGGGATTTTTTTCACCAAAATAATTCTCAATTAATTTTGGGAATATTGCAATCTTGACATTGGAATATTGTGAATCATATTCACAACCCAAAACAAAATGTAATTTATACTTTCAATTAATTAGACAATGTGTATCCAATACACATTAATAATAAATCTACTAATATAAATTATATTTAACTCTCTCTAATATATTATAAATCACATTTATAACATATTATGAATAATTGGATATTACTATCCACATTATTCTTATCCATAATAATTAAATCAAATTTAATCATATTGGATAATTTCTCATACATCGTGATAATTAAATCACATTTAATTATCAACTTCTCTTTGCTTAGATCTTGGAATTGTTCTTAAACCATTTAAGAACAATGCTATTTCTCCTCAGATACTTGGAGATAAGGACAGGGCGATTGTATTGTTCCATGTATAGTGACTTGGATATTGAGATCACATCTCAAATCCAGATCCCATGGACCTCTCATAGATGCTTGATTAAATCAAGACAGTAAACCTAATCTTCTCATTGCATCTGAATCTCATTCAGATCAATGTCCGGTATATGGACTAGGATTAGGTCACTTCTTTAATGAGAGGAGTCACTAAAATCCAGACCTGTTTCATCACTCCCTCGGAATGGAAGCGTCATGGTTATACAATCGTTTATGATCAAATCACCCTTCGGGTATTCCCAATACCTGCACGTCATGCATACTGGAAGACTCATGATCATCATGAAGATATAGATCACTTTTACACTATCATCTTCATAGTCTGATCATTAAGTTTCTCAATCTTAGTTCTTGGGATATGGTACAGATCATATGCTTTCACAAAGCATATATCTTACCTTCAAATTCATATCATGCTTCTAAAGCATGATGACCATGCATGGAATTTGGTCATTCCCAATACCTCATGAGTGAGCTCATGTCTCCTGGTTCACAAGTGAACCTGTATGATCCCTTTGAGAGATCATATTACTCATATGCCCTTACATGTACACTAGCTCGTCGGTGTATAGACCTTGATTAGGTCATCAACCTATTGGTCTGCCAAATGTACACACTCAGATATATAGCAATACATCTGTCTCTGGTCAGAGGATGTTTGCGTGTGATGTGACAGCATTCATCATAGGTCTTTGGTTATCTCGATCTCGTTAAGTCAACTCATTGACTCAACTAATCTGATACCTCCGAATCAATATTCCCATGCAAAGGACCTGCATCAAGAGGTCGATCAGATATCAGTTTAATGAGATAGGATTGCCATCTCCCACTCAGACTGGAGATCACTACTTGTCAATCATTGATGATGCTTGATGAGTCCTCTATCTAACTCCTTAGATATTCATCCAAGCATCAGCCTCTATGATTCAATCAATGAATCAACAGCTGTATGATTATCAAGTTGGCCATGGTACATAACCCTTATTGTACAGAGGGACCTTATAGTGCATTCATTCATTCAATATCAGAAAGGGAGTGAAACAAAATCAATAACTTTTATTGATAAATCATTTATTACAATAACATTTATTGTAGGAATGGTTCGCCTCGGGCTCACATTGCTAACAATCTCCCACTAGCCCTCAGAACCATTCAGGAACAATCCTTAAACCCATACTCATTACATGCTGGTCAAAAACCTTCTGTGTCAGAGGTTTGGTAAGAGGATCAGCAACGTTGTCGGTGGAGGCCACCTTGGTGATGATGATGTCACCACGCTTTTGAATCTCCCGAATGATGTGGTATTTCCTTTCTACGTGCTTGCTCTTCTGATCCCTTCTGGGTTCCTTCGCCGGGCAATGGCTCCCGTGTTATCACAAAGTAGCGGGATGGGAGTATCAGAGGAAATTACGTCAAGCTCCTGGACGAACTTGCGCAACCACACCACCTCCTTTGCAGCATCCGATGCGGCAATGTATTCGGCTTCTGTTGTTGAATCTGTTGTAGTGTCCTGCTTCTTGCTTCTCCAGCTCACAGCACCACCGTTCAACAGGAACACAAACCCTGATGTCGACTTTCGATCATCAATATCCGATTGGAAGTCAGAATCTGTATATCCCAAGACTTGGAGATCACCATCTCCATAGACCAAGATGTAATCTTGCATCCGTCTTAGATATTTGAATATGTTCTTTACTGCATTCCAGTGTTGTTCTCCATAGCAGGATTGGTAACGACTTACCACTCCCACTGCATGGCAGATATCTGGCCAAGTACACATCATGGCATACATTAAGCTTCCTACAGTTGATGCATAAGGACATCCAGCCATGGCCTTCTTTTCCTCAACAGTTTGAGGAGCCATTCCTTTAGACAGGTGGATACCATGTCTTAAGGGTAGGAATCCTTTCTTGGAACTATCCATACAGAGTCGTTCAAGAATCTTCTTAACGTATCCATGTTGTGACAATCCCAATATCCTCTTTTCTCAGTTTCTGAACATCTTCAGACCTAAGATGTAAGAGGCTTCTCCAAGATCTTTCATCTCAAAGGTATGGGACAGCCAAATCTTCATACTGGTCATCATCCATGTATCATTCCCAATGAAAAGGATGTCATCTACATAAAGCACGATGAACACAATGGCGCTCCCACTAAGCTTCTTGTATACACAAGGTACATCAGGATTCTGTACAAAATCATAACTCTTTATGGTTTCGTCAATTCTGATGTTCCAGCTACGAGAAGCTTGTTTGAGCCTATAGATGGATTTCTTCAGCTTGCATACTTTGCCATCCTCAGTCATGAAGCCCTGGGTCTGCTCCATATAGATATCCTCCTCGAGGTATCCATTGAGGAAAGCTGTCTTGACGTCCATCTGCCAGATGTCGTAGTCAAGATATACAGCTATAGCCAGCAATGCCCTGATGGATTTAAGCATAGCCACAGGAGAGAACGTCTCATCGTAGTTGATGCCTTCTCTCTGTGTGTAGCCCTTGGCTACGAGCCGTGCCTTGAAAGTCTCTAATTTCCCATCAGGTCCCCTCTTTCTCTTGAAGATCCATTTGCACCCAATGGGTTTTACCCCTTTAGGTGGATCCTCTAGGGTCCATACACTATTCTTATGCATGGAGTCAATTTCTGACTTCATTGCTAGCATCCATCTATCCATGTCATGATCTGCGAGTGCTTCATCAAATGAAGAAGGATCATTGTCAGTTTCACCTGACACATGGAATCCATACCTTTCAGGTGGTGCAACCACCCTCGAACTCTTTCGAAGAGGTATGGGTGTTTCATCTTTATTTATCTCTTCAGTTTATGATCTAGGAAGCTCAGAGTCCTCAGGGGACTCAATGAGTTCCTCTACTTCACTTTTGTCTTGACCTTTAAGGAAATCATCCTCCAGAAATTTCACATCTCTAGAGACAAAAATCTTTTGGGTCTCAGGGTCATAGAGTTGGTATCCAATACCATCTTTAACATACCCAGTGAAGTAGCACTCACGAGAGCGAGATTCTAGCTTACTTGCATCCACATTCTTTGCATGGACCAAGCAACCCCAAACCCTCAAGTGATTAACACTAGGTTTGGTTCCATACTAGAGCTCATGAGGAGTCTTAGGTACAGATTTGCTAGGAATCTTATTCAAGATATATATTGCAGTCTATACTGCATATCCCCAGAAACTAAGTGGTAAATGTGCTTTGCTCATCATTGAATGAACCATATCCATGATGGTTCTGTTGCATCTTTCAGCAACACCATTAAGTTGGGGAGTTCCAGGAGGAGTGAGATTGGAAATAATTCCATTTTCTTTAAGGTATTCCTTAAATTCATCTGATAGGTACTCGCCACCTTGATCAAATCGAATTCGTTTAATCTTCCTATCGTTTTGGTTCTCAACCAAAACCTTGAACTCTTTAAACTTTTCAAAGGTTTCAGACTTATGAAGTAATAAGAAGACAAACCCGTACCGCGAATGGTCATCAATAAACGTCAAATAATATCGATATCCATTTCGAGTCGCGGTACTGAAGGGACCGCATACATCAGTATGTATTAGGTCAATAATACCTTCACATCTTGTAATCTTGTTACGGAAAGGCATCCTAGTCATTTTACCTCGAATACAATGTTCACAGGTACGTAAAGACTGAACATGTAGAAAATCCAAAGGTCCATCCTTTATCAATCTATTGATCCTATCAACAGATAAATGACCAAGCCTTTGATGCCAAATCATGTTTGAATGATTTATATCACTCCTGGATCTTTTAGGTTTTTTTAGTGGTTGTAACATTCATGACATGCTCATTAATGCACAATTCATAGAGTCCTCTAGAAGTCAAAATACCCTCTGCAATACATTTATCATAATGATTTATGACTAATTTATTACAAAATAGGAATGAATATCCACTTCTAACTAGCTTAGATACAGATATTAAATTCATTCTGAATTCAGGTACATAAAGACACTCTTTAAGTACTAGGACTCTTCCACTAGATAATGATAGTCGGCAAGTCCCGACGGTGACTGCTGCAACACTTCCATCAGATCCCATCTGGATGACTATCTCCCCTTCTTCAAGTTTTCTAGTTTCCTGAAACAAATGCAACAAATTGCATACATGAATAGAAGCACTAGAATCAACAACCCAACTTCCTTCTCGTCCAATGAGAAAGCTGGTTTCAATGATAAAAGTAGATTTCATACCTGCTGGGGTTTTACCTTTGTCGACCGACTTCAGGTAATCCGGGCAATTACGCCTCCAGTGCCCCGGCTTCTTGTAGTGGTGACAAACATCGGTTTTCTTTGACGCCATTAAAGTGGATGCATTGGAAGATGAGCCAACACTTTGTCCCTTCTTCTTTGTCTTCTGGGTCGGGCCCTTACGAGAACCTTGCTTCCGACCGCGCTTCCCTCTGGCCTGTGCAACCATTGCAGTGCCAGTGGGACCATCTTTCTTCATTACGTCTTCTGCAGACTTTAATGTAGCAAGAAACCCAGCATTTGTCAGCTCCAGCTTATTCATGTGGAATGACACCACAAAGTTATTGAAAGATTTGGGCAATGACAGCAGAATGAAATCGGATTGCATGTCTGCATCCATCGTCGCCCCCAGAGTCTCCAGCTCTGACAAGTACCCAAACATTTTGAGTACGTGTTCACGGACCGAAGTCCCTTCCTGCATCTTGCAGCGAACCCATTCTTTCATAACATTGTACTGCTGGGTGCGGTTAATATCACCAAACATATCCTTTAGATTCTGCATGATATCCTGGCAAGTACTCATCTCCACATGTTGTTTCTGAAGAACATTGGAGAGAGAACCCAAGATGTAGCATCTAGCCAAGACATGATCTTCATCATACTTGTCAGTATATGCTTTGTCTTCCTTAGATTTAGGGTTTTCAAGCTTGTCTTAAGAGAGCACAAAGCTGATGCGCTCCGCCGAGAGTACAAGCTCCAAATTACGGATCCAATCCGAGTAATTTGGTCCGGTCAACTGGTTGACCTCCAGAAGCCTGCTTAGTGGGTTCATGGCCTTCATTTTCTGAAATTGAGAATGCACTATATTAGAATATAAAATATTCATTTTAGTTTTATTTGATCAAGGCATTTTAAATAAAATTAGTCTTGTTATGTCACCTATGAAAGTTTATTCCCTTATTCACTTTCAAAGTAGGAGATATACTTACCGATATATCTCAAGCAAGAACTGGATCTCCTCTTTATCCTTGTTATATCCCAATAATATGAGAACCTATGACTCCGATAAAGAGAAGCGGGAACACATTCCGCCTTGCAAGTCCAACTTGCATTTCCCAATTCGGTCTTTAATACCCGAGCCCACCACCCCTAAGGTGATGTTGACTCGTCATTAATTGAACCAACCGTCAACAGGAATACAACTCGCTATGTGCAATCCAATATCGCCCCAATAATATGAGGACCCGATATTGGGGTCACTACGCATACGTCCTTACTCTTTCGAGAAGCGACGAGCCCGATCCAAATGGATCATATGCAGGAGTTGTCACTTCGGACAGGCGTCTCCCATATATAATATCTGGCGACGAAACCCTTCGCCTTGACGGGAGACCATGGATGTCACTTTTGTGATCCTCCATCTCTTATTAAAATTTAATTAATTACTATGAATCACATTCATACAATTAATTCTTCCAAGAGAATTCTTAACTCCAATCATATTAGAGTATTTTAATTTGGACATAATTAACTTAATCATATTAAATTAATTATCAATCCAATTCAATCAATCAAACTAAATTTTATGCTTGAATACATATGGTATTATTCTCAAAGTACGTATTAATTCGTATTTTAATAATTAGAAAAAATACATCTTAATCCCTCGGACATTATCCCGGCCCTACCCGCTGTCATGGTCAGTACCGGCGGGAGTGGGACGGACCGCATACGTTGCAAATCGCTACCCCAACGATCCCCGACTAGACACCATATCCGCCTCGGGAAAGGATAATGCCAAATTGATTAATTTGTACTTGAGATGATCATCGGTTCTTCAACCGAAATTATACCATATAGTAATCAAAATAATTTTGATTATAAGGAAATTTGCTAGATAAATTCCCAATCCTATTCAAGCAAGGAGTTTGATGATTGTGATACCAATTAAGATTTAGATCAAATCTAATCAATTAATTGATTGGGGACAAGTCAATTAAGGAAATAATCATTTGCTAATATTTCTCAAATATTTTCCATAATTATTTCTCGAAATTAACAATTAATTTCATTAATTGACAATCATATGGTTCTTGATTAGGAAAGTAATTTCAGCAGTGACTCCTACTTACTAAAATTAGCATATCACAATCAATTTAAATCCAAATTAAGCAAAGTCAGTTTCCAAAGTTTGCTAATTTGATTTACAACAGAATCTATATGATTTGCACGCATTTAGAGGCATTTCTAAACAGTAATTAACTCTTTAATTACGTTAAGATTCGCAGTTCTCGTAACAGTGAATACATGTTCATTAAAACTACCATATCTAGAGCATACGAAATCTGATTTACGCAAACTCAGATCCTATGATTTCCTTATTTAATGGGAAACAAAATCCAAGTATTATATTTGTGTTTAAACATTTTAAATAGTGCCGAATTTATTTACTAAACAGATCTGCAAAATCAAATGCGATGAAAACTTTTGCGACCTTAACGAACCCAAGTCGTCCTCGGTTAGCGAATCACTATTCGAAACCGTCAACCTAAGGCTCTGATATCCCTTGAAGGATATGGAGAGATCTTCAAGCGCATCACGGAAGCATGAACGTCGTATCGGATACGACGAAGAACGACTAGTCGTACTAGTTGTTCGGTGCAGCGGAATTTAAAAAATTTATTCTATGAAACCACATGATCCAAGAACAATTCTCGGATCGTTTCATATATAACCACAACAAGTATAATGCAATACCTCTTGAAGCGTGGTTGATCGAGTCTCTAAGAGAAGAGACCTCCTGTCTCAAGTCCGATCGTCGGAGAGATTGCTTGCGAGCGCGGGGATGGACCGCGTAGTCCTCGCAATCCAAGAAGTTGATCCAAGCATGGTTGCTCCTGATCTCGTCGCACGAGATCGAATGTCTCCTTCGTGAGCGAAGCACTCGAAATAGATGGAGAACCGCAGAGCGTCGAAGCGGCAGCACGATGGCGCGGGCGTCGACGATTCTCTCCACCAAAGTATGGTGGATGGCCACCAAGAAGAGGTGAAGAGAGGGATATCGAGTATGGAGAAAGAGAGAGAGAGAGAGAGAGAGAAGAGTGCTACAATAGCATGTAAAGAGAGAGCATGGTATGCCTCTCTATTTATAGGGTTGTGGGATACATGGATCTCAATCCATGTGACATATAAAATCAATAGACGAGATTGATTTATGTCAATCCAATGGTCAAGATTGTTGTTGGTAAAAGCCAGCAACTTGTGATTTAATTTTGATTAAATATATTTGATAAATCAAATAAATATTAATACCAAATTAAATCAATCAAATAAGGAATAGAAAATACAAAGGAGATATTTCTCCCCATATTAAAGAGGGGGCGGCCAACAATTTCCCAAGGGAATTGGGTGCCGCCCCTTCTATTCCTAATGGGGAGTGCAATCTCATGATTGCCATGAGATTGCACATCTCCTTGATTTTCTCTCTACTTATTTTCGAACAACTATTTGTTGGGATTTTTTTTCACCAAAATAATTCTCAATTAATTTTGGGAATATTGCAATCTTGACATTGGAATATTGTGAATCATATTCACAACCCAAAATAAAATGTAATTTATACTTTCAATTAATTAGATAATGTGTATCCAAAACACATTAATAATTAATATACTAATATAAATTATATTTAACTCTCTCTAATATATTATAAATCACATTTATAACATATTATGAATAATTGGATATTATTATCCACATTATTCTTATCCATAATAATTAAATCACATTTAATCATAGTGGATAATTTCTCATACATCATGATAATTAAATCACATTTAATTATCAACTTCTCTTTGCTTAGATCTTATGGAATTGTTCTTAAACCATTTAAGAACAATTCTATTTCTCCTCAGATACTTGGAGATAAGGACAGGGCGATTGTATTGTTCCACGTATAGTGACTTGGATATTGAGATCACGTCTCACATCCAGATCCCATGGACCTCTCATAGATGCTTGATTAAATCAAGATCGGAAACCTAATCTTCTCATTGCATCTAAATCTCATTCAGATCAATGTACAGTATATGGACTAAGATTAGGTCACTTCTCTAATGAGAGGAGTCACTAAAATCCAGACCTGTTTCATCACTCCCTCATAATGGAAGCGTCATGGTTATACAATCGTTTATGATCAAATCACCCTTCAGGTATTCCCAATACCTGCACATCCTGCATACTGGAAGACTCATGATCATCATGAAGATATAGATCACTTTTACGCTGTCATCTTCATAGTATGATCATTAAGTTTCTCAATCTTGTTTCTTGGGATATGGTACAGATCATATGCTTTCACAAAGCATATATCTTACCTTCAAATTCATATCATGCTTCTAAAGCATGATAACCATGCATGGAATTTGGTCAATCCCAATACCTCAGGAGTGAGCTCATGTCTCCCGGTTCACAAGTGAACATGTATGATCCCTTTGAGAGATCGTATTACTCATATGCCCTTACATGTACACTAGCTCGCCGGTGTATAGACCTTGATTAGGTCATCAACCTATTGGTCTGCCAAATGTACACACTCAGACATATAGCAATATATCTGTCTCTAGTCAGAGGATGTTTGCCTGTGATGTGACAGCATTCATCATAGGTCTTTGGTTATCTCGATCTCGTTAAGTCAACTCATTGACTCAACTAATCTAATACCTTCGAATCAATATTCCCATGCAGAGGACCTGCATCAAGAGGTCGATCAGATATATCAGTCTAATGAGATAGGATTGGCATCTTCCACTCAGACTGGAGATCACTACTTGTCAATCATTGATGATGCTTGATGAGTCCTCTATCTAACTCCTTAGATATTCATCCAAGCATCAGCCTCTATGATTCAATCAATGAATCAACAGTTGTATGATTATCAAGTTGGCCATGGTACATAACCCTTATTGTACAGAGGGACCTTATAGTGCATTCATTCATTCAATATCAGAAAGGGAGTGAAACAAAATCAATAACTGTTATTGATAAATCATTTATTACAATAACATTTATTGTAGGAATGGTTCGCCTCGGGCTCACATTGCTAACAAGATGATCATTGGAACTTTAAGAGCTTGCACATAAAGAACATGACAAAATGTTAATCTATAACTTCATCTTAGATGATGGAGTCAAACAGAATGAGAAACTCTATTCTTTAAGCACTAGAAGGATATGATGATAGAGTGATTAGTTTATGAATGGGCGGTAATGAAAGGAGATGGCTTCCCTTTAATAAGACACAAAATTGTAAGGTGCTAATGAGCATTTTACATTGAAATGATGTGATTTATAAAACTGTAATTGATTATCATTACTAAAAAGTGCTCGATTGACTAATTAGGGTAATCAACTAATAAATTGGTGGGTTGAACAGAGTAGATGGATAAAATAATTAGGTGAGTGATTTAATTGATTAGTCAACACTTGATTGGGGTCAGGCCTCAACAGCCATGTAAGAGAGCCTAAATGGACAACAAATAGCCTCAGGATTCATGCAGGTTCTGATTCCGCTTAAGCTTCAGCCTCAGATGGCTGAAGGTCTCGGGCTAGCGACTGAAAATGCTATTTTCGATTATTCTAATGGGAGTTCAGTTAACTAAACTGATTAGACATAAAAGTTTTAGGATTTATGGTTTCAGTTAGTCACTTAGTAGAATAGATTAGTTGATTGATGAAGAAATTAGTCAATTGGAATTAGAACTCCTCGACTAATTCAAGGTTAAAACCTAATCTAAGAATGTAGATGGACGATCTCTTTATATTTGTACATACTCCTAACATAAAGATTACCTAATTATAAAACAAAAAATAAAACTCCATCTTCTTGAATTACTTTAGTTGATTGAGCATGAATCTTCTTTTTATGCTTGAACTTATCTTCTTCCATGAGCTTGAGCTTTTCCCTTATGTTTAATTAATCTACCTTCAAACCTATTCTAAGTGCAAGTTAAATACACAAATTTTATTATCATCAAAATATGAATGCTTACGCAAGAATCAACACAAATTCTTCAAATAAAAGGCAAAATGGATGAGAAAAGATCGCTAAATTGCTTATATCAAGAGCGAGGTCAGATTGTGAAAAGAAGAGGAGCATTAGGTGATCATAACATTTAGGGAAGATAAAAGGAAACATGATACATAATTTAGTGAAATATCATAATTACACTTATTTACTATTTAATTGCTTAAATTCAAATTGAAGCAGAAATCTAATATGATAATCTAACCTTGAAATGGTTCAATTGACGTGAATCACCTTAAACCAACTCCAGTGTATCACATGAATGTGCCTAACAGGTAGAAGCTAGCCAAGTTTCGGTGGAAGTTCTATGTTGAGCTTAGGACTCTACATCTTCTTTATCAACTCCTCTTCTCGATTCTTTAAACATCTGGTCCCTACCTTTGACCCTCTCTCATAGAGGAGAGCTTGTTGGAAGCTATATGAAGAAGAATAAGAAGATGATGTTAGAAAAATAAGAGATAGATGTCTGAATGTGGTAGGGGGATATTTTTAGAGGACGGGGTCATAATTAACTATAATAAAGTTCTAAATAACTTCAAATGAAATAATGATTAGAAGATAAAATATCTAAATAGAACCTCTCTAAGACTTATATGTAGGACTCAAGTGCCAATTCAATAAAAGTACATGAATTAGTGATTAAATATAAGTTTTTATTTTAATTTTACAACTTATTATGTAATTTATTAAAAAATACATATGTTAATTTAATCAATGAATTACATTTTTCATTTTATGATTTTATATATTACTAAAGTAAATTGTACAATTTAATATATATATATGTCAATTATACATATAACTTATTATTTGATTGTCTATTTTTTTTAAATTACTTTTTGTTCTTAAATTTCTTTTATGCCTTTTAATGAAACTACAAGTTTGAAAGATTAATTAGAATTTAGAAACCAAATTAAAAGAGTTTTTACATGATTCCACATAATTTATTGAATTTTAAAACACCACCGTAAGATATACAAGGTCTCAAAACACGTGCACACTTTAGCTCTTGTCCAAAATATTTTTAAGATTTAAAGATATTTCAAAGATAAACTTTAATAGTGAGTTCTGGTAAATATTTTTTTGAAGTAATGAAGTTTTGAAGACACGCATATTTACCATTCAAGTTTGATTTTATTAAGCATGTATTTTATTTATATAGGATCATCTTTATATTTTTATACTTAGTTTATTGAAAAGATACAAAAAGAAGTAAGTAAAATTGAGTTAATATGGGAATCCTAGAAAAGTTAGAAGTTTGTTATTTTTTTAGTACAATTGGACAACATGTCCAAAAATCTATTTTTCACCTTTTACCTTTGAGATGCATTTATTTTTACAAATTAAAGCTTATTATATATGAAGTTTAAAAGTAAATTTGTGTTATTTGGAGCTTTCAATAAATAGATGAGCTTGGAAAGTTACTCTTGAGTGAAACTAAGGATTGGATCTATTACAAGATGATCAATTTAATATTTTTGATATATTCTTATATTATATATATAATCAATGTACTACCTTTATTTTTTCGACTAATTCAGGGTCATGTATGTGCGATACATTTTTCCTTGTTCTATTTCTTTTCTTAATCTTCCTTTTATTTATTTTTTGTACGTAATTATGATGTTCTTATATTTAGCAATGTTTTTTTCATAAAAAAAGTTGATATCAATATAATTTATATATCTTAAGGATATTAGGGTAAAACGGAAGAAAAAATAATGTAGAAAAACTCTAGGTTCATCAAATGGTAGTTAGTGATAAGATACTCATTATCTCGGTAATCATCGATTTTCTCATTGTAATTTTATTAGTCGTACCTAGGGATGAGCATGGGTCGTGCTGGATTGGGCCCTGAAGGACCCAGGTCCAAGCCCATTTAAAAACTTCGGGCCTTGGGTCGGGCCTAGGCCCGTAAAATTTTCTTTGGTTCGGCCCAAACCCAGGCCCGGCCCAATACCTATAGGTAGGGCTTGGGCCGGGTTGTCCCATCTCCACCCATTATAGATTATTAATTTTGAGTTTTTGTTTAAAGTCAATCTCAATTCAAGTTAGACGAGTCAAAATTGTTTAAAACATATGCCATAATAATTGTGAAACAAATAAAAATCAATTCTACCGAAGATGATTTCTCTTTTTATGCAAGTGCATTCAATGTTACGTACCATAAACGTCTCTCATTACATAAATTGAATGATTGAACCAAACTTACACAGTTAACAACAACAGGTGCACCAGGCACTGCATGTTAAAAAGATAGGCATAATACTCATATTGGGTGAAGGTTCAATAATAGAAAATATTCTGATTGAAAAAAATAAATACTAATAAATTCAAGAATAACCAGCAGAATCTAAACCATAAACTAATTAAAGAAAATTAATTCTGAATTGAAATACTATGCTCATCAACTCATATGTCCCGACACTAGACTTTCTTGATTTATAAACATTGTATGAAGATATGATACATGAACAGAGTGTGCATGCAATAGGTGAAAGTTTCCAAGCATGTAGGATATGGGAAGGGTTCGGACCCTCTTCAGGTGGGTCCTTGAGCCGGGTCGGTTTGGACCCTGCCAAGCCCGGCCCAAAAAAATATTTGGGCTTAAATGTTGGGCCCAAGACCGGCCCAATGTTCGTTTGATCTTGGGTTGGGCCGGACTGTTTGGGTTGGACTTCGGGCTGGGCCGGGCCAGCCCAGCCCGATGCTCATCCCTAGTCGTACCCAATGAACCTAGAACTTGTTGGTCTTTTGGGTGTTTATTTCGTTCTTTTGTTATTGTGTTATCATGTGAGGGGGTATATCGAATAGTTTTCTACCATGTCCAAACAATTATTTTATCGGCCAGTTCGTATTCTTACTAATTGCTATGAATATTCTTAATTAGCATTTCCAAATTCAATTATAATGTTCTTTAAATCATGGATTTGTTATTATTCTTTGTGACACTAAAATCCGTTGCGATGATTTAATTTGGTTTGCTTCTGTTAGTCCCATGAATTTGGGATCTTATAGTATATTTAATCACGGTAAAATTATTTATGCAGATTTTCGTTAATCTAAATAAATATATGTTAACTTCGTTAGTAATAATTCATTTCCAACAAACATTAAAACAAATTGGGTCTACAATGGCTTTTATTTTAAATTCGTCACTAAATTGGCTATTGTTAAATATATAATGACGAATATTATCTATTCTTAAATCATTTTATATACTAGAAATTTAGCGACGAAAGTCATATTCGTGTTATATCATTAGCAATCCTCTTTGTTATTTTTCAAAATTTGAATTAATCATTCAAATTTTTTAGTTCAAATTTTAGCAACAACTAGCTCAAAATTTTGAGAAATGTCAATAGATAAGTGTTGCTAGTGATATAACAATGGTTATGACTTTCGTCACTAACTTCTAGTATAAAAAAATCATTTAGCAACGAATAATATTCGTCATTATATACTTAACAATGGCTGATTTAACGATGAGCAATAAACCCAATTTCTTGTAGTGAAAAATCTTGTCTCATGCTCTACATAGTTTGAATACAAGATATAGGCTTGCTAATACTTTTTTTGGACTCATCCGATCTTGTTCCTTCTACGAAGACTTACTTTGTCCGTGCAAAACCCACCAATATCGTGATGTGATTATGCATATTTTCATTAATATGAATAAATATCTGTTAATTTCATTGGTGATAATTCTGTTTTCCAATAAAAATATTGTCGCATGCTATACGTAGTTCGTATACAAAGCATTGGCTTGCTACAAGGATTTACTATGTCCATGCAAAATTCATCAATATTGTAATGTGATAACCTTAGTGCTCAGTTGGCAGCATGGGTAGGTTTAGGGTGGGTTGGCTATGAGTAAGCTTATTTTAAAGCCTTGTGAAGATGTGTAATACTTCTATAAATAGTAGGTGTATGGATGGTTGTGAGGGCTTAAATGATAAATATGATATAATGCGACAACTATTTAGTTCATATTGATTATATTAATGATTAGAATATACTTTTTATGTTGATTTTTTAGATTTAAAGGTAATTAAAATACTATAGGAAACAAAGTACGAGCCCGGCATACTAACCTAGGAACGAAGGGTCACTACAACAAGATGAGTTTATAGCGACACCACTATAATGACCGTTGATAAATATATACTGAGGAATGATTTTCATTGTTAAATGAGTTTTATATTACAAGTTTGCAACAAATGTCAAATCTGTTGCTATATCATTAGCAACGAATCATATATGTAATGATATAGCATCCAATATGACATCCCTCGCTAATTTCTAAAATAAAAAATAATCTCGCAACTACTAATATTTGTCATTATGTATATGACAACGGATGATATAGTGACAGATACATCATTTTACACTCATTTTATCGTAATGAAGTCAACTAATATTTATCCTGCAACCTTCTAATCAAAATTTTCAACCGAAGACGGACTAGAGAACATCATGTCCAGAGCATTTTCGAAGGCCTCCGTTAACGGAATCTAATTACTTATTCGTCTTGAACCATCTGTATTCAATGTCGTTCCTTTAATTTTTTGATGGAGTGGAGTAGCTCTTCCAATCATCCAATCATAAAGGCGGTTAGTTGAAGGGAAGAATGCATGAAGGAGTTCAAACTTTGTAGGGCATTTTCCCCCTTCATAAATAAAAAAATTATTCAGCTGCATTTTGCTACAATTTTCATCCATGTGGTCGTTGCACCATTTAAAATTGTTGTAATTGTATATTTCACAGCAATATCTAGTATAATTAATATTTTGATTTTTAATCAGTTTTGCTCTTATGAGATATTGCAATATCAGTTATGCCTCTCTTTTTTGAATATCAGTTGCACCCTTGACTTCTTGTTGTTCTATCACTTGTGGCATTCCGTTACTTTAGCCGTCAATAAGTTGAACTTAATCATGTTTTTTTTTCAAATCATGGTTAGGTTAAGAGGGGCATAACTGTCCAAACACTCCCCGACTCATCCTCCTCCTCTAGCCCATCCTCCTCTGTCGTACGCGTCCTCCTACCTCCTCCTTCATCGTCTTCATCGATGCACGGAACATCCACGAGGGAGGCAGTGCTTCGTGGATCCGACTACTTCTTCTTCGCGAGAGGAGGGGGCGGAGGAGGATGAGGTTGAGGCAGAGGAGAGGAGGGGGAGGAGGAGTCTGGGGGCGAAGGAGCCGGAGGAGGGGGAGGCAGCTGGGACGGAGGAGGCTAGGGAGGAGGCGGGGGAAACTAGGAAGGAGGGGTGGAGGATAGAAGGTGGAGAAGGAGGATGAGGATGGGATGAAGGAGAGGAGGAGGAGGCGGCGGCTCGGGGTGGAGGAGGCTAGGGAGGAGGAGGTTGGAGCGAAGGAGGAGGAGGAGGCTGTAGGGGATGAGGAGGAGGAGGTGGTTGGGGCGGAGGAGGGTCTCTGATACCGGTGGTGATGGAGACGTATGCGATGAGGGCCTTGAGGATGGTCTACGTCAGGATGAGAAGGAAGGAGTGGGCATCGTAGGTAAAGGTGGATACCAAGTGGGTGAGCATGCAAAGCACGACGAAGAGGCCGAACTGCAGGAGGTTCCATTGGAAGGGGACGATGGTGGCGCAGGTGGCGAAGTAGATCAACTCCAATGATATGGAGAAGTATGTGAGTATTGTATGGAAGTCGCTCATCTTCTGCCACTACAGGACATTTTCGATGCTCGGGAGGGATTCGGTGTCGTCCAAGCATCCACACTTAGTGTAGGAGGCCATGGCAATAGAGGAGGGGAGGGGAGTGGAGCTGGGGGAGGAGCAAGGGCGGAGTGGGAGGGGGAGGAGCAGGGATGAGGTAATGGGGAGGAGCGAGGGTGGGGGAGGAGGCGCGTGGTCAGAGGGAGGAGCAGGGAGAGGGGTGAGGGGGAGGAGCTCGAGGCAGACAAGGTGGCTGAGAAGGAGCGGGGGCGGAGGGGAAGGCATGGGGGCATGGGGGAGGCGTTGGGGGCAGAGGGAGGAGTTAGGGGCGAGGGGAGGAGGCAGTGGAGGAGCAGGAGGCTGTAGAGGAGGAAGAGGAAGAAGATTGGGGGGGAGGGGAGGAAGAGGATGGAATGACCTTGCAGCCTTTTTTTAGAATTTAAATTCCTCTTGTGTCTCCAAAGTTAATGTTAGTTTGCATCGGGTATGGACGACCACTAATCCAAGAAGCACAAGAGATAGAACTAGGGATGGGAATTAGGCTGGACCAGCCCGCCCAACCCGAAGCCCGGCCCAAAAAACCCAGGCTAGCCCAAGCCCAAATGAACAATGGACTGGGCTTGGGCTGAAAATGTAGGCCCAATTTTTTTGGGGCCGGGCCCGGGCTTTGCTCGTCCCAGCTCGACCTGGCTCGAGGTCCCGGCCCGAATCTAGGACCGAGATTAGGCCCAAAACGAGGCTCGCATCCCCCCAGTTCCCTTTCATTTCCCTAGTGATTTCTAAGAAACCCTTCCATCCCTTCTCCCACACACAACGCACCCCGAGTCCCAACCCCTTGCATCCCTAATTGTATGCATCCCTCCGAATCCTAGCCTATAGCCATAGCACAGTCGCCGCTCCGGTTGCCCTCCTTCTCATCTCAAGGGGGTCGAGTCATCGCTCCTCCACAATCTACACATCTCATCCGCCCGTGCCTGCCGCCATCGCACCTCCTCCGCACCGTGCCTGCCATCACCACACCTCCTCCGCACCATGCCAGTCGCCACCGCCAACCGGCCTTCACCGCTCCTAGTTCGCATCTCGCCAGCCGAGCCGCCGCTGCTACTAAGGACCTAAGGTTGGAGAAGCAACCTTGTTGCTTTGCCGCCCAAGGTGAGTCTGTTGTATCGCTTTGTCAAGCTTCACAGTTTTCCCCATGTTTTGTAATGCAATATCTAATCTGGTCTACTAATGTGATCTATTTGCACCAAATGAATTTTCCTCTGGTCTTCTTATGTGATTTATTAGAATTTTATTCTTTTATTTATTACTTGAAAGTATAAGGACTCTATAAATTAATAGCCACATCCATTTACTTTTCAATGTTTATATTCGTATCCAAATCCACCAACTATAATACACGACCATCAAATTCATCTATATTCATCAGATGGAAAAAATGATTATGGATGTGATTTGGAACCACTGAGATGTAGCTTTGCAAAGTCGAGGAAAGTACAAAGTAGAGATGAATAGCCTTGTGTTAACTTCACGAAAAGGCGAACCAAGATCAAGTAAAATGTACTTAAGATGAATGGGATAGACAACGAATGGAGCGGAATGAGATTATATGAAACAAGATTTCAGTTTTGCATCAATCATGAGATATCGAAAGATAATAGAACACTTTATAAAAGTGATAGCAAGTTATCCTAGAAAAGGTATATAAATCAAAGAAGAATGCAATGGAGTTGTGAGAAAAAAATGATTGATTAAAATTAAAATTGACTAAAAACAAATGATTCTTCCAACTCTCCTTTTAACCCCAAATTCAACTCAGAAACAATCTTTAACAATGGTCCACTATTTTCATCCACAATTTTACCATCAATTCCATCCAAACCCAACTTTTGATAGTGGAGATGGGTCAAGCATGTGCTTGGCCCGAAGGACAACAAAAATTGTGAGTTAAGCCCAAACTTTTAAGATGGGCTTCGGCCGGGGCACTTCAGGGCACGACCCAACCCGACCCATGCCCATCTTTATATAGAACAGCAATTGATATTCTCAAGAAGTTAGTGACAATTGATATTCCTAAAAAAAGATTAATATAATTTAAATTGCAATATCTCAAGAGAGACACGAACTGATAAAACCCTTAATTTTGATCAAATAAGCAAAAGCCTCGCCCTCGAAATCTTTTACAGCCAACTTTACATTCTTAGAAATCTAATTCCGATTTTTACCCGTTACCAAAATACGGGCCTGCATTAAAATAATGGACACTATCGCCTTCCTCGTCCGAGCAACCTTTCCCTTTTCGGAATTTAAGGTTGAAGCTCATTAATAATTGCTTTGCCTTTAAGCACTGGAGGTAAGAAAGATCAAGGCCCCCATCATGAAATCCAGCGGATTAACAATTGGCACGTACGAAGTAGGTAATTAGGCACTGCCATTTTTAATTAGTAACCAATACAAGTACTATGCACAGCTGTTGCATCCCCCTCTTGAAGGGATGCCCCTTCAATCTTCCCTTCCTTTCTTTGGCGGGCCCTTCTCCCTTGCCAACCCCAAATTTATAAAGGATATTTTACATGCATATCCCGTAACTTTCTATCTTTAAAGCTTTTCAAAAATAAAACATTTTTTCATAGATGAGTCCATTTCAATTTTATAATTATATATTTGATCCTTTGAAGATTAAATTATGTATGTATCGTGGAGTACCATATCATTATGGTACCCCATAGTGATATGATAATTGAAGGTACTAGCTCGCATGAGCAGAGACATCATTGGCAGATGTAAGACAAACAATTAGATTAATGAACTGTAAAAATTAGCAAGATATAACTAAATCCCACGCATCATCCAAAAGCATAAAAGCCATATAAGTATGAGAAGTATGATGGTCATCCTTTTACGATAAGGAATAAATTTGACACAACATAAGCAAGGATTGTCTGCCGTTCTTATTTTGTTGAGCTGAGAGATAAAAAGTGAAAAATATTAGAGAAAGAAATTGTTGGAATTAACTTGTTGGGATGTTTAATACAACTTGATGATCAATATCAAGTTGTATTAATGCATCTCAATTCATGGAATTCAATATTTCACACTGTGAGGGCGTTGTTTAGTCCCACCACATGGAGTGTCAAAACTGTCACGTGAATTTTATATGGAAAATCCTGAAATCAGTCCGGAAACAAACTAAAGAGGACTTTAGAGCACCACACATGCACACGCTCGCCCGCCGCATCATACCGGGTCGGACACGGGTACAGGTGCGCGCGACGGTAGCGGCGTGAAATAAAGACCGGGTCAGTCCCACCTCTTCTCCCTCTCACGATCTCGGACTTCGTACACAAAAGTGACTTTCGAGGATGCTTAGGCACGGTATGCACCATCGACGAGTATGGAACATCCTAGGAGTGACACGTCAAGGCCCTATGCGCCAGTAAAGTGGGGGCGATGTCTCTCTAAGAGGAGTCCTACAATAGGACACTTCGGTTGTGATCTTTAACCCTCTCTTTTTTATCACATCGTTTTATATGATGATTATTTTTAGATTTTTCCCCTTGCTCTAATCTGCATATGTTTTAAACACGAATATTTTTTCTTCTTATTGATGATGTGGATGCTTACATATTGTTATTTAAATTGAAAACCTATTCCAAATCTGATTTATGTATGTATATGCATGTTGCGTTTTCAACAATCTTAGAAAAACAGAATTGTAACTTGATAAGAAATGTCTGATTTGAGGTTTCGGTCTCATGTGGATTTCACTGGTATATCAGAGAAATTTGAGGACTAGAATTTCAAGACTTGACAACAACGCATGAAAATCTGGCTGACCATGATTGGCTTGATTTCGACTCTGAAAACCGATTACCCTAAGTAATTTGAACAGATCCCAGATCTGAATGCGATCAAGGTAGCGGATGCGTGGAAAGAATATGATCGTCTGTGTCATGGGTGCATCCTTACCGAACCATCGAACTTTATGTTTGATGTCTATGGCGCATCCACCAAGACCACTAAGGATCTATGGGAGGAACTGGATAAGAATTATAATACGGAGGATCTAGATATTGGAAAATAATCAGTATCCAAGTTCATGAAATTTCAGATGACTGAGGGGAAATTGGATTCTGAACAGGGTCATGAGTTTCTGTTACTGCTCCACAGGTTAACTGAGGTAAAAATGAAACTTCATGACAAGTTCTAGGTCATGTCGATCATTGAGAAATTTCTCAAGTCCTGGGAAGATTTTAGGATGTCCCTAAAACACAAGAAAGGGAATTTTTCTCTAGATGATTTAATGGTCTAAATAGCTATTGAAGAGGAGCATAAGAAATAAAAACATGTTATGCCTTTTGATGGAACCTCAATGGTCCGTGTGATTACCTCAAAGGAAAATAATGCAAAAGGGAAAAATAAGAAACTGAAAGCCAAGTAAAAATCTAGAAAAAAATCAAAGAGCAAACATTGTTGGCAGTGTGGACAAGTTGGACACTCGAAGAAGGATTGCCCTTCTCTAAAGAACCAACAGAAATATATATGTCGCTCCTCAAGTTCTCGTGTTAACTGAGAGAGCCGTGCTTGTTGAGGGGTATATCTCAGTGAACCCTGAACTCTATATAGTGAACGAGCCTAATGAGTAGCTTGTTGATACTTGTGTAAATGTGCATATTTGTATTGACATGATCTTCTTTGTGTTTTATCAGACTTCAGTTAGTGGAAAAGTGATGATAGGGAACAGAGTTACAACAAAGGTGCTTGGGTCTGGACAAGTCGAGCTGAGATTCTCAATAGGATGAGTCTGGACTTTACACAGGTTACTGCATGTTCCTGCTACCAAGAAGAATGTCCTGTCTGGATCTTTATTAGTTAGAGACGGTTTCCAATTAGACTTAAATGTAATAAAGTCATTTTTCTAAGACATGGTATTTTCTTTGGCAAAAAATATTTTGTGATCATGATCTTTTATTTAGAATCAGATTTGGCATTGATAGTTCGGTTAATAATATCTCTAATTTTGATTCCTCTACTTATTTTTGTTGGGCATGCGAGCCCACGGCGAGCTATTATGCAAAAAATGTTATTGCGAATATCATTTCCTAATCTGAAATGAAGAATACATAATTTGCATAATAGGTCCCTTAGTACAATTAGGGTTATGTACCATGGCCATCTTGATGATCATACAGCTGTTGATTCAAATATTGAATCATAGAGGCTGGTGCTTGGATGAACATATAATGAGTTAGATTGAGGACTCATCAAGCACTGTCAAATGATTGTTAAGAGATGATCTCCAGCCTGAGTAGGAGATGACAATCCATTCTCAGTTAGGCGGATATCTGACCGATCTCTTGATGCAGGTCCTCATCATAGGAATAGAGATTCGAAGGTGTCAGATTAGTTAGGTCAAAGAGTTGACTTAACGAAATCGAGATAACCAAAGTCATATATCGTATACTCTCATGATATAGGCACGCATCCTCTGACCGGAGACATATGTGTTACTATATGTCTGAGTATGTACATTTGGCAGACCAATAGGTTGATGACCTAATCAAGGTCTATACAGCGGCACACTGGTGTGCATGCAAGGGCATGTGAGTAATACGATCTCTCAAAGGGATCATACAGGTTCAGAACCGGAAGACATGAGCTCACTCATGAGGTATTGGGAAGAATCAAATTTTGTGCACGGTCATCTCGCTTTGGAAGCTTGACTGAATTTGTAGGTTTGATATATACTTTTTACAAAGTATATGATCAAGACCTAGGTATGATATATGCTTTTGGAAAGTATATGATCGATACCAACTCCCAATGATCGAATGAGAAACTTAATAATAAAACTCTGAAGTAGACAGTGTAAAATTGATCTTATACTTCAGGTTTGTTCTGAGTCCTCCAGTATCCAAGATGTACAGTTATTGGGAATACCTGAGAGTGATGTGATCATAAACGATTGAATGACCATGACGCTTCCATTCTTAGGGAGTGATGAAACAGGTCTGGATTTTAGTGACTCCTCTCAGTAGAGAAGTAATCTAATCTTAGTACAAATATTGGACATTGATCTGAATGTGATTCAGATGCAATGAGTAGATTAGATTTGCGGTCTTGATTTAATCAAGCATCTATGGGGGGCTCGAGATCTGGATTTGAGATGTGATCTCAACCAAGTCACTATACGTAGAACAATACAATCGCCCTGTCCTTATCTCCAAGTATTCGCAGAGAAAGCGCATTATCCTTGAAAGAATTCAGGATAATTTCATTGTTGATATAAATATCCAAGCATTGAGAAAATGGATAATTAAATGTAATTTAATTATCATGAATAATATGAATTTGATTCATATATATATAGAGAGAGTTATCTAAGATAATTAAATGTGATTTGATTATCAAAGATGTAAATAATGTGAATGTGATTCACATTGTTTGGGCACATGAGAATAGAGATCCAAGATGACTAAATGTGATTTAATTATCATGGATATGTAATGTGGATAGCACTATCCATATTAATCAGATATATTATAAATGTGATTTATAATATACAAGAGAGATATATTTGTATTTTACATTTGTTAATTAAATGTTGATGTGAATTAGATTCACATTGGACATTAAATTGAAAATGTAATTTACATTTTATTTTGGGATGTGAATATGATTCAGAAATTTCCAATGGCAAGATTACAATAATCACAAAATAATTATGAATTATTTTTGTAGAATATTTTACAACAATTATTGTTGTAATTGGATATATAATTAATCATGAAATCTTGCATTTCATTGGAGAATCTCACAATCTAAATTGGAGTGTGGACGGCTAGCCATTCTAACTTGGAATTGGTAGCCGTCCATGGCTCCTTATGGAATGTGGAGATTCTCATCTCCATTATCTCCAGTTTTGTGATTTAATTTAGGATTGAATAATATTTGATTTATCAAATATATTTAATCTAAATTAAATTAGTTGTTGTGATTTTTAACCAACAATAATCTTGACCATTAAAAGAAACACAATCAATGAGAGCTATTGGATCCGTGTTGTCCATGGATTGAGATCCATGGATCCCAAAATATTATAAATAGAAGGGCACCCCTTTGCTCTTCTCTACACACAAGAGAACATAAGTCTCTCCCTCTCTCTTTCTCCCTTCACATCATCCCTATCTCATCCTCTCATGGCCATCCACCATGGATGCCCTAGAGAGAGTCTCCATCGCCACAGCATCATCGTTATGATGTCCGTTCGTTTTCTCATGGAACTCTGTCTCCTTTGGTGTGCCTCGCTCGTGAAGAAGACGTCGGATCTCATGTGTCGAGATCAGGAGATCTGTCATTTGGATCATCAACATGGATTGCGAGAAGCACGCGATTCATCCCCGTGCTCGCAAGCGCTCCTCTGTTGGATCGGACTTAAGACAGGAGGTCTCTTCATTTATGGAATTGATCGCACCACGCTTCAAGAGGTAATCCTATTACTTATTTGTGGTTTAGAATGATCCGAGAAATGTTCTTGGATCATGTGGTTTCGTCGCATGAAAATTTTTTAATTTCCGCTGCATAGAACAACTAGTGCGACTAGTCGTTCCTCGTCGTATTCGATACGACGCTCACGCTTCTGTAATGCGCTTGAGAATCTAAACATATCCTTCAAGTATTATCAGAGCCTTAGGTCGGAGGTTCCGGATACAATCTGTAAACCTAGGATGACTTGGGTTCGTTAGGGTTGCGAAAGTTTTATAGCATTTCATTTTCGCATCTCTGTTTTGTGATTATTTTTGACCATGTTTACATTGTTTAAACAAGAAAATAATAATTGGATTTTGTTCCCATTAAATAAGAAAACCATAGGATCTGAGTTTACGTAATTTGGATTATGTTTGCTTGAGATATGGTTGTGTTAATGACCATGTATTCATTGTTGTGGGAACTGCGAATATTAACATGATTAATGAATTAATTACTATTTTGATCCGCCTCTAAATGCATGAAATATCACTTAGATTCTGTCCTAAATCAAATTAGAAAACTTTAAAAATTGATTTTTTCTAATTTGGATTTAAATTGATTGAGATATGTTAAATTAAGTAAGTAGGGGTCACTGCTGAAATTACAGTCCTAATCAAGAACTATGTGATTGTCAATTAGTGAAATTAATTGCTAATTTCATGAAATAATTATGAAAATATTTGAGAAATATTGAATGATTATTATTTCCTTAATTGACTTGGCATCAACCAATAAATTGATTAGATTTGATCTAGATCATAATGGGAAACACAATCATCAAACTCCTTGCTTGAATAGGATTGGGAATTTGTCTAGCAAATTTCCTTATAATAAAAAATGTTTTGATTATTAATATATGGTATAATTTAGGTTGAATAACTGATGATCATCTCAAGTACAAAGTGATTGCCTCGGCATTATTTTTTCCCGAGGCGGATATGGTGTCTAGTCGGGGATCGCTGGGGTAGCAGGTCGCACCGGTTGCGGTCCGTCCCACTCCCATCGGTACTGACCATGACAACGGGTAGGGAATGAATGATGCCTGATAGATCATGATGTATTTTCTAATTATTAAAATTTGAATTAATACGTACATTGAGATAATACAATATATTCAAGTAAAATCAAGTTTGTTGATTGAATTGGATTGATAATTAATTTAATGTGATTAAGTTAATTATATCCAAATAAAAATACTCTATTATGAATAGATGTGTATTTCCCTTGGAAGAATTAATTATATGAATATGATTCATAATAATTGATTAAAATTTGAATATGAGGTGGAAGATCACATAAGTGATGGTCTCCCGTCAAGGAGAAGGGTTCCGTCGTCAGATATTGTATGTGGGAGACGTCTGTCCGAAGTGACAATTCCTGCATGCGATCCATTTGGATCGAGCTCGTCGCTTCTCGAAAGAGTAAGGACGTATGCATAGTGACCCCAATATCGGGTCCTCATATTATTGGGGCGATATTGGATTGCGCATAACGACTTGTATTCCTGTTGACGGTTGGTTCAATTAATGACGAGTCAACATCACCTTAGGGGTGGTGGGCCCGTGTGTTAAATACCGAATTGGGAGATGCAAGTTGGACTTGCAAGGCGGAATGTGTTCCCGCTTCTTTTTATCCGAGTTACAGGTTCTCATATTATTGGGATGTAACAAAGATTAGGAAAGAGATGCTAGATCTTGCTTGAGATATAATGGTAAGTATATCTCTTACATTGAAAGTGATTAAGGGAATGAACTTTCATTATTGACATGGCAAGACAACTTTAATATAAATATTCCTAAATCAAAGTAAATTATATATTTATATATGTTTATGCAAATTTTTTATTTCAGATAATCCTGATAATCCTTCTTTAAACCCACTCAATATTATACTCAATAATAACCAGTAGAATATCATGGATTGGACCCATGATCCAGATATTGTACCTACAATTGGACACATAATGTATGTGGTTGCAATGTGCAAGTTTCCTCATAATAATGAGGAATGATAATTAAATAGATAATAGGCCTAAAACCCTAGGGTTTGTATGTCTCTATAAGTCTTGATCTCATCGAATGTACTTTTGAAGTGACATGTCGATAATGATCGTAATTATCAAATAATCCTTATAAAATCTATGAAGATGTTCCGGCATACATATGTGCTCTCGACATATAATCATGAATGACATGGTTCTTTGCATTATGCAGAATGGTGGCTCTATAGGAGATGATGTATTCAAATTGTTTGAGTACCTACCTGAACCTAAGTTTTAAGAGTTTAAATGGATGTAGATACGACGAGTGTCATCATTCTACTATCTATACTCTAGTCATTCATGAAGCTTCATAATATTCATATTGTATGAACTGAATGAAGCATGTATAAATGTTGAAATACTCTTATATTGAAATTTTTGATTTTAACATAAGATATCATTTGTCTTGAGCAATGATTGCTTATAGATAAAGGGAGCGCAGTGGAAGCATGGGTTTGACCCAAGTAAAAAGTATAGTCAAAGAGTTGATTGTACTTCTGTGACTTCCATATGGCATCCAAAGAGTTGGATGAATGCCAATACTGCAATAAGTTGATGTGTTGATAGTATGACTATCAAATCTATCTAGAATCCTTAGAGAAGGAATCGGATAGTACATCAGAATAATCTACATATAATCATTGAAATTGACTTGCTTATTTTATAAGATAAAGCCTATTAATTGTATCTCAGTCTTCTAATGACACTTGCAATTGGTTGCATCTGTATTAGAATATTAGAAATCTGATCTCAATGTTTAATGGTTATCCATGTTGGAAGTGATGCAATTGTTGCAACAATTTCCATTGGATCAATAGACTTCATATTTTCAGTAGGGGCCCTTAGTCTTAGAGAATGTCTCTGTGACTTGGATATTAGAATACACTCATAGTTTATTTCTAAATGTTGGAAATAAACATGAATTCTAAAATAAACATATCATAGAGAGTTATGATGGATATATTTCAGATAGTAATCTAAATCTAGTGCACTCCGCTAAATTAGAAAATTAATAAATGATTCATTAAGATTTCTAATATTGAAAATTAAACCTTTAAAGATCAATAGGAGGATAAAGATCATTTGACAATGATCTGGCATTATGTTTTGGACATATGTTTGTTGATGAGATCAATGGACAAGTAAGAGATGAAACTTTAGATTGTTTAAAATTTCAAAATTTGCATACTTATGAATATTGTATTCAAAGTAAAAATGTCCAATACAACTTTCTATTAGAATGGTGTAAGATGTTAAGGTATTCAAGATCTCATACATATTGATGTATGTGAATCATCTATATCAGAATAAACATTATGGATATGTGATATCTATTAATGATTTATTTGTGATATGAGATTTCTTCTTTCACTTAGAAAACTTTGAAATGTTCAAAGATTTCACAATTTTGGTTTAGAACCAAAGTTTGAAGGAAGATGAAATGAATTTGATCTAACCAAGTAGCTTGTACCTATTAGATGAATTCAAGGAATACCTTATGGAGATGTGAATATCATTCCTATCTCAATCCTCCTAATGAACCTTAACTCAATAGAGTTGTAGGGAGATACAATTGATCATGTGTGACATGATTTGATCAATGATTAATCTTAGCATAATTATCTCTTAGTTTCCAGGTATATGTATGTGGTAGAGACTACAATATATATATATATATATATATCCTTAATAAGGTTCCATGTGATTAAGCTGGAATCTGGCACTAGAGAGTGCTAGCTCATTAGGAAAATAAGGGATGGTATTGGATACCTACTTTATGACCTTGAGATTCTTTAAGGATCTCATCTATGAGAATGTGATTCTTAGCGGATGACTCTTTTGAGAGTCAAGATGAAAATGAAGTAAAGGAACTCATTCAATCTTGAGAAGATAATGAGGCTCCTGAAATCGGAAACTAAATAGACAATTAAAGATGAAACATTAATACCTCTTCAAATAAATTTGAGGATGGATTCCATGTGTCAGTTGAATCTGACAATGATCTGACCTCATGTGATGATGCTTCTGAAGATCATATTATGGAAAGATGGATGTTAGCAATAAAGTCTAAAGTAGACTTCATATACAAATGTTGTATATAGACCCTCGAGGATCCAACTACATGGGTAAGACCCATTATGGTGTAAATGAATCTTCAAGAGAAAGAGAGAACCTGATGAGAAGGTAGAGACCTTCAAAGCACGGTTCGTATCTATGAACTACATATCGAAGAGAATACATCACTTGCTATGAGACTTGCTCTCCAATGACCTTGCTTTAACCCATCAGAATATTACTAACCATAGCTACACAAGTTGACTATGATATCTTCATGATGTGAGTCAAGATTGCATTCCTCTATGAATACCTCTCTGAGGATATTCACATGAAGTAACTGCAGGGCTTCATGGTTGAGGAAAGCAAGGTGTGCAAGCTAGAGAACTCCATCTATTGGACTCAAATAAGCTTGTTGTAGTTGGAACATTGGATCTGATGAATTCATAAATGTTATGATTTCAGATAGTAACTTGATGTACCATGTGAAGCCTAGTGGGAGTGTATGTAGATTATAATAATAAGTGTTTTATAATCTGGTTGTTCAAGACCTCAAGATGTGATCTCAAGGATACCTCTTAGATCTTAGTTCTGAAGTTGTTCAGAAGCAAAGAGAAGAGGGTATTGGGACAGTTACACTAATAGTACACCTTGGACATTTCCATTTTCTAGAAAATTCCAAGAAAGGTTTCTTTTCCTCAATGGTACTGACCTATCTAAAGGGATAGCACCTCAAAGAGTTGAGGATGTGAATGCAAACTGCTTGCCCTTGTGCATCAGTCTCAAGAAACCGGGTGTATGCTAGATGTGTAAAAAAGCCAGATGTCTACCATGCAGTGGGAATAGTAAATTGTTACTAATCCTACTGTGATGATAAAACACTTGATTGCAGTAATAACGATATCTTCATAGAAGGCAAAGCTTTTGAGATAGTGATCTCAAATTCTTATCTTCAAGAAATTAAGACATTATAGATAGTGATCTAAAATGTCTTAACTACGGATACCTTAGGAGATAGAGATCTACAGGAATAAGGGTATTATGCTAAGGATTATGGTAATACTAGTTATAATAATTGTGGAGCAGTAGTATCAAGGACGCTATAACTGATTTGAGTGTATTGAGTATTTGTTGCATAAGATGCAACATTTGCATTGGATGCGAACACTGTCAAGGAGATATGCAAGTGTCGTACAAGGACTTAGCATAGTCTCTTGGGAACAGAGTGACTGATCAGCTTACCTAGATATTTTCTAAATAGCCTATGATTGTCACATGAGTGTGGGATTAAATGATTAGCCCATTAATGGTTCTTTAGGCTAGTGGGAGATTGTTGGACATGCGAGCTTACGGCGAGTCATTATGCAATAAATGTTAGTGCGAATATCATTCCCTAATCTGAAATGAAGAATACATAATTTGCATAATAGGTCCCTTAGTACAATTAGGGTTATGTACCATGGCCATCTTGATGATCATACAGTTGTTGATACAAATACTGAATCATAGAGGCTGGTGCTTGGATGAACATCTAATGACTTGGATTGAGGACTCATCAAGCACCGTCAAATGATTGTTAAGAGATGATCTCCATCCTGAGTAGGAGATGGCAATCCTTTCTCAGTTAGGCTGATATCTGACCGATCTCTTGATGTAGGTCCTCTGCATAGGAATAGAGATTCGGAGGTGTCAGATTAGTTAGGTCAAAGAGTTGACTTAATGAGATCGAGATAACCAAAGTCCTATATCATATACTATCATGATATAGGCATGCATCCTCTGACAGAAGATAGATGTGTTACTATATATCTGAGTATGTACATTTGACAGACCAATAGGTTGATGATCTAATCAAGGTCTATACACCGGCACGTTGGTGTGCATGCAAGGGCATATAAGTAATACGATCTCTCAAAGGGATCATACAGGTTCAGAATCGGAAGACATGAGCTCACTCAAGAGATATTGGGAAGAATCAAATTCCATGCACGATCGTCTCGCTTTGGAAGCTTGACTGAATTTGTAGGTTTGATATATACTTTTTGGAAAGTATATTATCAAGACATAGGTATGATATATGCTTTTGGAAAGTATATGATCGATACCGACTCCCAATGATCGAATGAGAAACTTAATGATAAAACTCTGAAGTAGACTACGTAAAATTGATCTTATACTTCAGGTTTATTCTGAGTCCTCCAGTATGCAGGATGTACAAGTATTGGGAATACTTGAGGGTGATGTGATCATAAACAGTTGTATGACCATGTCTCTTCCATTCCTAGAGAGTGATGAAACGGGCCTGGATTTTAGTGATTCCTCTCAGTAGAGAAGTAATCTAATCTTAGTACAAATGTTGTACATTGATCTGAATGTGATTCAGATGCAATGAGAAGATTAGATTTGTGGTCTTAATTTAATCAAGCATCTATGGGAGGCTCGAGATCTGAATTTGAGATGTGATCTCAATATCCAAGTCACTATACGTGGAACAATACAATCGTCCTGTCCTTATCTCCAATTATTCACGGAGAAAGCGCATTATCCTTGAAAGAGTTCAGGATAATTTCATTGTTGATATAAATATCCAAGAATTGAGAAAATAGATAATTAAATGTGATTTAATTATCACGAATAATATGAATCTGATTCATATATATATAGAGTTATCTAAGATAATTAAAAGTGATTTGATTATCAAAGATGTAAATAATGTGAATGTGATTCACATTGTTTGGGCACATGAGAATAGAGATCCAAGATGATTAAATGTGATTTAATTACCATGGATATGAATACTGTGGATAGCGCTATCCATATTAATCATATATATTATAAATGTGATTTATAATATACAAGAGAGAGCAATTTGTAATTTACATTTGTTAATTAAATGTTGATGTAAATTAGATTCACATTGGACATTAAATTGAAAATGTAATTTACATTTTATTTTGGGTTGTGAATATGATTCACAAATTTCCAATAGCAAGATCGTAATATTCACAAAATAATTATGAATTATTTTTGTAGAATATTTTACAACAATTGTTGTTGTACTTGGAGATATGAATAATCATGAAATCTTGGATTTCATTGGAGAATCTCACATTCCAAATTGGAGTTTGGACGGCTAGCCATTCCAACTTGGAATTGGCAGCCTTCCATGGCTCCTTATGGAATGTGGAGATTCTCATCTCCATTATCTCCAATTTTGTTATTTAATTTAGGATTTAATAATATTTGATTTATCAAATATATTTAATCTAAATTAAATTAGTTGTTGTGATTTTTAACCAACAACAATCTTGACCATTAAAAGAAACACACTCAATGAGAGCCATTGGATTTGTGTTGTCCATGGATTGAGATCCATGGATCCCAAAATATTATAAATAGAAGGGCACCCCTTTTCTCTTCTCTACACACAAGAGAACATAAGTCTCTCTCTCTCTCTCTTTCTCCCTACACGCCAGCCCTCTCTCATCCTCTCTCATGGCCGTCTACCATGGATGCCCTAGAGAGAGTCTCCATTACCGCAACGTCGTCGTTATGTTGCTCGATCGTTTGCCTGTGGATCTCCGTCTTCTTCGGTGCGCCTCGCTCGTGAAGAAGATGTCAGATCTCGTGTGTCGAGATCAGGAGATCTGCCGCTTGGATCATCAACATGGATTGCGAGTAGCACGCGATTCATCCCCGCGCTCGCAAGCGTTTTCTCCGTCGGATCGTACTTGAGATAGGAGATCTCTTCGTTTAGAGACTCGATCGCAAGCATGCTTCAAGAGGTAATACTATTACTTATCTGTGGTTTAGACGAAACGATCCGAGAAGTGTTCTTGGATCATGTGGTTTCGTCACATGAAAGTTTTTTAATTTCTGTTGCATATAACAACTAGTGCGACTAGTCGTTCCTCATCGTATTCGGTACAACGCTCACGTTTCTGTGATGCACTTGAGGATCTAACCATATCCTTTAGTTTCATATATTTAATCTACTGATTTATGACATGTTAGACTAGGACATGTGGATTTCAATTCAATGAAAATAATGATGAAACTTGACATGATTCCTTATCATACTACCAACAAGATCACTAATTGTGAAGTATGTGCTCATGCTAAATTTCCTAGAAAGTCTTTTCACCCTAGGAATAGGGAAACTGAAATTATAGACTTAATACATTTTGATATTTGTGAGTTTGGTGGTGTGATGAGTAGAGATAACAAAAGATATTTCATCACCTTCATAGACGATAGCATTCGATAATGTTATGTTTATCTTTTTAAAACTAAGGATAAAGCTTCTAAAAAGTTTCTTATCTTTAAGAATGAAGCAGAAACACAAGTCGATAAAGTAATTAAACGTCTAAGGTCAGATAGGAGTGGTGAATACACATCTAACATATTTGATGAACAATGTAAATTATTTGGCCTAGTTTATGAGGTCATTGCATCATATTCACCACAGTCCAATGGAATATCAGAACGGAAAAATGTGACCCTAACCAATATGGTCAACGTATTTTTACAAAGTTCTGGGTTACCATTTTACATGTGGGTGGAAGCTTGACTTTCCATATTATGAATAGAGTTCCCCTACATCACAAAGATAAGATTCCATTTGAACTTTGGAGAAATAGAAAACCAAGCCTAAAATATCTCAAGCTGTATGGATTCTTAGCTAAGTCTTAGTCCCAGAATACAAGAGAAAGAAGCTTGGACCTAAGACTTTTACAAGGTCTTTTTTGGTATCTGGAAAAAAGTTATTCCTATCTATTATTAATAATTCGGTCTAATATCATGGGCATATATGTTAATACCATTTTTGAACTCCGTGATGCTACCTTTTTTTAGGATATTTTTCAATGAAAATGGAATTCCTGAGAATCTAACTAGTGATGTTGCCTCCACATCTGGTTCTATTTGCAATAAATAGAAAAGATGTCAAATATGGGGGCTGTCTCTTCTGAACCCAATGAACATTTGGAGGATGTTGAACCTAGACAAACCAAGAGGCTTGAGATTGCCAAGGATTTAGGTAGCGACTTTTTCGCCTACCAAATCGAGGATGATCCTCCACATACAAGAAGTCATGGCTTCTACGGAAGCTAGGCATTGGAAGGATGCCAATAAATTTGAAATGGATTCAATCATGTCAAATAGCATGTGAGAATTAATCGATCTACCTCCTGGGTATTCCACCATAGGAAGAAAACGGGTATTCATAAGGAAACTTAGACCATATGGATCCATAGAAAAATATATGGCAAGACTTGTAGCCAAAGGTTTCAAGCAGTAGGAGGGTATTTATTATTTTGATACATATTCTCTTGTTAAAAGAATGACTAAGATTTAGATGCTCATTGTGTTGGCATTTATACATGATCTCACAATTCCTCAAATTGATGTAAAGACTGCCTTTTTATATTGCAGTCTTAAGGATGAGATATTTATGTACCAAACCGAGGGATTCGTAGCATCTGGTAATGAAAGAATGGTCTGTAAGTTTTTAAAGTTCTTTTATGGACTAAAATAAGCTTCGAAACAGTGGCATGAAATTGGACAAGACTATTTAGACTTATGACTTTATTGTTCATGAATCTGGTAAATTTGGGTATTCTATAATTAAAGGTGATATGTTTGTTGTATTGTGCCATTATATCGACGATGTTTTGATATTTGAATCAAATATAAGGATAGTAGAATAAACCAAGAGGTTCTTGAGCAATAAGTTTTAGATGGACTTAGGAGTTGCAAATGTGATTTTGGAGCTTAACCTGATTAGATCTACTAATGGGATAGATGTATCTCAGTCACATTATATTGAGAAAGTTCTAGAAAAATCTGTCTATCAGAGTTGTAAATCTGCATGCACTCTTTATGATTCATCTAAAACCCTCTTCAAGAACAAGAGTGGAGTACCTGTAGCACAGCTGTGGTGTTCCCAGATTATAGGAAGCTTGATGTATCTTGTGAACTGTACTCGACCTGATATTTCATTTGTAGTCGCATAAGTAGGTATACGAGTTGTTTTGACTATACTCATTGGGAGGCTTTGGAATGAGTGTTGAAGTACCTTAAGAGCAATTCACTTCTTAGACTACATTATGGTAAATATCCTCCTGTCTTAGAAGGATATAATGATGCAAGTTGGATTGGTCAAATAGAAGACTATGAGAGTAACAGTGTGGCTGGGTATGTATTTATCCTTGGAAGTGGTGTAATTTCATGGAGGTCTGCGAAACAGACCATCTTGGCTTGGTCTACTTTTGAGGCAGAGTTGTGTGCTTTAGACACGACAAGTATATAGGCTGAATGGTTTAGGGAGCTTTTCTCTGAGATGCCCATTGTGGGTAAGACTATACCGATGATTTCTTTACATTGTGATAGCATGACTACTATTGCAAAAGTAAAGAGGTCATAGTACAATTAGAAAACTTAAAGACATATCCAAGTTAGACTTAAGTCATTAGGGATTGGTGTCTTCTGGAATCATTGTTGCTGAATTGTTGGTACCAAAGGTAACATGGCAGATCTACTTAGAAAGTGACTTGATAGATCTTTAGTCCAGAAATCCAGAATTGGGATGGGGCTGAAATCCACTGAGAGTTTACACACGGTAGCAACCTAAACTAAATGAGTGGACATCCCACAAAATAGGTTTAATGGGAAAATAATATGTGGTAGGAACTGGTTGGCACTATTATGCGATACTTTGCATGTGAGTCCTATCCTTGAAAAGTCAAGTGCTTGAAAGCTACAAGGAAAGGTTGAGCATCACACTCTTAGTGGGCTCAAACCTTGTATAGACAGGATGTGAGTAGTGCATCCTTGAAGAATGCTACCTATATAACTATTTCTGTGATCCACATATAAAGGATGAGGGTTTATCCTTAATATACTCATAAACAGGGAAGGGTGCATGGTCATTAATTGCACCGAGCCAGAAGATTATCATCATGTACTTCACTCTGTTGTTACTACTCAATACCATTAAATCAAAGGATTAAAGTTTAAGACTTAGTTTACTTTATTCATGTGATGGTGAAAGGAGATAACTCAGGTAAAGGTTCAAATCGGAAGGTATCTTTACTAAAAACAGAGTGTGGAAAGCCGAGATTTTTAGCTCTTCGTATTTCAACAGTAATTTTGTGGGGGATTGTTGGAAGTAACTTGTTGGGAAATTTAATGCAACTTTATGGTCAATATTAATTTGTATTAATGTATCTCAATTCTTGGAATTCAATGTTTCAACATTATAAGGGTGTTGTTTAGTCCCACATCTTGGAGTGTCAAAACAATCACGTGATTTTATATAGGAAGTCTTGAGACCAGTCTGAAAATAGACTAAAGAGGACTTTAGACCACCATACACACGTACGCATGCACATCTGTCGCGTTGTGTCGGGTCGGACACCGGCACAGGTGCGGCACGGCGACGGCGTAAAATAAATACTGGGTCAGTTTTGTGTAACTGCGGATTGGTTTGAATTCCAAGCGACCCATCCCGTAATTCTCTCACGATGCGTACATGTCCCAACGACTTTAAGTACCAATCTCAAAGTCGTGGACTAGGGTTACGAACACATCATGATTCTCATTCACACCTCTTCTCCCTCTCGCGATCTCAGACTTCATCCACAGAAGTGACTTTCAAGGATGCATAGGCATGCTACGTACCATCGACGAGTGTTGCATTATCGTACTCTAGGAGCGACACATTGATTAATCTCGTATTCATCATATTAAAATCAAATTATTAAACTCCTTTCTTAAATAATTCAATAAAAATTTCTAATAATTCATTAATATTAAACTTGTATTATATTGTATATAAACTGTATATAATTAATTGCCTATATTCTAACTATATATTGTATTTAATTACCATTATATTCTTTATTCTTTATTTTTATAAAACCCCTTAAAAATTAGAGTTATTTAATTGTCTATAACCAGTCTGAGCTTTAAAGAAATTAAAAATGAAAAAAAAATTCAAAACTAAAAGGCTATGTTTTACCTTTTAAAATTACCTGCAAAAATACCTTTTTTGAACAAATGACCTCTTTTGGCTTTTTGTCCAACATGAAAGATGTAGATCTCATCGAGATCTACAACTTTATGTTTTGACTTTTTCCTAATTTTGCCTCTAACTGTCTCTTTTTTATTTTCTTTATTTTTGTATTTATTGATTTTTTTGGAGCAGCCACGTGGCCGCTCCCTCCTTTCGCCACCCACCCCATCTCCTGGCTGCTGGATCTCTCTGACCGCCTCAATCCCTACCGTCCACACCCGCTTCACTTCCAACCATCAGATCTCACTAAGATCTGATCCCCACATCTCTTCTCCGCCTCACTCACAACCGCATGATTTCCTTCGCATCCTATGGCTCCCACATAGCCACGCCTCCCTCTTCCTCTCCACCATCGGATGGAACCCTAACTTCCATCCTAACTGCTCTCCTCCGCTCACTTCCTAGCCACACGATCAGATCCTAAGGATCTAATCTCCACCCTCCAACAGTGCTCCTACATGGATCGTTGGATCATAAGATCCAACGACTACCCTTCATCTCCTTCTTCCAAACGGCCCCCTTTCTTCCCAGTCGTTACCTACGACCAACACCACGCCTTCCTATTTTGGAGACCTCATCAACCACGTTCCTACTCTCATAACGCCACCACCTCGTAGCTAGTTCCCCCGCCATCCTCGCACGACCACCATCATCCCACCTCCATTACTCCCCTGCCATCAAATCTCTGTTACAACCTCTTACCTTCATCGCCTCGCCTCCTATAGGAGGTCATTCTCTGCCACCTCCGTTCCTTGTCCACCATTCCTAGGTTTCAGCCTAGCCATCCACCGCCTCCCTGTGGCAGACGGAGGCGGTGGATTGGTGGAAATGGCTATTCACTTCGGTGTTGACCGATGGTCAACTTGACCATGATTGCGGCTGCCCCCAGGCACTGCTGAGCTCCATGCTCAGGACGAGCATGTTGAGTGACGACCCTAGCTTCCTCTGAAGCCTAGCCCAAGCTGCCTCATATGCCAAATTCCCCTCTCCGACGAGATACTCTTCTCCTTCCTATTTTCTGACTTTCGTCTAATTTTCCTGATGCCTATCTTCACACTCACCGGCCACGGATCATCTTCCGAGCTTCACCTCACCGCCTGCATCTTTGCGCCACCCTCTGCCATTACCTTCCCTTATCCATGACCTCGTCCACCCTCCGCCACCTTCTCCCTTGCTCCGCAGGAGGAGAAGAACCTAGGCCCCTCTATCCGACCATCCTGACGGGACTCCATACCACTCACATCACACTTGCACATGCTTCGGCTATTCGCACCTAACACTCTGCATGTAAAAGACTCTTCAATGGCCAGAGTTTGCTCCAACGCTCTGATCTCACACCTCCCCTCCGGTTACGCCGCATCGACCAGCTTCCCCAGCCGTTCACGAATCCTCGACGCACCTCCAGCTCCTTCGTGAGGCCCTCAGCCATCTCCTCCGACCTTCAAATGGCTCCGTGGAGCATGGAGGAGTCACACAGAGGTTGTTGGAGTGCATCCCCCTTCGGTGACTTATGGCGGAAATGAAGATACAGGCGTAGTCCGATCCTCATGATCGGACGGTACTGGTGATGTCACGTGGGACACACGAGCCTCACGTCGATCCTATAGGCTCAGGCGACCCAAACCGAACACCAGAGAACCATGCATCAACCACGTGTCCCGAAGCTGCTGATCCTCCTTAGCCTGTCCCCCTCGCATGCGAGGAAAGTGAGGGCTGGGTGAATTGCATCAAGGATCCTGTGACGTTTGCAAATTATATTTTGGTCCCCAGGTGTGTGCCTCACGTGCGCGCTTGGGTATTTTACAGGGAGGCCTTGATGTTTTATAAAATTTTTAACTGGTCCCTATGCGTAAATGGAGCAATTGCAAAAGAACCCCACCGGTTTTGCTAAATTGCAAATAGGTCCCTCCAGGGACCTATTTGTAATTATTTATCCTTTATTTCTTTGTATTTTTATTGCATTTATGTCGCTGCATTGTTTCTTTCATATCTTGAGCATCTTAGATCCAGATTGCATGATTTCATTGTTGTTTTGTTGCAAATTTAATTCTCTATCTAATGGCATATTTAAATTAATTATTTGAAACTAATTGGAATATGATGAATTTTTGATGATAAAGTGTCTCTTGTCCTATATATCGTTGTCATTAGTAAATGCTCTCTTAATCTTAATGCTCAATTTGACTCTGATTTTTAACTCATAATTTGTGCTCATATTTTCTAAGGTATATTCGTTGTAATCGGTTGCGTACATATCCTTTGCATTTATTCATGCATGCATCATTTTATAATCGCATCTAAGAATTCACATACATCATATAATTGCATTGTTTAATCCGCATTTTTTTGTGCAACTACATAAAGACCTAAAGACTAAAAAGATAATCACTCATTAATAAGCAAAATATGATAAATATATTAAAGAGGCTCGTGTCCTTGTGTTCGACCTTGGTATACTAATCAAGTAAAATATTGTCCACATATTCAAAGGTGTGGTTCTTTGCATGACCAAAATCCACCTCCTGTACTACGACAACTCCTTACTTTTTAAGAGGCAGATTTCACGCTCATCAAATGGTGCTTGTGGCTGGGGACATGGCTCACCTTTATTTATTTGTCAAATTTTGAAATATTTTTTGTTGTGAATATTTTCAAAATTTGCAAGTCTTCTCTTAATGTACTTTTGCATCATTTCTGTTGATTATTTTTCTTGTTATTTTTCTAACATTTTTCTTTTATGGCATGGCTCACGAAGATCGAGGATGATTGATCTCCATGGAGGCATGGAGTAGGGAGCTCCCGTTGAGAAGGCCACAAAAGAAAAGATGAAGAATACAAGGAAGATTAGTCAGTTCCTCTTGCATTTTCATGTTGTAAAAAATATTGTACCATATGCATTTTTAGCGATCCTCATTGGAGGGCTCGTGTGTGTAAAAAAAGAGAAAAAAAGTAGTTCACTAGATGATCTACCCCCACCCCCTCTTCAAATACTCACACATTGCACACCCCCCCCCCCCCGCTTCTTCATAATCATCTGCAAATAGACATAACCCCCCCCCCCCCCTACAACATTTCACCTGTATAAATGCTCCGTCTAACCTTAAAAGCCATGGCCCCCCAGCTCCTGATTCCAGATCTTTACTTAGATTATTTCCAGCCTAAGTATAGGGGGAGCTGACTCATTCATCCATCCCTCCATTTGTCTTCTTATGCTTAGGTCATTTTTGACCTATTATAGGGGGACCCTCCTCCTCATTCCGCTATATCACCTTTTATTTAACCAGAGCTATGGATTTATATCACTTGTGCTATGAGGACATAACAAAACTAAAGTATAGGGGTTATACCATATGTTATTGTATATATACTTTAGCCATAGCTTGTATTTTTAACATTTTTGAAAAATCTTTTTGGGTTGTAAAAATACTTATAAAAATCTTTTTAAATTGAGGTATTAACTTTTTGTAAATAAAATCAACCTTTTTCAAAAACCCCATAAAATTTTGAAAAATTAAAAATTTTCTTTTGTAAAGACTTTGACTACTAGGCTTAAAATGAGTAGCTACTCTCCAGTGAGGGAACTTCATTCTTCCTTAGTATAGTGGGTGGTTTAGAGGACACTGTATATGGCTCCGTCCTCAAGTAACACTAGTCTGTCTAATGGTCCGTACTTACAACCATTCTGGATGGGAGTGGACGCAACTATTCATATGAGATTGGGGTAGTCATTGTCTCTCAAAAGAATTTAAAAAAATGAAAAATTAAAATCCTTAAAATTTCGCAAAAGATATAAAAAACACAAAAAAAATCACCAACCGAGGAGTTGGTGTGTTCCTGACACATTCACATTCACTCAAGGCTTAAGGTTTTTTAGGACATTTGATTTCTGAGATCTTGAGAGACTGAGCTAGCCACCCTTAGTCATTATGGTTTTAAACTTAATAATCCACACTTCCCTAGTTTGAAAGATTTGAGTGCTATATTGCACTCTTCATCTCTACCTTGTAAAGAATATGATCAGCACAACACATTCACAACTACATGATTGATGAGATGAGTTGAATTTTCACTTGAGGAACTAGAACTGGAGATTTGACTCTAGACCTGATCTAATGATGCTCAAGGATGGGATAAAGTTAATGAAGGCTTCAAGAAACCTGAGTGTCAGTTAAACCCTAGCCAGTATGTGAACAAGTTCATATGCTATTGTTTGATGTTTACCTATGTGTCAGGGTGTGATGAAACATTAATAATTGTTGATCAGTGTGCACCAACTCTTTGTTAAAAGCAGTGCATCTAGCCAAAAAGAAAAGAAAGATATATATCAAGAAAAAGCTCTATCCTTCAAAGTCAAATTACAAAAGAGCTTCCACCAATGCGAGCGCTCCCAACCATTTTCAAAGTGTCCGCTTAGACCAAACGCTCTTAGGACCAAGGAGTCAGGCTAGCACCATAAAAGGGCTATGCATCATGTAGCGACACAAGTCTGGGTGTCGAATGTATCTTAGATACTCAAAAGAGACAAACCTCGGTGTACTCCTAGAAAAACAAGTGCAGACGACTCCGAGTTCTCTTGATGGACACATTGATCAACAAAATAAAAATACATGTATTGAGTAATAAGGCACTTGAGAGGTCTCTTGTTCCAATGTAAGGGAGAGAAAAATAGACACAATCCTATGCCCTCCATCATCTGGCTGTCCATCTATATTTTCAAGTCTGACAAACTAATGAGATGGTTGCCTGAAGCAAGAATAGACTTATTCCCTAGTGTTGAGGATTAGGTCTCGAGGAGAGTCTCTTGGATTGGAACTTTTGGTGATGTCTCGACTCGACTCTCATGAATGCAGTATACTAAAGTCATATCCTTATATTTTATGTATAAAAAGAGAGTCTGATAATTAGAGAAGTTGGATTCCTTCTAACTAGAGCATGGTTGAGCCCAAAATTTTAGGATCACTTAAATTAAGGGTCATCGAAGAATTGAGCCTTGAAATTTTCACATGCATTGTCATGAATTAATCCGACTCCATTATTCTTTAGATGCTCGAGGATGAGCATAGTTTAAGTATAGGGATATGATGAATCTCGTATTCATCATATTAAAATCAAATGATTAAACTCCTTGCTTAAATAATTCGATAAAAATCTATGATAATTCATTAATCTTAAATTTGTATTATATTGTATATAAAATGTGTATAATTGCCTATATTCTACTATATTTGTTGTATTTAATTACCACTAATTCCTTTATTCTTAATTTTTATAAAAAAAACCTTAAAAGTTAGAGTTAATTAATTGTCTATAATTAGTCTAACTTTAAAGAAATTAAAAATGACTGAAAAAATCTCAAAATCAAAAAGGTTTCGTTTTTACTCTTTAAAATTGCCCCCAAAAATACTTTTTAAACAAAAGACCTCTTTTGACTTTTTTTCCAACATTAAACTTGCAGATCTCATCGAGATCTACAACTTTTATGTTTTGACTTTTTCCCTAATTTTGCTTCTAACTAATTCTTTTTTATTTTTCTTTATTTGTGTATTTATTGATTTCTCTAGAGCATCCACGTGGCGTTTTCTAGAGTTGCCACGCGGTCGCTCCCTCCTTTCACCACCCGCCCCTCTCCTGACCGCTGGATCTCTCTGGTCGTCTCAATCCTTGTCGTCCACCTCTGCTTTGCTTCCAGCGATAAGATCTCCCCTGAGATCTGATCCCCACGGTCTTCTCTGCCTCACTCACTGTCGCATGATCTCCTTCGCGTCCTACGCCTCCCACATAACCACACCTCATGCTTCCTCTCTGCCATCGGATGGAACCCTAACTTCCATCCTAACCGCTCGCCTCCGCCCGCTTCCTAACCATACGATCAGATCCTAAGTATCTGATCTCCACCCTCCAACCATGCTCCTACATGGAACGTTGGATCACAAGATCCAACGGATACATCATCTCCTTCCTCCAAACGGTCCCCTTTCTTCCCAGTCGTTACCTGCGACCAACCCCCCCCCCCCCTTCCTATTTTGGAGCCCGCATCAGCCACGCTCCTCCTCTCGTAATGCCACACATGTAGCCGGTTCCCCCGCCATCCTCGTGCGACCACCATTATCCCCACCTCCATTACTCACTCGCCATCAAATCTCCGTTACAAACCCTCACTTTCATCGCCTGCAACCACCCACCGCCTCTTATAAAAGGCCCTCCTCCGCCACCTACGTTCCTCATCCACCATTCCTAGGGTTCAGCCTAGCCATCTTTCGCCTCCCTGTGACAGACGGAGGCGGGTGGATTGGCGACAATATCTATTCACTCTGGTGTTGACCCATGGTCAACTGGACCATGATTGGAGCCGCCCCCGAGCACCGCTGAGCTCCATGCACGACCCGGGCTTCCTCCGAAGCCCATCCCAGGCCACCTCCTCCGCCAAATTCGCCCCTTCCGATGAGGTACTCTACTCCTTCCTATTTTCTAACTTTCTATAAATTTTCCCGATGCCTATCTTCACCCTCAGCGGCCACTAATCATCTTCCGAGCTTCACCTCACCGCCCGCATCTTCGCGCCACCCTCAGCCATCACCTTCCCTTCTCCAAGACCTCGTCCACCCTTCGCGACCTTCTCCTCTGCTCTGCCGGAGGAGAAGAACCTAGGTCCCTTATTTCGGCTATCCCTATGGGACTCCATACCCACTCGCATCACACTCACTCATACTTTGGTTATTCGCACCTAACGCTCTGTCGGTCAAAGACTCTTCAATGGCCGGAGTTTGCACCAGCGCTCCGATCTCGCACCTCTCCTCCGGTCATGCCGCATCGACCAGCCTCCCTAGCCGTTCACGGATCCTCACCGCACCTCCAGCTCCTTCGCAAGGCCCTCAGCCATCTTCTCTGACCTTCAAATGGCTTCGTGGAGCATAGAGGAGTCACATGGAGGTCGCCGGAGCGTAGCCCCCTCCGGTGACCTACGACGGAAGACGAAGATACAGGTACCATCCGATCCTCACGATCGGACGGTCCTGGTGATGCAACGTGGGCGGCATGAGCCTCACACCGATCCTATAACTCGGGCGACCTTAACTGAACACTAGAGCACCATGCATTAGCCACGTGGCCCGAAGCTGCCAATCCTCTTGAGCATGGCCCCCTCGCGTGCAAGTACGCGAGGGCTGGGTAAATTGCATGAAGGACCCTATGACTTTTGTAAATTGCATTTTGGTCCCCATGTGCGTGCCTCATGTGCATGTTTGGGTAATTTACATGGAGACCCTTGAGTTTTTACAAAATTGCAAACTAGTCCGTACACGCAAATGGAGAAATTACAAAAGGATCCCACCGATTTTGCTAAATTGCAAATAGGTCCCTTCAGGGACCTATTTGTAATTATTTATCCTTTATTTCTCCATATTTTATTGCATTTATGCTCATGTATTGTTTCTTTCATATCTTGGGCATCTTAGATCCAAATTGCATGATTCGGTGTAATTTTGTTGTAAATTTAATTCTCTATCTAATAACATTTAAATTAATGATTTAGCATTAATTGAAATATGATGAATTTTTGATGATATAGTGTCTCCTCTCCTATAAATCTATATCATTAGTAGACGCTTTCTCTTAATCTTAATGCTCAATTTGACTCTGATTTTTAACTCATAATTTGTGCTCATATTTTCCAGGGCATATTCATAGTAATTGTTTGCATACATATCCTTTGCATTCATGCATGCGTCATTTTATAATTGCAACTAAAAATTCACATACATCATATAATTACCTTGTTTAATCCACATTTTATTGTGCATCTACATGAAGACCTAAAGATTGAGAAGATAATTTACTTATTAATAAATAAAATTTGATAAATATATTAAAGAGGCTCGTGTCCCTGTGTTCGATCTTGATACACTTATCAAGTAAAATAATATCCACATATTCGAAGGTGTGGTTCTTTGCATGACCAAAATCTACCTCCTGTACTACGACAACTCCTTACTTTCAAAGAGACAGATTTTGCGCTCATCACACACCAAGGCCATGTGCGTCGGTAAAGTGGGGGGCGTTGTCTCTCGAAAGGGAGTCCTACAACAGTATGCTCTGGTTGTAATCTCTAACCCTCTCTTTATTTGTCGTATCATTTGTTATGATGATTACTTTCGGATTTTCCCTTACTCTAATCTGCATATGTTTTTAACATGGATATTTTTCTTGTCATTGGTGATCTGAAAGTTTTACATACAGTGATTTAAACTGGAAACTTGTTGTAAAGCTGATTTTTGTATGTACATGCTGCATTTTTTAATAGAAATAACGAAAGATTTAAATCATAATGCGGCTACTTTATCTTTAAATAACGAAAGATTTAAATTGGAAACATAATGGAGATAAAGTTCCTTTATTTCAACATAAGAGCACGTTATCCCGCAAGGAATGGACATTTCCTCTCCTGAAAAGTAACAATGCAATGGAAGCGTTAAAGTTGCTTATCTGTTGCATTACAGTGGGTAAGCACTCTCGTCTCACTACGGCTGTTCATGGGGCGAGTACCCGTCCGATTTGATTGTGATCTGCCCCACCCCGTTGGTATTGGGTCACGGGTTGACCCGTCCCATTTCAACAGATACCCAATTGTAACGAGTACCCGGTTAATGGTATTGGATGTTGGCTACTCGCGGGTACCTCTGGGTAACCGTGGGGATAAAGAAAGATACTTCTAGCGAAATGTGGCGTATATAAAATGCAAACGATATGTCCAACTATGTATATCCATAACTGTATCATATTCATAATGATAATGTCGGATATGAAAATCTGAATGGTATGGAATGCATTTAAATAGGGATAAATAAACATAGATAAATAAATTAATGAGGATATATAAAACTATATGGATAATGTAAACCATATGAATACATGCAATTGCAAGGAATACTGTCGAATACGGATCCGATAATGACACATTCATGTGGGTTCATCCTCATAATGAATAAAATACAGATAAACGAGATGTCAATATATATAATCGGAGGACAACATGAAAAACAATATATAAGTATATATTCCTATTCGTAAATGGGGTAGTGATTATGACCGCAATTGGTTATTGCGATGTGTATGCGCGCGCTTATGTGTGTGCGCGTGTGCGCGTGGGTGTGGGCGCATGCGCGCACATATGGGCATGGGCGTTTGCATGGGCACGGGCGCGAGCATACGTGTGGGTTGGGGGTGCATGTGCGTGCTTGTGCGTATGCGATACAATTCATATTCAATTGTATTCATTATCATCATGTTTGGATGCCAGAATGTATAATCGATTTGGATCATATATGATTTGTTATCATATATGTTAGTTCAAATATTGACATCCATAATATTTTGATTTCAAAATGGATACATTTATGAGCCCTCTCATAGATATAAATTTAATCTTATCTATACAATTTTCATTCTATTATTTTTCTTTATCTAATTTGCATCCATTGCATACTGGTATTTATTTTTAATGATTTGGAAATATGTTTTTCCATATTCACCGATATTTGTATCCGTAATCATTTCTTATATTTTTAAAATAGATAAGAATAAATATAACATTTATATTGGTATTTGTATCTAATCATTTGCATCTTTGTGAATCAATTGATAGTGGAAGCTTCCAACTGGGTACCCGTGGGTACCCGTCGGGTTTATTATATGAGGCACGGATCATGACATTGCGGGTACCCGACCCATCATTTTCAAACAGGTAACCGAGGAATTTAGGGTCAAAATGAACGGGTCAAGACGGGTACCCATTGACCCGAATATTTTTGGAACACCCCTACGTCTCACCATGAAGGCAGTAATAGGTCATTCTAATCCGGTTCAAAGCTAGTAGAGGGGTGATACTTCAAGTTTCCAAGTATACATTTTTCATGTGCCTACTTAACTCCAAACGCGGATAAGCTTAGAAATAAATGAATTGGGATCACTTTTGCATATGAAAAAGAAGTAAGGAGACGATATTATAAATATCGTGAAAGCAATCCTGGAATGCAAAAAGGCCCTTAGTATAAAATCGTCGAAATATGACAGCATAACATCCTTAGTTTTATCCCTAAGTTCCACCCCAACCCCCACAAACCCCCTTCCTTCCACCCCCACAACATCACCTTCTTCCCCATCTCGAATTCCACCCCTCTGATCTTCTCCGCATTACCCAAATTCCTTCTTTCACACTGCCCCTCCGCAGTCACCTCCCATTCTAACACTGCAAGGGTACCCAATTCCCATATAAAAGAGCTCCTACAGTTAATCGTGAGCCATGCAACAGGGAGGGCCCCAGCATGGGGCTCCTCCTCCGGACATCTCCTCCCCGGTCAGCAGCCATCCTCCGGCGCCCGGCGAAACCCATGCGGAATCGGACGAGCAGGAGCCAGAACGTGGGCCCCGTCACCGGGAACCGATGGCCGCAGGCAGAGACGATCGTGATGCTGAAGATCCGCTCGGAGATGGACGCCGAGTTCCGGGAAGCGACCCTCAAGGGCCCAATGTGGGAGGAGGTCTCCAGGTGAGGAAACATGGCAAATTTAGCTGCGAATTCGGAACCCATTATTTTGTGAATCTCAAGCAGTGCAGTGCTGTTTCTTGAGGTTCCTTTTGCATGTGGCCTTTGTGCTTTTCAATTTTTTTCTGCCGTCGTTCTTTGGGTCCCGCTGGGAGTTCTTGGGAAACGGGGAAGTTGGGTTTCTAACGATCTGATGATGGGATTGCTGCAATTTCGTACCACGGATCACTGCGATCTGCTCTTCTCCTCTCTCCACTCTTTGATCGGAGCTCTTTAATTGGATCTGAAATCTGCGTTCGTACCCCACACGGCGTGGCATCAGATGGAGCTGAGGCTCTCGTGGTGTGGGGGCTCCGCCGCGCAAGTTGCATGCACGTTCTTCCTATCGACCAACTCCACTGTAACGAGGACTTCGGGTAAAATGGTGAGGAGTCTTTTAGTGTCGTCCATTTTTTTACTGGTTGTCTCGGATTTTCGCGGAAACACGAGGATGATTTGCTCCTTTTACCAGTTTCCAGAGAACCACAAATACATTCCAATTATTCTTTAGAACTTGGGATTAATGGGTTTTTTTCCCATGTACCGTGAGACTCCGATCTAAGTGGCGTACAAGTCATCAATACGGTTGGTTCATATGATAGATGTTGCCCCTTCTATCATATGATAGATGTTGCCTTTTCGTGTGATGTACGTTTAATGCATTAGGAGAGCCGGGTTCGAGTCACATGGCCTTCGTGTTGGCCGGTGACGTGAAGATTGCACGACAAATTAGACTCCAAGTTACATCTCCTATATTGCTTTGGCAACGATTCAGACGAGGCTCATGCTTTTAACTTTCACCAATGTGATGGTGGGGGTCGATTTGGGGGCAAAAGGCGACTTTCCCTATGTCAGAGAAGTCTGCAGTGAGGGCATGTTTTTGGACCCACGAGACATGAGCGATGGAACATATATATAATAAAAATTATATGTATTGTGAAGTGGATCCACCATACATAGGTGTACTCCACACCACAGTAGCCAACCAAGGGGTTTGTCCCACCAAGATGTAAGGTGCGTCCGTATTTAACAACTCTGTTTGATTGGTCGTACATGTGTTCAACTCTTGTGAATTACATTACATTCCCTGCAAGACTAGAATATGCTCTTTTCATGTTCCTCATATTATTAAGAAACGAAAAACAAGGAACTGACTGAGAGGTAGAGAGGTAGATCGTGATTATATTTGAAATATTGTAGAAAGCATTTGACCGCATTATGGTCATACAGTATGTTATATAATTCATAAAATACATGGACATTTTTTACACAAACGATCCACATTGGATTCATCAAAGAGAAAGTTTAGGGCTGCGAAGGGCCAGGCAACAAAAAATACAACCTAGCAAAAAACCACAAAATACTTGGGGGCCATGACATTTAGTACAACTGAATAAACGGCTCAAGTACACGCAAGATATAATGGTTAAGGATCAAAATGACAGTTGTATTCAGGTCCTATGCAAAAGGTGGAGACTGGCACAAGGACACCAGAAGGCGGAATAAGTGGATCAGATGTGGCTTCATGATGCTTATGGCATCGTCTTTTAGTATTTTGCAATCTGCCTTCAGGTGTGGGGGCACATACTCGTGGAGCAGGTGACATCTTGGTTGCACGCAAAGGTTTGTAGCAACCTCAGTAGTGATTTTTTGCTATGATTATGGGAAGATAGTGATTTCGTTGAAAGTAGCAGTGCAATGGAAGCATTATTTGGAAAAGGTTTGTAGCGACCTCAGTAGTGATTTTAGGTTGAGTGATTAAGGAAAAAGAGAGTAGTCTTAGCAATTTGCATGGGAGGCCGAGAAGTGCCCTAGAACATCCTCTTATATTGCTTCTTTTAGGTCAACCGCCATATTGATGCTTGGATGGCAGATATTTGCCACTGGGATGAGTAATATGGTCGTGAATTATGTAGATTGATAAAAAATCATCCAATCTCCCACCAAATTTGAAACATTTAGACCAGCAAGAATTTAAGCTGAAAGGGCAATTTAGGAAGGTGGTGAGTTGTTTCTATATCAGATAGGTGCGGTAGGCATCCGTTTGTAGTTGGGATGTTAGGAATTAAGGCCATGCCATGCGCTTAGAGTTTTCCATGGCAAAGATACCATAAAAAGAGAGAGACTTGCAGGTGAAAAGGTTTGGTCCAGAACCTATTGTTTAGCTTGAGACCCAAACCCTCGTGGCAAAGGGAACCGTAAATCTCTTTGGTGAATCTCAGGGAAATTATTCTGTTAGGAATGTACAATGTGTCATCATCTAATGGGCAGAGGGCTGCTTGACAAGCAGATTCTTGTAAGGGTCTCGTCAATCCACAAGGCGAATCAACAATCGTCGAAGTGATCGCTCACAAGAACTGTACTAATTCAACAATTAACCCACAATCAATGATTAAATAAATGCAATGTGTGTGGAGTTAAAATTATTATATTTAACTCTACAAAATGTGTGTATAGGTTCAAGTGTGTAGAATATCGAACATAGGCAAACAAGTTGGTGTAGTAGGTATATTATTTATAAATGAATAATTTAGGTATATTTTGTACAATATTTAATTAATAATTAATTAATTAATTTGTGGATTTTTTTATTTTGATTAATTTTCTATATTTTTAAATTTTAAATTTTACAATTTTTTATTTTCTTTTTATATTTTCTGATTTTATCTTTTTGATTAAAAGATTAAAGTAAAGATATGATTCTTAATAAATAAGATATACTAATAAATATATAAAGATGACTATATATACCCGAATAAAGTATTCTTTGTCTTTTATATATTTTTCTACTATTTTATGATTTTCAAGTATTTTTGCTAATTTTTAGGCATTTTAAAAGTTCAAAATATCCCAAAATAGGTATCTAATAAATAGGTCGAATTGCTTGGAAGTTATAACTAACTAAATAACTCAAAATTTTCCAAAACTATTTTCAATAGATAATATATAATATAAAGAAAATTCAGAGACTGAAATAAATATTTTTAGATTTTTAAAAGATTTTTTATAATTTTTATAAGAATTTTGGAGATTTTTAAATTTTAGTAACCTTATTTTTCAATTGGGATATTTGGTATCGAGGGACAAAATACAATAATAAACAAATATTAATTTTTTTAGAATTTTGAAATATTATTTATATTTTTTGTATTTTTTTAAAGTAAACAAAAAAATAAAACATGCTATTTCGATTTTTAATAAATAGAGAAAATGCCTAAAATACAAAACAAATTACATAACGTGAAATAGCAAGCAATCACACACACAATCTTATTTTTTCATAATTTTTGGAGCATGGATGCTATTTTTAGAAAATAGAAAACAACCATAAAAATTTAATGAACTAGCGGGGGTATATTTGCGATTAAAATAAAAGTCAGGGATAAAAATGTAAAATTTCCAAAAGTTTACAACTAATATTCAAATATTTGAATATTAAATTACAATTAAAAAAATCCACAAGGGTAACATTGCAAAATGCCCAGCTCACATGGAGGCCACGTGAGATGAGATGGTAAGGACCTAATAGCAATATGTAACAAACCCAAGGGTTCACTTGTAATTTTACAAAAAAAATAATAAACTAGATTAAATAGTTAGTGTACAAAAATAAAAATAAAATAAATGTGGGGGTATACGTGAAATTTACCTCCTAAGGTGTTCTATCGTGCGGTTGAAGGCACCCCACTTATACATGTGGCATGATCTGGACGACGGGTACCGGTTCGCGGAACTGGGGTTCAGATTTGATCTCAGATGAGATCTGATGGTGGTGGCTCCTCTAAATCCAATGGCTGCGAGGAGATATGGAGATACTCCCCAAATCAGACGGCTTCTGCTATCTTCGAAGAACAGGGAGGAACTCCTCCTCCTCTGAGCTTCGATCTTCAAATCCTCCCTCTCCCGAGCCTCTTTCTCGATGCTAAAGCGATCTGCACACTCGAGAGTGACATTCACAGCTAATAATGGCCCTAAAATGGTCCAAGACCCTAGGGAGAGGTCCTGGAAGCTCGAAGTCGATATGGGGCTCCTAGATCGCTTCTTGCAGATTGATTCAAGTCTAGGAGGGCTCCTTTAAGCAAAGGGTCTGCACAGAGAAAACCACGGGTCGAGGGCAAATTGCCTCAACCCGATTAGGCATGGAATAAAGTGGTATGGATGTGGACAGAGAGGTCCGGCGAGATGGCGGCTGAGGGACCTCAATGGTCCATATATGAGAGGATCTGGTTGAGCTGGATGGCGCGTAAGGTGGAGAAATGATAGGATAAGTTGGTGAGGTGGAAAGGCGTGGTCAGAACAAGTCGTGTTGATGGAGAATGGTGGCCGAAGCTTGAGAGCTTTGGAGAGATCAAATTCCTAAAATCTAAGTTAAAACATTAATCAAAAGATAAACTAAGATGTAAAATCAACAAACTATGATTAAAGCTACCTAAAAAATGAAAAAGATGACCTCGATTTAGCAGGAGCCAAGAAGGTGGACCTCGACGGCTGAACTCGTCGGAGATGGTTGAGCACGCCTCCACACTGCCTCTATTCACTACAATATGGCAGGGCGAGCTCATTGTCACCAAGCTCTAGCCATGGGGCACGATCTAAGGGAGAAGAAGCGAAGCAAAAGGGAACCGAATGAGGAAGCAGGTGGTGATGGGTATATGTACAAGAGATGAGAAGATCGAGGTGGTCGGCTCGATTAATGCTCCACAGATCGATGTGTGAACCTGCGTGAAAGGTGGAGGATCAAGGCGAAAAGTCGAAGAAGGAATCAACCTAAAAATAAAGGAATCGAGCGACAAAAATCAAGGAAGATGAGGTCAAGCATATTCTAACATGCCTAGAGCTCGAGTTAGAGAAGTTGACCCAAGTCAATGGAGGACGGGCCGTGATTGGGCCACGTCACCCGTAAAAAATACAAGGCAGAAAAATAAATTGAAAATAATTTAGAAAAAATTAGAAATTGATTTATTTAATTTTTAGTTAAAACATGAAAATGTTTAATAATTTATGTAATATTTTAATCTGATTTTTATTTATTTTCATGGATTAATATATTGTAAGTTATTATTTACAAGTATAGTTATGGGTATATTTACTTATATAATGAACATTTGTTTTTATTTTGTAATTTAGATTTTATTTTATATACATAATTTATATAATTATAAATAATTTAAATATACACAGATATACTTTTATAATATTTTTCTAAGTTTATTTGTATACTTAAATAAATAGAGGTATAAATTATATAGGTATATGTATAGTATATTCATCTATGTATTTTGTATACTACTTTATTATATCTTTTATGATTTTATTATATTCTAAATATGTTCATATACTATAAATAATATTCAAAAAATTATAAAAATATAAAATTATAAAAATATAAAGAATAAATAAAATAAATATTTTATTTGCGTACATTGTATAATAGGAGTCCAAAATCTAACTTTTGCATATCAACTCCAAATTAAATGAAAGTACATTCATTCAATAGCTAATATAAAGTTATATACAATGAAGATGATTTTGAGTTCATATAGAGAAGATATGGGTATGAGAAGTTTGGATTTTGGATTTTTATTTTGAGTATAGAATGCACAATATGCATTATTTTTATTTGCTATCAATTTCGTATTTTTCTAGTATTTTTATATGCAACTTTCATGTTCAAAATTTCTTTATTTAAGGTATAAATAATAAAGAACAAAATGGGTCCCAAAAATGAGTTATTGGGCATTTATGATTTAGGGTTTCTTTTATTTATTGGCCCTTAGCGCCTCCTATTTTATTCCTTGTTGACCCAGTCTTCATGATGCCTCGGTCTCAGTTTAGGGTCTAAAATACCTCTGGCATTTTCTTTCTTTTTCTTTTCATATCTTTATTCTTTTATTTTAGCTCTAAACACAATATTTTATACAATATTTATACAATAAATAATTAATATCAATTTATGCAAAATAATGATATATACATGCATTTAGTTAGGGTTTAAAGGCCAAAATGAAAGAATAAAGGTGATGAAATGGAGATTCATCACCCCCTTTACTTGACTTTGCTAGTCCCTAACAAACACTTATGCCTATAAGTGCAGAAAAAGAAAATAAAGAAAAGAAAAAGAAAGATTGATTTTAACTTTCAAACTTATCTTCCTAAAATCAAAGTTTGGAGCTCGGTGGGACTTTTAGCAGTTAGGTTTGGTCGGAACTGCATTGGGAAACAGATTTGAAACACAACAGCTTCTAAGACCTACAAGACTCTGCCTATATCTCCTCAAAAGCCAGGTCAGAACAAGTCAATGTCATATGCAAACCCTTATGACTATGAATCTATCTTGGATAGTGTGTGTGACATGTAGCTCCTTGGGTGAAGTGGTAAAAGTGACTTTTCTCCAATATGGTGACTCTAATTCCCCAATCTAACAACTCTTTCCTTGAGATGCGGAGTATTCCCTTCTAAATTCTAGTACAATGGACTTAAGAAGAGGTGGTGGAGAGAAGAATGGACGGTAGCCAGTGTAGCTACCTATCTTAGGATGCTTGACTAGTGTAGCCAAGTCATCCGTCTGCATGCACATGAATTTTTGACTTTGAAGCTCAAGCTTTCTTATTTGCTATATAAATATATACATGCTCCGACGGGAATTGATATTTCTTTGAGTTTTGCCCGTCTTTTCTTTTTGCAGTTTTTGAGTATGCATTTTTAATACTATATACAACAACATTTACATAAAGACTTTTTCCTCTTGAGCTAGTAGACTACCCCTCTTTTGAAGCATTATTGCAACCCACAACTTCTTTCTTTAGACCTCTTCGCCACTAGATCGGGTTGGGTACAATGACCACAAATGTGTGACTTCCGATGTTTCTATTGGCTTGTGTCTCATGCTAGCAAATCCAACCCTCTACCACTTCAACTTAGTTGAGCAAAGTGCAAGGTGCATGTGTGCAAGCTAGATCATTATCAACAAGAATCGTGCAAGTGTTCCAAAATATTCTACTTAAGTAGTCAAGATGACACTGAACCAAGTCTCGTGATCTCAAAGAATTTAGTCTAGTATACCTGAAGTGCCTCAATTCCAGTTCCTATAAGGTTCTTGTGATTAAGAGGATTAAGATCCAACCAAACTCTGATCTTCGGATTTTACTTAGTCTAGTTCAATTATCAACATCAATCTAAAAAAATTCAAATGTTATGTACAATGAAGGAAATATTTTATGGTACAATTTTCTAATCTTGACTTTTTATGGGTTTTTAAAAAGGTTTTGCAATTTTTATGAAATTTTTTAAAAGATTTTGCAAAATTTTATGGGATTTTATTTTTGCAAATTTTTAGTTATTTTTCAAAAATAAAATATGTTTGGTAAATAATATGTGCAGATATTTACACAGGAGTGCTTTTATTATTTACAATAGTTGGGTTTTAGGAATTTACAGGTTTGTATATACATGGTTCGTAAAGGATCTTTATTTGCTTGAATGATGTACATAGTTCTCAAAATAATTTGAAAAGACTTTTGCAAACATTTTGAAAACTTTTTTTTAAAAACTAATTTGACAAATCCTTTTTACAAATATTTTACAAAATTTGAAAATCAATTTGCAAATATTTTTCAAATACTATATATAGATTTTTCAAAATATTTTGCAACCAACCATTTGCAAATAGATTTTCAAAATATTTTATTCAAAAGAAATAAATTTTTACAAACAAAACATTTTTACAAAGGTTGAAAATATTTTACAAAATATTTTCCAAACAATTTTCAAAAGATTTTTAAACCATTTTTCTAACATTTCACAAAAGCATTTTAACCCGATTTATTAATCAATATATACAAATAATTTGATTATGTGTTTTACTTTTTATTTATTAGCCATATTGTTAAAAATACGTGTTATAGCTAAAGTATATACAATAAGTGGAGGCTATACAGAGATCAAGAAGGTAGGAAGCGTACCTTCTTACGTGACCGCTAAGGAATAGATCTTACAAGGTGTAGGTTGATATCAGGGTCCTCAGCTGACTCAACCCGATCAGGATGGACATGAGGTACATCCTCAGCTGCCTCAAGGCAAAAAGGCACGAACTGATCGGTGGAAGTAGTGTGGTCACACTCGGCCTGGGAAGTCTCTCCTAAGTCTGCCCTCCGCACTAAGGTATCTATGGTGTAAATTCTGCGGATGTCATCAATGCATCATCGCTCACAGGAAAGGAGAACTCCAAGGTCTATGCGTTCCAAATGTTCCTCGTCAAAGAGGAATCCACAGGTCTCAGAATCATCCATAGTAAAGCAAACCTCTCTAATATCGGCATCAAGGTCATAGTCCTCGGGTCGGCTAACAAGTGTACACTATCGTCAGATGCAAGCTTCTAGTCAGTGGTAAGTGCAGTGATCAAAACAACGCTCTCTTCTGCAGAATGAAAGCGAATCTCTGCAGATCCATATCAATAATGACTCTCGCAGAGGCGATAATTAGGCCGCCCCAGGATGATCGGAGATGCTCCACAGGGGGTGGTGGTCTCCATGGGCAACACAACAATGTCTACATTGCAGCTCATGCCCTGGATCTAAATGACAACATTTTCAAGAATACTCATCGACCTCTTTATTGATCCATCAGCAAACTGGCAAATCATCATGGTTTTCTTGATAAGCCAAAGACGAAGAGATTGTATCAACAAAAATTATATTATATTAATCGAAGCATCATCGTCAAGGAGAGTGTGATCACAAGAATAGTAAAAAATGGTGTATCTCACAAGGGGTGTAACAACGTTCCCTTTCCTAATGTGTGGACAGTGGGTGATGGCGTAGGCAGTGGTCATGGTAAGAATGTGTCACTCAAATCTACTTCTTCGCTTCCTTATCTTGGGCTTGGATGCAGATGATTGGTTCATGGCTTGGCGAAGTGGGGCCTCAATAATATCATGAACATCTGCCACCACTTCAAGATTGACCAACATTTTTTAATATTTTCTATCTCTTTCATACAAGGGAAGAGATCAGAATCAACATCTACGCAAGGATGACCAAGAGCAGTCTGTAGAGTGACATCCTTGGGGGCAAAGGTAGGAAATGTGGCGGATGTAAGTGTGGCTATAGGATCTGACAAGGGTGCCCTCTCCTCACAAACTGACTCGGCTAGTTGTCTCCCATAATCTTTTTGTGTTTTTATATTTTTTCATTTTTTGTATTTTGGACGATTGCTAGATCCCATGGGTGTTCTCTAGTCCATGAATCTAGAAGGTGAAGAGCCATTATGGCTCTTATTTAGGCTAGTGAGGTCATCTAGCCTCGAGTTCATTTGCTCCACTAACTAGTCATGTACTCAAGAGCGGTATCCATAAGAGGTGACTTCAACAGCTCAGTCATGGGTGGGTGAGACGGTGGGCAATCTGATGGCGGTGGTGGATAAATGTCCGATGCCTGAAATTGTGGATGAGGTGGATATATACAAAAAGAAAAGTCAGGAGCAAAGTCCTCCTGATAAAATGGAGGTGGACCGGCTGGAGATGAGGAAGGGTTGTGAAGTCCTGATAATAATCACTCCAGTCAGCCATCTTCGAAACAAAAGGTAGGAATCGGAAGAGCACGAAGGCCGTCAATATATGTAAAAAAAGGCGCAATGAATAGAGAAGATAGAGTATGCACACAAACAAACACAAATATAAACAATCAAACCCCTCAATTCATCGACTCAACACAATGATGATCGTGAAAGTTCGGTCTTTTATCTTGTAAAGTTTTAGAGTTAGGTGAATTTGAAAAAAAAATGTACAAGCACGTGGTAGGCCTGTGATTGGGGTACTAATCCTTAATGTGTATGTATCAAGTATAAAATAGGAATACAATGAGATGATTACTCTCCCCTAAACACGGATTTTTCTTATTTTTTATTTTAGGATCGAGTAAGCAGTTCCAATTTTATTGCTTATCATTTTTTTGAATTTTTAATAAGAATGCATGAGTCCTAACGAAGGATCAATTAGTTTAGTATCCTAGGTGGTCAAAATCACATAAAGAGAGTTGGAAAACCAATACAAGCGGAAATCAATGATGCATGCTCAGATAGAGATGCTCACCTTGACTCCAGCTCTCTTTGTGCAGGATGCAATAGAGAATTGAAACCTACTCTATATGTAATGCAAGCCGATGAAATCACCCTAAAATAAAAAGTGCTATTATCGTGAAGAACAAAAGTTGACTATCTAGAAAAAAATCTAGAGTCCGGTCTTCGAGATTCCTCGGTGCCCGTCACAGCAGGTCCTGCAAGCGTTGTGTGGAACCTCTCGCGGCGTGCGGTTTCGAATCTAATAATCAACACTTAGATTTGACTAAGTCCAAGCACTAACTATAGGTATATGTAATTTTAATTAGGGCTTTGGACCTAATCTATCGGGCAAACAAATCCTACACTCGGGCTCCATCATACAAATCAAATAAAAGGAAGCTGAAAAACTCAAAACTCGTGAAACAAAGAAAAAGAAAAGCGGTGAAAACACCAAAAACATGATAAGAACCCCATGTCGACAGATACCCAGGCATTGGACCTCGTAAAGTGTGAATATTTAAGTCCTAAATATTACAATTTAATTTTACAAAAATAAAAAGAAAATGCTCCTCACAAAATAAAACAAAAATTAAAAGAGATTGTTCGATCTCCTACTCTTTTTGCTTCCTCCACGTGCTTGCTCCTAATTAGCTCGGGTGCGTCAACCTCATAAGAAGTCATCATTGTCGTCTAGTACCTCACAAGGAAAATCAACAAAGAAAGAGGTGCTCAGGAGCTGTCAAATAACTATCAAAAATAAAATACAAAAACAAGAGAGAAATAATGCACTAAATAAATGCTACACTCCGTTGCTCCCCAGCAACGACGCCATTTGACAAGAAGATTCTCGCGAGGGTCCCATCAATCCACAAGATGACTTAACAATCATCAAAACGACCACTCACGAGAATCGTGCTAATTCAACATTTAGCCTACTATCAATGATTAAAGAAATGCAATGTGTGTGGAGTTAACATTAATTATATTTAACTCTACAAAATGTATGTATAGGTGAAAGTGTGTAGAGTGAAAAACACAGAGAGACAAGTCGGTGTAGCAGGTATATTATTTATAAATAAATAATATAGGTATATTTTGTATAATATTTACTCAATTAAATAATTAATGTTTTTATGGATTTTTTCTTTTTAATTATTTTTTTTATATTTTTCACATATATATAATTTTAAATTTTATAGTTTTTTATTTTCTTTTTATATTTTTCCGATTTTTAATTTCTTTTTTGATTTTTTTAAAGAATAAAGTAAAGATATGAGTCTTAATATATACGATAGACTAATAAATATATAAAGATTGCTATAAATACTCAAAATAGTAAAATCAAGAATTTTTTACTTTTTAATGATTTTATAATATTTTTGTGATTTTTCAAATGTTTTTACTACTTTTTATGTATTTTTAAAGTGTAAAATATCCCAAATAGGGAATAAATAATTGTGTTGAATTGTTTATGTAGTTAAAAATAGGTAAATAGTTGAAAAGTTTCCAAAACTATTTCAAGTAGATGATATATAATATAAAGAAAATTCAGAGACTGAAATAACTATTTTTGGATTTTTAAAAGATTTTTTATAATTTTTCTAACTATTTTTTAGTTTTTCCATTTTTAGTGATTTTATTTTTCAATTTTTAGGGATTTTTGATCTAGAGGTAAAAATAAAATAATAACAAACATTAATTTTTTTAGAATTCTAAATGTTGTTTTATTTTTTGGATTTTTAAAGTAAATAGAAAATAAAACTGGTATTTTGATTTCTAATAAATAGATAAAATGCCTAAAATGCAAAACAAATTATATAGGTTGAAAGAGAAAACAATCATGCACAAAAATCTATTTTTTTTATAATTTTTGGAGCACAGATGATATTTTTAGAAAATAAAAACTAATCAAAAAAATTTAATGGACTAGTAGGGGTATATTTGCGAATAAAATAAATTCAGAGGTCAAAATGTAAAGGAATTTTTACCGGACAGACCCTATAATCTTTGCCAATTACATCTACGACCTTTGAAACAACCTAATTCCTCCCTCAACCCTGTAAACTTGCTAACCCTTACCCCACAGATCTCATGGTTAACCCCCATCCATTTAACCGTTGAAGTTGAACGAATTCCGTCCCAACCCCCCATGCTCGACCTCCCCGGTGAGCTCCCTCTCCTCCCCTGCTGGAGGCTCGATCCCCACTACCACGCAGGCCCCACGCAGGCCCCGCCTGCCGCCTCTCCCGCTTCGATGCCCCCCTCCCGATCTAGCCCGCCATGATGAGTTGAGGCCTGTACTTGGTCTCCATCATGTTCTTCCAGGGGTGCTGCACCTGCATCGACTGCTCGCTCGCCTCTACCAGATCCTGCCACCCACACAGGAAAGTTTCTTAATTTTGATCATATCTAGAGATCGACTAGAACTTTTGTGTGTATATATGTTTGATCAAGTGCTAGGTCATCTCTAGGAAATATATGAAGCACGTACGTGGAATTCCTCCTAAACGTCCTCGGAGCCACGGATCTTCACGAGCATGGACTTGGCTTGGTCCTTGAAGCCACGCTCGATAAGGGAGTTGGGGTGTTAGGGAGCAGGATGACACCGAGGTTCATGATGATGGACAACACAGTGGCGAGGGTGAGCGACACCCTTCACTCGTAGTCTCACTGGATCTTGCCGGTACCGTAGTTGATGAGGTTGGTCGCAAGGATGCCGATGGTGATGGCTAGCTGGAACCCGATGTTCAATGCACCCCTGAGCTTCGCCGGAGCCATCTCCGACATGTACACTAGCATCGACTGCCCAAACAAGATACCGATTAATTTTAAATTGAACATCAATTCGATTCACTAGCAAATCAATGCCGACCTGGTTAGCGAAGCTGACGCCGACACCGAGGAGGAGGCGATCGATGATGAGCGTGGAGAGATTCTCGGCGAGGCCGTTGAGGGCGGAGCCGAGGAGGATGGTGGCACAGCCGAAGAGCATGGAGTCCTTGCGGCCGAAGACGCGAGTCGTGGCAGAGGCGAAGGAGGAGAAGGTGCAGTACTGGTTCTTCGATACGGATGGGAAGAACCTCACGAGGAAGACACGTACATGGACGTGATACCGCCAGTACGGGAAGAACCTTGTCCCTCCCAACCCCTTCTCCAGACCCAGGGCCCCCCTCCCCCTGATCGAAGCTCCACCTCCTCTAGACGAGCCCCCCTCCCCCCCAGCCCAGCCCCCCTCCCTCCAAGGTCGAGCGCCGCCCCTCGAGCCCCTCCCCCTAAAGGTCGACCGCCACTAGCCCAGGCCCCCCCATCGGTTGAAGCCCAAGCCATTCCATTTCCCTCGTTGAGGGAGGAGAGATGGAAGAGGACAGTTTTTTTTTCTTTTTTTGGTTAATTTTAGCCGTCCGATCGTGGATTGGTTAGATTAACTCGTTTTTAACTCAAGGAAGTTAATTATAGATGTGTCAATTTAACGGTAGGGTTCGTGGGGTAAGACAGAGCAAGTTTACATGGTCGAGGGATGAATTAGGTTGTTTCAAAGGTCGTGGAGGTAATTGACAAAGATTATAGGGTCTGCCGGGTAAAAATCCCAAATGTAAAATACCTAAAAGTTTACAAAAAAATATTCAAATTTTAAATATTAAATTACAATTACAAAATCCTCAAGGGTAATGGCGCAAAATGCCCAACTCACGTGGGGGGGCACATGAGCTGAGTTGGCAAGGACCTAATAGCAATATGCAACAAATCCAGGGGTTCACTTGCAATTTCACACAAAATAATAAACTAGATTAAATATTTACATGACTAAAATAAAAATAAAACAAAAGCAGGGATATACATGAAATTCACCCCCTAAAGGTATTGCATCGTACGATTGAAGGCGCCCGCTTATACACATGGCACAATCTGGACGGTTGGTACCAGTTCGCGGAATTGGGGCTCAGATTAGATCTTGGATGAGACCTGACAGTGGTAGCTCCTCCAAATCCAATAGCTGCGAGGAGATCTGGAGCTTCTCACCAGATCGGACGGTTGTTGCTATCTTTGAAGAACAGGGAGAAATCCTCCTCCTCCGAGCTTCGATCTTCAAATCCTCCCTCTCCCGAGCCTCTTCTTGATGTTGAAGTGATCTACATGCTCGGGGGTGACATCCGCAATTGATAATGGCCCTAAAATGATCTAAGACCCCAGGAGAGGTCCTGGAAGGTTGATGTTGATGGGGGCTCCTAGAGTGCTTCTTGTAGGTTGATTCGAGCCTAGGAGGACTCCTTTAAGCAAAAGGCATGCACAGAGAAAACCACGGATCGAGGGAAAATTTCCTCGACTTGATTAGGTGTGGAATAAAAGCGGTATGGATGCGGACGGAGAGGTCCAGCGAGGTGGTGGCGGAGGGACTTCGATGGTCCAGATATGAGAGGATCTGGTTGAGTTGGGTGGAACGTAAGGTGGAGAAACAACAAGGTAACATGGTGAGGTGGAAAGGCATGGTCAGAACAAGGCGTAGCGATGAAGACGGTGGCCGGAGCTTGAGATCTCCGGCGAGATATAGTTCCTAAAATCTAAGCTAAATTATTAATCAAAAGATAAACTAAGACGCAAAATCGAAAGACTATGACTAAAGCTACCTAAAAAAATGAAAAAGCTGACCTCGACTTGGTCGGAGCCAAGATGGTGGAACTCGATGGCGGACCTCGCCAGAGATGGTTGGGAACACCTCCACACCGACTCTCCTCATTACGAGATGACAGGGTGAGCTCGCTATCACCAAGCTCTAGCCATGGGGCATGATCTAAGGGGGAAGAAGCGAAGTAAAAGGGAAGGGAATGAGGAAGAAGGTGGTGATGGGTATGTGTACAGGAGATGGGAAGAACGAGGTCGTCGACTCGATTTAGTGCTCCACGGATCGATGTACGAAGCCGGCGTGAAAGGTGGAGGATCGAGGCAAAAAGTCGGAGAAGGAATCGACTTAAAAATGAAGGAATCGATCAACAAAAATTGAGGATGATGAGGTCAAATGTATTCTGACGAGCCTAGAGCTCGGGTCAGAGAAGTTGACCCAAGTCAATGGGGGACAAGCCCTGATTGGGCCACATCACCCGCAATAAGACAAGCGGGAAAGAAATTGAAAATAATTCAGAATAAAATAGAAATTGATTTATTTAATTTTTGGTTAAAACATGAAAATGTTTATTAATTTATTTAGTATTTTAATCCAATTTTTATTTTTTATGGATTAATTTATTGTAAGTTACTATTTACAAGTATAGTCATAGATATATTTACCTATATAATACATACTTTACATACTTTATTTTTATTTTGTAATTTAGATTTTATTATTTTATATACATAATTTATATAATTATAACTAATTTAAATATGCAAAAATATATTTTTATTATATTTTTTTGAGTTTATTTGTGTACGTAAATAAATAGCAATATAAATTGTATAGGTATATGTATAGTGAATTCATATATATATATTTTATATACTATTTTATTTTGTTATATCTTTTATGGTTTTATTATATTTTAAATATTTACATATATTATAAATAATATTCACAAAATAATAAAAATATAAAATTATATATATTTAAAGAATAAATAAAAATGAATATTTTATTCGGGTATATTGCACAATAGGGTCCAAAACCTAACTTTTGCATCTTAACTCCAAATTAAATGAAAGCATATTCATTAAATAGCTAATAAAAATCTATATATAACTAAAGTTTTTGATAAATTTTGAGTTCATACGGAGAAGATATGGGTCTAGGAAGTTTGGATTTTGGATTTTAGAGTACAGAATGCACAATATGCATTATTTTTATATGAAATTGATTTTATATTTTCTAGCATTTTTATTTACAACTTTCATGTTCAAAGTTTATTTATTTAAGGTATAAATAATAAACACTAAAATGGGTCCTAAAAATGAGTTATTGGACATTTATGAATTAAGGTTTCTTTTACTTATTGGACCTTATGTCCCCCTACTTTATTCCTTGTCGATCCAGTCATTATAATGCCTATGTCTTGGGGTTTAGGGTCATAAAATATCTTTGGCATTTTATTTTATTTTCTTTTTCTTTTCTTTATTCTTTTATTTTAGCTTTAAACACAATATTTATACAATAAATAATGAATGTTAATTTATGCAAAATAATGATATACACATTTATTTAGCTAGGGTTTAAAGGCTAAAATATAAGAATAAAGGTGATGAAATGGAGATTCAACAGTGCTCAACTAGAAAATGTTTTAGTATGGATATTTTCTGGGGGATACTTGACTTAAGGGATAGGACTTTCAACCTATTTTGTTTTGTTCCAAGAGAGGAGTGTGCTCTGGCTAGGGTAATGTGTTTGTTTTTTAATTTTTCCCATTGAGATGGGAGAACTTCCGAGAGTGGGGCTTCTATCCATACCGTCAATCCAAAGTAGAGTATAATGCCCCGAACCAATAGATCTAAAGGCAATGTTTCTGATGGCCATCGATCCACTCTTAATAGAGTGCCAACACGGGGATTCCTTAAAATTTGTGGTTTTTAGAATTGGGATTGGACGATTGTTATGATATCATCCTCTAATAACTCTAGAAAAGAGGGGTGAATGATTTCCTTGGGTTTTAATCCAAGATTTAGATAGCATGGCCTAGTTAAAAGGTTTAGATTTTGGATATCCCAGCCATAATTTCCCTTAGGCCGACAAATGTGTTCCCATCTAGTTTGGTGCCCATTCTTTCCTTCATTGGAGTCATTCCAGAGGAAGTGCTTCATGATTTTGTCAATGTTAAGGATGGCGTGTTTAGGAATTTTGAGTGATGCTAGGGTGTGGTTTACTTGGGGGATAAAAGGAGAAGTTTAAAAGATATACTCATGATGGTAGGGAGAGCATTCTTGTCTTCCATCCAAGGAGTATTTTTTCAAATTTCTCAATAAGAGGTATCCAATCTAATTTTTTTGAAGTTTTTTTAGTGATAGAGGGATTCTTAAAAACTTTATCGGAAAGTCCTCATGATTCCGACCAAACATCTTCGAGACCAAGGTTCTTTCATGGTCTAAAATGTTCTGGAATGAATTGTGGATTTATCATGATTTACGTGTAGACCTGTGAGCTCAGAGAAAAATTTAATAGTGAAGTTTAAACACTTAAATGCATTTTCCTTGTACTTGAGGAAGATAAGGATGTCATAAACAAAATAAACAAGTATTTGTGCAATGGAATAGATTCAATTTGAACTACTTTTGACATGTGAAGTAAGCAATTATTGAATTTTAGAGTTCTTAAAAAGTGATTGTGAAATCGCAGGCTTCGAATCTCATAATAAATAGAAAAATTATAACAGATTCTCATTTTTCTTAGAGTTCTGACATGAATTTACTTTCATGTTTACACATAATGCATATTGCATTTTCTGATCGATCTATGAAATGTTTTTGAACCATCAATAGTTGGTGTCTATTATAGGTTAGGTTAGTTTAGAAAGCCATTTCTCAACGAGTTTATCCAACATGTTAAAAAATGGAGGCTTTTCCTAATGGATCCGCATAAACCATTAGGAAATGACATTGTGACCATCAGGAAATGACATGATTTATCTTTCTCTAGTATGTAGAAAGATTGTCGATAATCATTAGAAGACAAAGCATGAGAGAGAGAAAGATCACTCAACTAAAAAGAAGAATATTACCTAATTCCATTGCTCGAGATGTGCATCCACATAGATGTGTCGATCTCCAAGTTTAGTATATGCGAGATGTTTGACACATGGTTTTATAATCTCTCTTCTTGAGATTTAGGAGCTCAGCCTCTTCTCCTATGACAACGACATCCATCAATAGAAAAATCAACCGTAGATGTACAATGAATGTTCGACGTGGAAAATCCCCTCTGTGGGGGGGGGGTGGGGGGTGGGTTGAAATACCATGGGATTTGTCAGAACTTAAAATCAAACACTATAATCAAATGTTGTAATATATGACGGGTTAACACAAAGCCTACCCTCTCTACAATGAAACAAGTTATCAATAACAAATATAGTTTAAGGCAAACTTATCACCAGGACTACTAAGGGGTTGACGTCTTGAAATCATAAAAGTATACAAATCTAATATCATGGATGCACTTCGATCTATGATCATATGCCAAGACGAGTCAATGAAACCCCCCCTCTCTCTCTGATTTCACTTTTGAGTTGGATGAACTATAATGAGGAGTCAATGGCCCTTTATATAACCACGAACTTAAGAGTAGATAGTACATGAAGTCCTAAATCACATGTGATTTGGATTAGGTTCTCTCCTATTCTAAAAATATCATTGCTTCCTTATTCAATTAGTTTCACTATAATTAGAACTACTCATTGTCCAATTAAGGGTTGGATATTCACAAGCAGAAAAACCCACCCAACAAATCTCACCTTAACATATGTTGTGGGAATAGCCTCAAACTTGCTATGAAATAACATCTCTCAAACTTCCCAAGTGGAAAGGACTTCATCCCATCTCAGTACCATTATCACATGTATGAATCTTATCAAGTATGAGTTGTTTTCATTCTAACACATCAAGTATCCAATGATATCCAACATCAATGTGTTTTAACCTTTCATGAAATGTAGAGGTCTTGCCAAGATGAATCGCAATTTGACTATCATAATAAAGGATATACTTTTCTTGAACAAAATCAATTTTCTTCATGAAATTCTTCATCCAGAAGAGTTCCTTGCTTATGTAGTAATAATAAATTTTGCATTTGTAATAAACAATGACACTCAACTTTGCAATCTTGATTGTCATGAAATAACACCATGTTCCTTGTTTATGTAGTAATAATAAATTTTGCATTTGTAATAAACAATGACACTCAACTTTGCAATCTTGATTGTCATGAAATAACACCACATGCATATATCATCAAGTAATCGAACATTTATTGTCTATCATTAACATCACATCCCATATATATGAGTCTATGTAAACTAGAACAAACGTCTTCTTTGCACCAAAATTAAGAGAATGCATTGCTAATATCACGTGGATATCTTATATCTAATTAAGTAATAAACATCTTCTCTACACCAAAATTAAGTGCATGACATGTTAATATCACGTAGATATCTTAAGATCTAATTAAGTGCATTACAATACTCTTTTATTGAATAGAGTGAACATGCTGATAATTTTGATAAAATGAAAAATATCAGGTTTTCTACATGACATAGTGTACATCATATTGCATGTGGTAGAGACATAAATAATCATCTCCATATCTGTCTTTTCACATTATGTGCTTAGAGCATGCTTAGTGCTTAACTTGATGTGCGCTAAAAGAGAGATATTCACGGACATTACCTTATCCATATTGAATCTATAAAATACTTTATCAATGTACTTCTCTTATTATAATTAAAGTTTTTTTTGCCTTTCTATCAAAGGCACTTTTCATACCCAAAATCTTATTTACCTATAGGATTTTTTTCCCATTCTCCCTTCGGACTTAAAATTCTTGGGACATTACTTTCAACAATGAGCATGTCATCAACATATAATATCAAAATGATAATATCATCACTCTAGAATTTCTTGAAGAAGACAAAGTGACTTAAAGTTATTTTCGGTAGCTATGCTACCCCATAAAAGATTAGGGTTTTTTGTAATGTTGCCTTGAGGCCTATTTTAGTCCATACAAATTTCCTCATCATGTCCACATGGTATTTTTCGCTTTGACCACAAACCCTTCTGGTTGTGTCTTGTAGGTGTCCTCCCCAAAATCAATGTGGAGGAAAGTGGTCTTCACATCCATCTTCTTAATCTCCAAGTTTGAGGATGCCAAACTGAGGCTAAATCCGATGGATGATAATTTCCATGTGAGATTATTTCATCAAAGTCAATATCCTTCTTCTAGTTGAAGTATTTTACGACTAACCTAACTAAAATCCACTTGTATCTTAGAGTTAAAAAGAATTCGTCATGATTCATGCCAAAAATCCACTTATATTTCAAATCTCTTTCTCCTTGGGCAATTGTATAAGCTCAAACCTATAGTTATCATATAGAGTTTGCATTTCATCTTGCATGGTCTTAATATAATTTTCTTTCGGCACATCTTGTATAACCTCTTTATATTATTCTAGCTCGACACTATTTCTAAAAGGAATTTAGCCATGTGGAGGATCTCTTCTTCATCATTGATTTGCATAGTTGATCTATATTAGAGGAACTGTCTTCCTCTTGATTCAAGTAGGAACATTGATCATGTCAGCCTCTTCTTCCCCAAGAAGGGTATTTCCCCATGAACTCCAATTGGAATGGTGTCTAGTGGATCTTGTAAAGCTAAAGGCTCTATATTATTGGCTTATAGTTATTTTGAGACGGATTGGTTGATGCCTTGTGATTATCTTCGAGGTTCCAATCTTCAACAAATACTATACCTCTGTTTCTCAGAAGAATTTTCCCTACATGATGATATAACTTATAACCAAAGTCATCATGTCTATATCCCAAGAAGATATATTATCTGGTCATAGATATTAGCTTGGATCTCTGATCTTTTGGAACATGTTTGGAACATGTAAAAAGTTTCTATTGCTAAATACATTTAAGTGCTCAAAAGAAATATTTTTTTCACATTAGACACTATCATGGATATCTCCTTCCAAAGAAATATTTTTTCACACTAGACATTATCATGGATATCTCTATTCAAAGCAATTTAAAAAGATAAGTTCATCATATTAGCATCAATGTTCAAGGATTCACCCTAAAAGGAAATGGGCAGCCTTAGCATAAAAAGTAGGCACCTAACTCTCATCATGAGTAAGTTTCATCTTCTCAATATTGTCATTCAATTAAGGAGTCTTTGATGGAATCTTCTATTGTGTAATCACATAGAACATGCAAGACATATCAAAGGATCCCACATACTCTCCACCATTATCAGCGTGTATGCACCTTAGCTTCTTTCATGTCTGCCTCTCTACTAGTACATGAAATTCCTTGACACACTAAGAACTTGATCTGCCCTCTTTAAGGCATATAGACCCATAACTTCATGAACAATCATTAATGAAGGTGGCAAAATAAATTGCACGACTAAGAACCAACTCCAGTGCTTATACATCACTAGAGGATGAGTTAATTTTGAATGTAATTCTCGACTAATTTCTGATAACAATGATTGCATTGCTCTATATCTTTACTTTCTTTATGTTTTAAAAAATATTCCTCTTGATCTAGGTATGCATGCCATCCTCACTCATATGGATGAGCCTCGTATACTACAACTTAATTGAATTTATTATCATGGGTCGCGATTATTGGAAGCGAAGTATTCTTAGTAAGATTTCAAGTTGGGATCCATATCAAGAATGTGTGCTACATATTTTAGCTTCAAAACCACTCTAGTAGTATTATGTAAAATGTTGTCGCCAATGTCAATAACACTAGACAAGGATGCATTACTTGTTCTAAAAGCATCAAAATCACCAAAAGTATAACATGTGAACAAATTCCTATTAGAGGTCACATGTAGGGTTGAACCATTGTCAACTAGCCAACAAGTGTCATGTCTAGCTACATTCACTATATCAATGTCGGGTAGATTGAGAAAATCATTTCAACAATGATAGCAATAACATTCTCATTCTTCTAAATAATTTCTTACTTCTTCAGTGTTTTCTCTCTTTTGACTTGGTACCAATATTTCTTTGTGTTCCTTTTCTTCCTACAATATCCAACTCTTCCTATTTGGATCCGAAAATCCTTCTCCTTTAATCTCTTCATTTATCATTGTTGAATTTTGTCCTCCCTGTATTTTATGATTAAAACTTCTTAATGTGAAGAAGGACCTTGAGATTTTCTTCTTATCCCTTAAATTTCGAACAACATCTTTGTCTCTGAGAAAGCAACTTCAACGTATACAAAGATGGTGACAGAAACTCGAAATGTTTTCCAACTATCTAGAAGAGAAGTAAGTAGCAGCACATGTAAAACTTCATCTTTAAATTATATTCCCGTGCCGGAAATTTGATTAATAATACCTTGAAAGTCATTTAGATGATCTAGAATAGGAGTACCATATTTGAGTTTCAAATACATCAACGGATATAGGTTCTTTAACTTGAACCAAAGTATTCGTGCATAAATTTCGCTCTGCACATAATTGTACACATTCTCATCCAAAAACTACCAGAGAATTCCATAAACCTGCTCAAGCACGAGCTCCTATTTTCCATCGCGCTTGAATTCATGCTTATGAGTGCAAAATTGGAAGGCGTATGGACTTCATAAACAATAAATATTTTATCTTATTTTTTTCATAATTTTTAGTTGCTCATTAGGGATGGTCATCATGTTGGTTCTCTAGTTCATCTTATCAAGCTTGTTGATCTCGGGTACCACTTGTTGGGAATATGCTCTTTATATATATTGAATCACGAGAAAATACGAAATTGATAAATGGATATATGGTATGTTAAATCTAAGGCAACTATGGCTACTTAAAATCAAACCACAAAAAATTCAACCACATATGCATATTTAATTTTAATATAGAAAAACCTCAATGTTACAGTAAAAAAATCCCAAGATCGATCAATAGCTCAAAACCAGACACTATAATAAACGGGCTTCCACAAAGTGACACTCTCTAAAGTGATACGAATTATCGAAAACATAGATATATAGTTTAAGGCAACAATAAACGGGCTTCCACAAAGTGACACTCTCTAAAGTGATACGAATTATCAAAAACATAGATATATAGTTTAAGGCAACATGGCGATCATCAACATATTGATGCCTTGTGTTTTAGAAATCCACAAATCTAGAATGAGAATACACTTAAATCTTGATATTTGGTTTTATCGACATTCCGAAATAATTATTAAATTTTATTTATCTTGATGTTTTGAGTTAAACTTGGCCTTGGGCTTTGATCAATCTAGAATTCCTGTCCAAACAAACATTGGGCGTTGTAGTGTGATGCTAATGGACCTTGGGCATTGTAGTGTGCTGCTGATGTGGGACCTCAAGAAATTAAACTTTACTTTCCTTTATCAGCATGTAACTCAAAGTCCAAATAATCACTATGTGCTAGAACACTAAATAGAAAAAAAAGTGGTCGACCACAAGGACGGAGCCAAAATTTTTTTGTTTAGGGGGGCACAAAGTAAAATATTTATTTATATGTTGATAGTAACATTACCAAGTAAAATGCAGAGAAATTATAATGCAAGATAAAAATATTAATTTGATTAATTTTTTTAACCTTTTACTAGCGTGACACGTGTTAGGGATTTTTGCTTCCATTTTTTGAGAAATATCTCAATTTTGTATAAATCTATAAAATTGTAAGTTTGAACATTGGATACATACATATCCATTATAGATTTGGACAAACCATATATTGCAATAAGAAAACCATATATTGCAATAAGATTCTGAAACTTTTCCATATAAAAAGAATCTAAAAGAGCTATGGAAAATAATTCTACACAAACATCTAAATTTAAACATGGAGTATAAGTTCAAAATAGAGAAAATATAAAAAAACATAAAATTAAATACCTTTTGTATTAGCACTCCTTTTTCTCAACGAATCAAAGAGAATGATAAATATGAGTGGGAGAGGGAGAAAGAGAAATTTATGGAGAAATGGTGAGAATGCAATTTTTGAAATCCAGACTGGACGGTAAACCATCCACTCATTGATTTGATCTTTAATGGAGTTCGATTGTTGGGTCAAACTAGTTGAAGTATTCATAATTTCAACATTTGTATCAATCTCAAAAAATTGGATCGAGCTTAATTTACCATCATACTGGTGGAACGGATATTCTAAATAATGAAAATCATATATAAAGCACTAAGAAAATTCATATTGAGTCATTGTCGATAATTAATAATATATAAATTCTTTGTACCAGTTCGATCTGAGATAAACTAGTCCACTTCAATTGGACGTGATCAATGTTGAAACTAATTTTTTAAATTTCTAATTGTACTTCTACGGAACCGATCGAACTGATGATATCGACGGTAATATCCAATCCAACCAGTCCGATGAACCTATCGAGTCTAATTTTTTAAATCATAAATGATTGTGTGAGAGATATTCTACAATGAAAGAGAGAGAGAGAGAGAGGAAGAAGAAGAAGATATGCATGGGAAGAGATTTCAACAGATGAGACGTAGGAGAGAACTGTCGAGAGAGATGATAAAGCAAATCCAAATTGTGGCAGGGAGTGACAATTTTTTAAGTTTATAAATACATTTATTATAGGAAAACCAAAATAACATTATAACCATAAATACAGAGGTGGCATCCTAAAATTGGGGGGGGGGGGGGGGCGTCCATGGCCGACCCTAATCAAAATATAAAATTTCCAACCAAAGCATAACATTGCTAATAATGGACAGTTTTCTTTTAAAAAAAATTAAAAATAATATTTATTTAACGATGTATTCATATCAGGAAAGTATCCCTTTTTTAAATAATCCAATAATATAGATTGAAAATATGAATTTTTCATACAGATAGATCCAATTTTATATTTTACTGGTAACTATAACATAAGAGCAATAACTAACAAATTTTAAATTATTTTTTAAGTCAATGGATATTTGATCTTTTAATATATATTATTTATAGTTATTGAATTAACATGAAATTTGATAAAACTGCAAAAAAAATACATGCTTCCCATTAATACGAATGGATTTTCAATTTAGATTTCGAAAAATAGTATAGGAAGCTCATCAGAGGATCCACTCCTCAGTATGGAAGTATTCTGTAGTTTTTATCTTAATGATCGATCATAAAAAGCTTCCAGTAATGCTCTCAACTTACTTTGCTACCAAGCACATTTAGTACCTGCTCAAAAAATTTACCTTGCGTGTTTGCGTTCCACGGTCTATAAAGAATATTCCGATTAATTGGCTTTTCTAACACTCCATTTCTCAAGGTAAAATTTTCAAGTATCTTAATTAATGGCAGTATAATTATAGGTACATAAGATGCAAATTTTTCCTGTTGTGGTGCAGGAGATTGGGGGAGCAAGGCTTCAGGAGGAGCGGGAAGAAGTGCAGGGAGAAGTTCGAGAACGTACAAAAATACTACAAGCGCACCAAGGGGCACCAGGCCGGGAGGCCCGACGGCAAGAGCTACCGCTTCTTCTCCCAGCTGGAAGCCCTCCACAGCAACCCAACCGCCACTCCTACGATTCACCAGCCAACTCCGCTCTCCTCCCTTCCTCCTTTTCTTCCGGAGCCCGCTCCCGCCTCGCATCCGGGCCTCTTCTCCGCCATTTCGCCATCCTACTCCGACAGCGAGGAGACGGATGACGGCAGGCGGAAGCGCAACCGGAGCGGGAGGATGGAGAAGACGATGGCTTTCTTCGAGGGGATGATGAGGGAGGTGATTGACCGGCAGGAGGCGATGCAGCAGAGGTTCTTGGAAGCACTGGACAAGAGTGATCTCCAGAGGATGACCAGAGAGGAGGAGTGGCGGAGGCAGGAGGCATTGCGGGTGGCACGACGGGACGAAGCCGCGTCGCAGGAACGCTCAGAAGCTGCGGGGAGGGATGCGGCGATCATGGTTTTGCTTCAGAAGCTTGCCAGCCACGTGGAACAGATCGCGGTGCCGGTGCCGGAGTCCCATATCGCGTCGGCGATGGACCAGCAGCAGGAACTGGTAGCAGAAGTTGAGGATAGTCGTCCCCAGCAGGCGGTGGCGGTGCAAGAGCCTCAGCTGGAAGCCGTGTTGGGTGGCAGCAGCGAGCCGTCATCGTCCCGGTGGCCCAAGTCCGAGGTGCACGCCTTGATCGAGATCAGAACCTCCATGGACAACAGGTGATGACAACTACTGGATCGTTTCAATCGTAAACTTAATATTTTTTCCCGCTATGCCAAGTTGCAAACAGAACCCAATTTTGCATCTAGAACATATATATTAAATTTTACTTTATATTTTACTTTTTGTAGACTCCCATATAATGAAAACTACGAATTTTATGCGTTTTTTTACCATATTTCCCCCTGTGGCTAACCCTATAAAATTTAGACTCGTAGGCAAATGTTCCTGAAAAATATGTCATCTTGTCATGGTTCACAAATACACAACTTTGGACAATATGGATCCTTCTAACAAAAGAAATTTTGCATCATGTTCTGTAGAACAATGTAATCACATCTAAATATATGCATACTTAATATTTATTGTAAACGTTAAAAAAACTACATCTACTTTTGAAAAATAGAGTTGAGCCACACTGGCCAGCCCAGCCCACAGCCCTACTCATATATCTTGTTCCAAACCCTAATCAACAACTTGAAAGGGTCGATTTAGGCTTTGATTTTTGTCCAAATAGGATTTTATGTTGGGCTTGGGCCCAATGTAGCCCGATCAGGAAAGGGTATAGGGCTGACCTGTCATGAGGGCTAATGGCATGCCCAAAGTGAGGATTAATGTCCCGATTGACCTTATGCACCATTAACTCAACCTCTTAGCCATTTATGCCTTAGAATCTAACACATTATCCCCTCAGTCCCCTTCCCTTCAAACTTGCTACCCTCCAACCATACTACTTTAATACGTAATATAATAACAAAATTATTTAAATTCTAGTAATGTGAAGTATGGTTAAGAAATTTTAATTTCTTTCCGATTGATTACGGGTTAGTCCGTCCAATGACCGACCCATTACTTTCTATGCCAGGTTCGAGCTACGACCTATTGGTGGAAGTAATGTGGGCTTAAACCTAAAGCTCCCTAGCTCAGCACACTTCATAGGCTCAAGATGGACCAAACTAGGTCAATCATGACTTAGTGCTAAACCCTAATTAAGTATATCAAATTTACAATGGCATTCCCTCCATCCACCTCTTCCCTTTCTTACAAAAAAATCATCATCCCTCTTTTTTCTCTATAGAATGAGCCTTCATTCCCTCTCCTCCCCTTCGTATAGCAGTTAGTCTTTATTAAGTTCTCAATCTAAATCACCAATCTTACTGCGCTCCAAATGTGAGCACTCCCCCTCCCCCATCATTGTGCAAAACTGAATGCGTCGCATTCCACATTGTTGAATGTCGATCACAATTCCTCAACTGTGTGCCCCTACCCTTGCACCGTATCGGCCCCCTAGTAATCCTAAGCCCACGAGAGCTATTGATGTTGACATCAATACCCCCACCATCATCCTCATGATTGCCAACCCCCTTCCTCGCATATAACAGCCTTGTCTTGAGCCTGTCTGGATTCTATCCACACTTTCTTCCATGAGGACCCAATACTAAATGTGAGTTGTCACACCTATTCGCATCGGTTTGGATCATGTCTAAATATTCCTTGTTTAATGAGTCATGAAATCCCAGTCAAGCAAACTATCCTAACCACATTATAATTATAAGTAGAAAATAATTATTCATATATAACACTAAAAAGATGTCACACATTTTTGAATAAATAAACATAATTAATTCACCATACTTTTTCATGTAAGCACATTGTAACCCTGTCCCATTTCCTTGAAATCTGCTTTTATATGTGTTACAAATGATGAGAGAGATAAATCTAACCACCTAAGAAAATATATGACTATATAAAGGTGAATGTGCACAACATTAATAACTTTAATGAATGCCATTTAACAATTTATTAACATTGCTTATATTGGTAGGAAATTATTCTGATATATAATTTTCAAGTAAATAGAGATATAAAATGAAATACAAGCGCCTTGTAATTAGTAAATAATAATTTCATTAACAATTAAACATGTGTAATTACACGATCAGGTCCACAATTGTAGTTTTTCACAAAGTATTGTAGCAGAAGTGTATCAAGTTATACTTAATGTTTGTACATATTTACAAGAGTGTAATTATAGTTGTGCTTTAGAAGTAAAGTAGGAAGAACGATAGTATACACATCCCTTTGACGCTACCACAAACTTTACCACACACACACACATTACACGTGAATGGGTATCCACTATTCAACTTACTATTTGAATCAACATGAAAAACTACAATGAAGTAATAGATAAGTAAAACTATAAGTTGGCACAATATGACCATAATAATGCATTTACCATAGGATGGCTTTCCTCTCTCTCTCTCTCTCTCATAACTTATTACTAATAGTCATCATTCATTCTAGTTGAAGCCCCTTAAGTTCATGACTTCCTTGAGCTATTATCTTAAATTTAATCCACATGGTTACCTTATTTATCTCAACCTACAATTGCGATGACACTTTAGGCATGTACTTGTCTTTTCTATTAATCTTCTAGTTATGATCATCCCATATTTTAAAGAATCCAAGTCTAAATGATACGACTGTGAATATCCAAAGTGATTCACTGTAGATTTCCATTGTGTATTAATGATTTGATGAATATAAGTTTTCACCTCTATTTTCTTTTGATGTCAGTTACACAATTCAATATTGAGGGTAAGATAAATGAACAAACATATCTCACCATGCTTTTAAAACCTAAGACATTTTAGGAATGTTCACAAAATAATTCCATGTCAGTGACTTTCACATATCAATTTTTTCTACTCATGAAGATTATCTAGCATAATCATGAGCTGTTTCTAACGCACAATATATATATTTCATATTGTAGAAAATCAATGAGCAATCCAACCAAGAGAAAGACATAGAGATGTACGTGGAAAACCCTACGGAGAGGGAAAAACCACGGGGCACACACCAACCCTAATCTCCCTCACAAGAGATTAGGGATCTCTCTTCACTGTCTTAATGAAATAAGAGGGGGATGAGTACATATATAGGAAAGTGGGTAAACGGTCCCTCATCCAAAGATCCGTTTACCCATTTTAGGATCCATACAACTCAACACTCCCCCTCAAGTTGGGCATACATATCAACCATGCCCAACTTGCCTACATTCAACTCAAATTGCACTGTAGGTAGCCCTTTTGTGAAGAGATCAGCAATCTGATCACCAGATTTCATGTAGGGAAGACACAACTGACCATCGTCAATTTTTTCTCGAATAAAGTGTCTGTCTATCTCCACGTGTTTTGTTCTATCATGCATCACAGGGTTGTTGGCCAAACTTATCGCTGCTTTATTGTCACAGAACATCTTTATCGGCATAGCAACTTCAATACCCAAATCTTTCAGAAGGAGTTGCAACCACGTAACTTCAGTTACACCATTAGCTAGAGCCTGATATTCAGCTTCAGCACTTGATCTAGAAACAATATTTTGTTTCTTACTCCTCCAAATGACAAGGTTCCCACAAAGATACACTGCATATCCTGAAGTAGATCTCCTGTCATCTATTGATCCAGCCCAGTCTGCATCTGTATAGCCTTCAATAATAACATCACTGTGTTTTTTCAATATGAGCCCTTTACCTGGAGATTTCTTTATATAGCAAAGAATTCTGTTAACAGCGTTCACATGAATCGAAGTAGGAGCATGCATAAACTGACTAACAATATTCACAGCATAAGTAATGTCAGGTCTCGTGAGAGTCAAATAAATTAGTTTCTCAACTAATCTTTGGTATCTTCCTCTTCCAACACCATCAAGAAGTTCACCATCCTTTTTACTCAGTTTGTGATTTGTTTTAATAGGATTTGTGGTTGGTTTGCAACCTAACATGCCACACTCCTTTAACAAATCCAGGGCATATTTTCTTTGGCTTAAGCACATCCCTTTTGGAGATCGAGCTATCTCAATACCCAAGAAGTACTTCAGCTTCCCCAAGTCTTTCAATTCAAATTCAGTTGCAAGAGTTTTCTTTATGCGGGATAATTCTCCTTCATCATCGCATGTAAGAATCATATCGTCCACATAAACTAAAAGAATAGATCTTTTTGTTTCACTCCTTCTTATGAATAAAGTGTGATCACCATTCACTTGAGTGTATCCATTTCTTATCATGACCACACGGAGTCGTTCAAAGCAAGCTCTTGGAGATTGCTTTAGACCATATAATGCCTTCTTTAATTTACAATATTTATCCTCTTTTTCAAAACCAGGTGGCATTTTCATGTAAACTTCTTCTTTGAGGTCACCATTTAAGAAAGCATTCTTCACATCCAATTGGTACATTTTCCAAGAGAAATGAACAGCTAGGCAAATAACAACCCTAACTGTATTCATCTTTGCCACAGGAGCAAAGGTCTCTAAGTAGTCAATCCCAAATTTCTGGCTGTAGCCTCTAGCCACAAGACGAGCCTTGAATCTGTCAATATTCCCATCAGCATTATACTTTATAGTATAGATCCACTTCGAACCAACCAAATGCACATCTTTGGGGATATCAACTATATCCCACGTGCCATTCTTCACCAGAGCCTTCATCTTCTCCTGCATAGCCAGAGCCCAAGCAGGGTTCTCTCTAGCCTCTGCCACATTCCTAGGTATGGTATTAGAATCAAGAGATGTGAGAAAACATTTATAAGACGTGCTTAATTTAGAATAGGAAATATGATGCTCAATAGGGTATTGAGTACATCCTGCATATCTGGCCGGGAGTTTAATGATCCTCTTACCCTTCCTTTGAGCAATGCTGTCATCAGTAGTTCCAACTCAACATTATTAACATCATTTTCTGCCTCATCAATAATCATAGGATTGCTGACTGAAGTGAAGCTTGTTCAATCTCTGGATCTTGCAAATAATTGTTAGTCCCATTGAGAACACCAGGAATACTATCAGACATTTGTGAAGTCGGCTCATTCGATAAGAGAACTGGAGGATTATGATTGTTTTCATTAGCTTCTTCATCACGAAAAATATGTCCATCAGATTGAATCTCCCCCGGACGAGGAATACTATAACTAACATCATCCAAAAAATAAAGTCCATTAAAGTCTTCTTCACATTTAGTCTCCCCCTGAATAGGACTACTGGGAAAGAAAGCATCATTTTCAAAAAAGCTAACATCCTTAGTAACCAGAACACGGCCAGATGTAGAATCAAAGCACCGATATCCTTTCTGTGTCGTAGAGTAACCAAGGAAGAATCCTTTATTAGCACGAGGGTCAAGTTTCTTAACTCCAACGTTATTTGCATGCAGAAAACAAACACAACCAAATACCCTGGGTGGCATAGAGAATGGTTCTTGACCAGGATAAATGAGTATAAATGGAGATTCACCATTTAGGACTCGAGACGGAATCTTGTTCATTAAGTAAACGCTTGTAAGCACAGCTTCTCCCCAAAACTTCTTAGGCATGTTCCGTTGAAAGAGAAGAGCCCGAGTAATCTCAAGAATATGCCTATTCTTTCTTTCAGCCACACCATTCTGTTGTGGACTATATGCACATGAGGTTTCGTGAATAATTCCTTCCATGGTAAGTGTTTTTCGAAGGGACTGGGCCAAGTACTCTCTAGCATTATCTGAACGGAATTTTTTAATCTTTGCATTGTGTTGTCTCTTCAGAAGAGCAATAAACTCGTTGACAATAGCAGGAACTTCACTCCTATTCTTCATAAGAAAGACAGTCGTATGTCATGACCAATCGTCAACAAAGGTAATAAAGTAGTGATATCCTTGCCAACTCTGAATATTGCATGGGCCCCACACATCAGAATGAACGAGCTCAAAGGCGTGAGTGGATTTACTTGTAGAAATAGGAAATGTGGTACGCGTTTGTTTTGCAAACTTACACACCTCACACTGAAAATCAATTGCCGATAGTCCTGAAAACATAGCAGGCATCAACTTTTGTAAAGAATGAAAACTGATATGACCAAGTCGTTCATGCCACTGTTTTATCAACGTAGATCTTCTCTTCTCGATTCTAGACTTCGTCACGGAAGCAAGGGCCTGACCAATTCGAGCAGGAAGGCGATACAAGCCATCCTCAACTAAACCAATTCCGATTTTCTTTTTTGTCTTCAAGTCTTCTAGGATACATGAGTTTTGATCAAAAATCAACTTGCAATTTAATTCTTTTGTAATTTTGCTAACAGACAGAAGACTTATAGGAAAGTCGGGAACATGAAGAGCATCATGCAGAAGAAATCGATCTACCACAGAAATAGTCCCCTTTCCAGCAACAGTAACATGGGACCCATTCGCAACAGTAACATTCTCTTTTCCAGAAGACAACTTATAATCATGAAACATTTTTGAATTGCCTGTCATGTGATCGGATGCTCCGCTATCAATAACCCACTCAGAATTGGCAGGACGAGACATATTAGTTCTTCTCGTATTTAGGGCTGAAGGCATATCTTCAGAATCCAGGGAAGTAGACTTTTCAACATCATATCCCTTTAAGAAATATTCTAACTCATTGACAGTATCCATTATGGCAAGGATAATCAAATAAACAACTCCGTCACACACAGAGAACCAATAAAAACACTCCGTCACACACGGAGTAAATATTAGGAATAATGGTGCACACCTGAGCAAGTAGTTGTGGTAGAGATGTACCGAGAATAGCTCCAGACGAATAGAGAGTCATAATAACGGACAAAAAACTAGCCACACTTTGAATATTGATTTGCTCTCAGCTTGGAAAAAGAAAGAATCATGCTTGCCGGGTCTGTCGAATGCCAAAGAAATTTGCTTTATCAAGTATCGCTGAATATCTACCGATATTTGTTTGCTGATATGTGAGGCTTCACGCTGATATCTGCCGATATTTGAATATCTGCCGATATTTGAATATCTGCCGATATTTGTTTGCCGGGTCTGTGATATTTGTTTGCTGAATATCGCTGAATGTCTGAGGGAGAGGCTTCACGCGCTCGCGCACAGGTGCTCCCAGCAATTCAGGGACATCCCACAGATAAATAGCAAAATACAAAAGATAAATAGTGACCACGTCTAGTGATTTTTGATCGATTGTATGGTAACCAGCTCGATTTCCTTCAAATCCTTATGGAACTCATACAATCTACTGCTGAAGTAAAATTTGAAATTGTAGAAACAAAATGCCAAGTGATTTTCAGCTATTGATGGCCACTGTTGAGTGCTGAAGGAGTGCGATAGGGTGGTTCAACCACAGGGGCCTCCACTCACAAGGGCTTTCACGCATAGGGGCCTCCATGCATAGGCTGGAGAACCAACAACGGTGACAGAGGTAGCAGGCAACGTCAGAGGGAACAGGAACGTCAGCGGGTGGGAATCACGCAGGTGGACAACCAACAACGTCAGGAACGTCAGAGGGAACCCGCGGGTGGACAACCAACAACAGAAGCAAGGGAATGTCAGCGGGTGGGAATCACGGTAACAGAGGCAGCAAGAGCACAGGGGTGCAGGAACGTCAGAGGCAGCAAGCGCAAGGGAACCACGGTGGGCACCAAGGGGTGTCAGAGGCACAGTGCATCATAGGCACAGTGCATCCAGAGGCGTCACGGGCACAGGGGTGCAGGAGGTGTCGCGGAGATCCCAAACGATCCCAGACGGCGGCGACGCTCCAGACGATCCGAGAGAGAGAAAAAAAACACCAAGATCTCGGCAGAACAGAAATCCAATCATAGCCCCAACGTGGCTCTGATACCATGTAGAAAATCAATGAGCAATCCAACCAAGAGAAAGACACAGAGATGTACGTGGAAAACCCTACGGAGAGGGAAAAACCACGGGGGCACACACCAACCCTAATCTCCCTCACAAGAGATTAGGGATCTCTCTTCACTGTCTTAATGAAATGAGAGGGGGATGAGTACATATATAGGAAAGTGGGTAAACGGTCCCTCATCCAAAGATCCGTTTACCCATTTTAGGATCCATACAACTCAACACATATATTCATCAGCATAACACTAAGATAATGTAGCATGTACATCGCTTCATTTTACGTTGTAATGTTAGCGAAATCCTTCACAAGGTTCTTTAGCGAAATCCTTCACAAGGTTCTATTTATTCAATTCATGCTCATTGTGCTTAACTTACATACCATAAAGCGTTCATGGGCGTGTATACAAGTTGAACAATATCAACATAGTATAATAAAGTAAATCTCACTTTAATCATGAGACTGACATATCGTATATCATGATTATGCTTTTAAAATATAAATATAACATTTGATTCAACACATGGTCTACAAAGTGATAATATTTATTTCACATATAACTACTGATAAAATGATGACACTGAGGGCCTGTTTGGTTACAGGGTTGGGCAGGGTTGGCCCAACCCTGGTTACTATTCACAGGGGTACTTCCTCCTCACAGATTACTATTCACCCACCCCAACCCAACCCTGTCCAACCCAGCAACCAAACAGGCCCTGAGTGTTCCAAACATATTGTACTTTTTTAACGAGATAGGCATACAGTGTGGCCCTTAGCTCCGATATTTTTGTTTCTCATCTGCTTGTTTTTCCAACTATATGGTCTCAATTTTCCTGTGTGGAGTGACTGACCTTTCTCTTACACCATTTCTCTCACTTCCTAACCTAGGTCTCCTATATATAGTCGAAACGGATACAACACTTGTGATTACTGAATAGATGGTTACATTTATCCAATTAACATGCATTTAATAACCACCTCTTAATTAGGATATCACTTTATTAATATCTTTTGTCAATATGATCAATTAACTAACCATAACTTGTACCGATATCTTATTAACTTTCAATTAATTATATCTTCAAATTTAAATTTCTCGGATCAATTGGGTTTGGACTTTATTATTGGGATTTGATAACTTGACCTCAACTATTTTGCACTGAGTCAAGTGAGAAATGTCTAAGATATTAAGCGTACAAGAGGTAGAATCTAAATATAACATGCAGATAAGCAAGTGTGAAATAAGTACGAGACGTTTTTCATTTATGTGGTTCACCTTTTATTGGGTAAAGCCTTGGCAGCTGTGACAACTCTCTCTTTATATGGAAACATAATGAAAGCACATATAATCATTCATAACCCCTAAGGGGAACAATTGGATCCACAAATCCCCAAGCAAATAGGAATCGTAAACTTAATTCTTCTTCCATGCATTGCCCGGTACACCTAACCCCTCTAGGCTTGATGGCTAGATAGAGAGACTCTTCGGGTGGTAGGATTTGTTCTTCAACATTGGTATAGTCCGCATAATGTGCTTTCAATGTGTCAAGTTGAACATAGTGACTTGTTGTGTTTTATTGTGTCATCTTTATTGTGTTTTTATTAGAGTGAACTTTAATTTCTTTTTATAGCATGTTATGGTATATGACATTTCCTACGTAGTTGGATTAATTCATATATATTCTATATATAGACACCAAATAATCCAAAAAATATATCTCTAAAAATATTAATAAGCCCACAATTAAGTTTGTTCACTATCATACACTGGTCTAGTTATATATCTAGCATCTCATATGTGCATGCGCACATATGCATGTGTGTATATATGTCCATATGAATGTATGTATGTATGTATGTACACATGCAAGTACATGTAATATGTATGCACACATATGTATATGTGCATAAATCTGTATGTATATATATGTAGATGTGTGTGTACATACACAAACCCAGACACACATATGTACAGATATATACACACATAAATATATACATATGTATGCACTACAAGAAAATTTCACTTATGCCAATGATGATATTAAATGTGGTCAAAATTTTCCATCTTTATAACGAGTTGATATCATTTGGAATTTTGTTTCCTATATGAAAATTCTTATTAATAAAACATGCAGCAATAATTTGTGCAATTAAAAGTTCTAGTTCTAATAAATGGAATTTTGAAGTGCGAAAGTTTAGGTATTACACAAATTAATTTCTAGATGCAGGGTAGTCGAAGAAGTATGGAAACATGTGTTCATTTCAACTACATAGATAATGCAAAAAATTGTACATGTCATATATCTAAAACATCATTGATATTGAGACAATAAAATTAAAACAACTTAGTCGTTGTTAAAGTAAGGTGGTCTATTGATACTTAAGACACTTATATCATTCATAAAAATTAGACAAGAATGATGAAATTCTAAAATCGACTTTGGAAATCAATAGCCAAACATATGAGGTAAATGCCTTGTGGGAATTATCTTTGTATGGCATATGGATCTTTTACGCATTTTTACTTGGTTGTGTAAAGCATGGGGCTCACAATATTAAATACATTCTCTATATCAAATACATTCTTTAAGGAATCAATCTTATGAAATTGAATTGTGAAACTTTCCTTATGGCCAAAACCATCTCAACCTTGGAGGAGATCCTCAATCAACTATCACAACAAAGATTCTAAAGTCCCTAGGTCATTCAATCACTGTAAAATGACTCATATAAAATTAAAGAGTGATTCTACATTGAGGCATCCCTATCATGATAGCAAATGATCTCTTCTACTCAACCTTATCACCATTGTCTAAATCATTTCTATAACTTTATCATTGTATGGTATTATGACTACTACAAGGCTACAAATGTTAATGACAGTGGTGGAACCAAAAGAGATTGGCTAACAAGGCAAATATATGCAGTATGTTGGAAGAAAATCCATACCGACACATAACAAGATATGCCATAGAATATATTTGCATATAAATAATGTAAATTTGTAGCATATTCTTGATTCCTATGTCCTCCTCAATGTCTATTAATACTACATAATTGAAAGAGACTTTTCCTTTTCTATACTTCAAGGACATAGTAAAGTCGTCCTAGGTTTTTGAAAGTTTCTCTATTATGGATCTTGAAATTTCTTAGAAGGTTTCGTGCCAACATAAACTAATCCTTAGAACCACAACAAAGCTCATGGGCATGTTATGCGAAGTACTTGCCCTCGAACATGGAGAACACAAGAAACTTAATATAGAGTATTCTCCAATCCTCATATCTTCCATATTATAAATCTTTACGATATTGTATCTACATAAAGTATCATATCACTTAATCATCCATCATCTTTTGACCATCTTAATTAATTTTGTTTCCAACATTTAAAAGCAATCAAAGTCTAAGAACATGGCTTACCAATGGTCATTAAGAAAATTCGTCTACATTGTTTCCAATGGTTAAAGTCCCAACCATCGAATTTGAAAGCCATATTGGCATATGAACACAAGACCTAAACCTTGAATTTGAATATGACATCTTAATAAAAATTGATTTAATATATTTCTCCAAGACAGTTTGAAGAAAATTAGTAAAAGCGCAAAATTAAAAATATGCATCAAAATATATTTATGTATAAATAGCATATATAACTTATTCAGCAAATTGATCTATCGTATTAAGATTACCATGGAAGAAATGAATAGGAAAAAATCACCACAAAAATCTATAGATCCAATCCGATCAAATACAGACGTGACATGATAATTAATAACATAGTGAAAAAATTAGAACAATTATATTGATCGAAGCCTTTATAGTGGAATTTACGTTAGAGGAATAATGTTCCCAACGGTATTGAGGCATGTGGCTTGATGTGTAACTCCTAGGGTCTGACGATCTACAGTTGCTCACAATGCATACTCATTCTCAATGTACACCACTCATGATCATCATCGGAAACACCTCAAAATACCCAACAATCTAGAGAAGAAAAAGATCGAACATGCGACAGTGTGGAGTGTTGAAACACACCCCTGCTCCACAAGGAATATTGAATAATGATAACATGCATCTTAGATAAGAATCTAACCATTGAATAATTAATCAAATTAATTTTTCAATTTCCAAAGCATCTCTAAAATAAAAAGATCAAGATATGAGATTTAAATTGATTATACGAGCTAGAGCAAAACCAGGAGCATGAGTATGTGCATGCAACTCTAGCTCTTCATGCCATCTTTATTGTCTAGCTACATATGGATTGGAAGGACATAGATCTATGTCCACCAAAGTTTTGACCATTAATAGTATGACGTTATCCAAAACTTACACCCATACACCAATTGCTTTTCAATCATGATCTCCCAAAATTGTGTAGCCAGTTTGGTATTATGACTCTTAATCCAACATAATATAACTAAATAAAATGATAAGGTGGGTGAAACTTGTCTTGTAAAGTTAAATATGCATATATATGATATACCATTATATAATTTTATGAAACTGGACAATTATTGCTCTTTGTTGTCCACCCACCACATGTTAGAAGCATTTTCGTACAATATTGGATTTATGTTTGCATACAATTTATAGTAAAAAAAGTGTTTGATATAATGGAATTCGTTGGTCACTCATGTTGGTAGGTTTACATGAAGATGAATTGGTTACGCATGATGCAACTCATATTTTGGTATGGGTATGGCTTAATCAATGGTGTGGTTCCCCTATTTCCTTTACTACATGTCTAACCATCTTCAAACCCGAGAAGTCAACAACAAATATAATCAAATTAATATATAAACAACATCATGCAATATCACATTTACCATTGCAACCCTCCTAATAATCTAAACACTTACTATTCACAAAAGTGTTACCCATCTTATTAAATATTTGAAAAGATTCATATTCTCTTTTTAAATTTATGATCTCCAATAAAAGAACCAGACTGGATTGAAATTAAGATTGACATGTTATTGCACGAGGCAGGTATCAACTGGCCGGACCTAAGGGCCCTCTATGGGACGAGATATCTGCTGCCATGACTCGTCAGGGATACAACCGAAGTGCAAAGAGGTGCAAGGAGAAGTGGGAGAACATCAACAAGTACTTCAAGAGGGTCAAGGAGAGCAGCAAGAGGCGCCCCGAGGACGCCAAGACCTGCCCCTACTTCCACCAGCTGGATGCTCTATATCGCTCCAAGTCCCTAGGCAGTGGCGCCAGCACACTTATCCCCTTTGAAGTCCCTCCTCCACCCGATCAACGTCCCTCGGATGGGAGTGCGAATCAAGTGAATGAGCTGGGAAGCAATGGTGATGGATCCGCAAGCGATGGAGGACAGGAGGGTACTTCTGTGGTTGAAAAGGTAAATGATCTAATAATCAGAAGAGTCATATGTATCTAGATTCTGACAATACATCACTGTGTTGGCTGACGATGATGTTATGCCATCGCTACTCATTTTGTTAGAAAATCTTATAATCAACCATTAATTATAGGAAAGGGATGAACAAATTCAAGCTTCCAGATGGATCTAACCGTTGATTTTAGTGATGGGTGAAATTCGCTAGCTAATTGTATAATATTTAGAATCAGGTTATTTTCATGCTGTAGATCATAGTTTAATTTTTGTTGTATGTGCTTCCATGCCCTTACAGTACAGTAGCCATGCTCCAGAATATAGAGAAAAGATGATGGATATTATAATGAAAGCAAAAGATTGATAATATTGTGAAAATCTTATGTTGCATGCATTTAAAAGATAAATGCTGAACGTATTTGTGATTTTTTTTTGAATCTTCTTAATTTGATAGCTTCAGCACCCTTATCAAGAACCAATGCAATTTGCGTCAATGCATGTGAAAAATAACTCTCTCTGTTGTCTTGAAGCCAGAAGACATCCTGATGGAGCTCATGGATGGACAGCAAATCGGTAGCCACCATCTCTTGAAGACGAGGGCATATACGGGGGAAAATCACAACGAAATGCAGGAGGGCAGCATTCGTGGTGCTGTCGAGGAAGACAGTGCCAATATTGTTGGAAAGCAAACTATGCCATCATACAAGTTAGAACTGATGAGGTTAAAGGTGAGTGGCTCCTCCATTTCCAATATGGACAATCCAACAACTGAAGGTTGTTCCCAATTCTTGGCCATGACACTCTGATATTAGGGTATATACAAGTATGTTTAAGCTATTTGCTGCTCCAGTATAGGCATTAGAGTATGTTGCATTCTTTCCAGAAATAAGCATTTCCTAAGAGGATGGGGTTACAGCTGCAGATTAATAGACCTTAATCTATTCAGATCATGTAATTTTTCCAATTTATTCTTTATGTGTATTGATTTGATCGCATTTCGAATCATTTCTGTTTCCATTAAATTGGTTCGTTTGTAACAGTACTCTTATCATTCATTTTTCAGTTTAGTGTACTGCTATCCATTTTGACAATGAAGTATGTCTGGTAGATGTAGAGTTAATGTTATCCTATCATGTGGGTTTGTTCCATATTGAAGTAGCGACACATGTTTTTTTAGGGGGTTGAGCCCTAGTCTTTAGAGTGGGAGCTCACTGCGTCTACCACCTGACCACAAAGTGGGTTCAGTAGTGACAGATGTTTTCTATCCCTTTGAGATGAATGTAAAGAATGAGTTCAATCATCTCTTCCCTTGGCTTTTTTTCCCTCGCTGAATTTTCCTGTGGTTTTGGTTGCTGGGATATAAGCCTATAACCTCGTCTTGAATGAATCTTGACGGACGGGAGTACAAATGTTTCAATCAAATTACATATCCGTTATAGGCACTTACATATCCTTTGCACCGTACGCACGTGATAGCATAAGAAGTTGATCATCATGTTCTTTCATGAGAGTGCCACGTCCTCGAAATTTTATGTTCTGTAAAATTTATGTTTTGCAAAATTTCTATGTACTGTTGATTGCTTTGTGGTCTCCATTTGCATGGATCGTTTCCCGACATATTGAGATCATGGCCAACACAATCACAAATTGTATCGATAGTGGTGTATATTTTGTTATATGTTACTATATTGTAATATAAGATGTCATTTATTGCTAAGTCATTTTTTATACGTAAAATTCAAAACAAATAACATATCCATTGCTATATCACTAGCAACAATTTAGATGGCAATGGCTATTCGTTGTTATTCTCATCAAAACTTTTACTAACTATTGATGAATCTCATGTTTGACACATTATTCTAGTTATTTAACCCTATATCTTAGCATATTCAATTAATTTAACCAATGATCAAATGTAATTACAAGATTTTGTAAATAATCAAGACTAATTATTATAAATAAATAAAATCTTTAATTATTGCATACATATGTTTATTATTTTATGGGATTTTTACTCGGCAGACTTTATAAACTTTGTCAATCACCTCCACGACATTTGAAACAACCTAATTCCTCCCTCGACCCTGTAAACTTGCCAACTCTTACCCCATGAACCCTCCGGGTAATATGTTTTAAGCCCGTTGAGGTTCTTGGGGTAATTTACAGGGTCGATGGGGGTAATTACGTTGTGCAAAAGGTCGTAGAGGCATTTTAAAACATTTATAGGGTCTGCTGGGTAAAAATCCCTTATTTTATTTATTTTATGTATTTTTTATGTTTAAAATCCCATAAAAACTACAGTAATATTTAAAATAATGTATTGTATATTAATTCCTATTCAAAAATATAAAAAATAACAAAACAAATAAAATTGGTATTTTATATTCACAAAAATAATACTATGTATATGTGATGTATTTTGATTTTGGATTCTACATTAAAATTGGAGATCTTGAAAAAAATACACAACTTTCATGCATAACACTTTTTATTTAAATGCAGAACACTTTTTATTTAACATCATTTCCTTTTTTATTCAATATTTATTTTTTATTTTTGAATTTTTTCTATTGATAGAAGTGATCGACTGAGGTACCTAACGTCCAGTCTAGGAGGGTCTGCGGTGTATGACAAGTCGGATCTGGCAATCATTGTATCGGCACCTCTCCCGACATTCGAATCTCGAATCAATCAAATCATCGATAATCAACCAACGATATAAATTACACAATGAATAAAAAAGGGGTGAAATATATTATATCCTATAAATAAATGTGTATAGCAAGCAAATATAGTGGTCGAACCTTTAGAGCATGGGGGATAGCTATAATTATTATTAATTAAAAAAATCATTAATAGTTGTTTTTTTTCTATTTTTTCTATTTTTTATTTTATGGGTTTTAAATTATATTTAATTTCAATGGATTTTTAATGGTTTCATATTTTTTATATTTTGAAATTTTAAGTTTATTTTCTTTTTTATTTTGCATTTTTAAATTTATTTTTTTATTTTTAAGATATAATATATATCTATATAATAATTATTATTATAGATATTATAAGTAATATATATGATATAATATATATGTAAATAAAGGAATGTCCTTTTTAATTTTTTAAAGGTTTTAAAATAATAAATATATTTTTATCTAATAATAATAATAATAATCAGTATATAACTATTATATAAGATATATATAGTATATATAAGGTTTTATAATTTTAAATATATATACTTAAAAACAAAAAAGAAAAAAGTTTTTGTATTTTTAATATTTTTCTCTATTTTTAGGATTTTTATGTAATTTTTTCTATTATGTATTTTTAATATGTTAAATTATACAAAAACATTGAATATGATAAATAGGCCAATTAGTTTTAGGTTTTAAAATTAGAGAATAAGTCTAAAAATTCCTAAATTTTTTTTAATACATACTATAAATAAAAATATACAACAAAAAGTATTTTTTTAGAATTTTTACAGGTAATTTTATAATTTTTGTTTTTATATACAAATAGGGAATAAATAGCTCTTTTTTAATTTTAGAAAATAGGAAAAATAAAATAAATGCCTAAATAAAAGTTGTGCATGTAAAAGCAAGATGAGAAGAATTTAGTAAAACTTTCCACATATTTAAATCACACAGGAGATATTAAAAAAAATAAAAGGACAAGAAATAAAATACAAACTTTGAAGGGGTATTTTTGCAATAAAAATAAAATGCAATGGTCTTGCATGCAAAATTTCCAAAATATAACACTAATTAAACAAGTTTTAAGATTAATTACAAATACTAAAAGCTAACGAGGCTTTTATGTAAAAAGCTTAAGCACCTCACGTAGGGGGGCACATGAGGTGACCCATAAGGCATTGATGGACGCTCGGGTGCGCCCAACGTCGGCCACTTAAGCACGATCGAATGGTCAGGGTTGACTAACGCTTCGACTCTAATCAACGCCTAGGATTAGACATGAGCGAGTCTTCTCATGCGATGGCTCTAACAAAGGCTGGAAGAACTCGGAAGAACAACCTCTGTGGGATGCTTCAATCATTTATTGCTCATTCCCCAACCACCTTCTTCTCTCCTGACACCCGCATCAGCTTCCTAGAGGAAGGGTCACGTCTGCAGGACCTCTGCAATAGCTCCAAGTCCCCTCGAATGGGACATGGAGGCTTCGATAACTCAACATCACATGGAGTAGAAGATAGGAGTCGACAGAGCTCCAGGTGGTTCATCAGGACTTGGCACCTACACCAAAATACTCTTTGGCTCAAGGCACAGTGCCTCGACCACTGCTTGAAGTTGAAATCATTGTGAGTGGATGGGGCAATGAAGCTTCATGTGGCAGAAGAAGTCAAGCTTCGATGGACCTAAATCTTGCAGTTCCATGGTGGTTTGATGAGAGCTGTTATGGAGAAGGTGAAGAGGAACGAAGATGAGGTGGAATGGAGGGTTGGGAACAGGGGATTGACAATGATTTCGAGTTGGAGAAAGAAGCTCCAGTGAACTTAAATCTAGAAATTACACTAAGCTATCAACTAATTAATTTAACTAACACATAATCTAAGATATATGAATAAAATGCTAAAGAAAAAAGCTAAAGAAAGCAGCTCGAGCCTAACTATTTCATGGAGCAAAAGAAGGCTCATCGGAGGAGCTACGGTGGACCTTGGTTCACCAGGATTTAACCCTTCTCCACGTCTACAAGAAGGGGATGAAGTTGTTGTCACCAAGATTAATCAATCTTAAGGTTCCTATTGGGGTTACGGGAGGAAACATGGATCGAAAGGAAAAAATAGGTGTGGAGGGATAATTTATGTATAGAGTGAGGGGCAAAAGGGGCAAGGCGATGGCGTACGGGAGGAAGGTGGTTGGTGGAAGCTAGAGGTAAGGTGTGGAAGAGGGATGAGGGAGGAGCAAGAAGGTGGAGGTCTCGAGGAGGAAGGGGGTATGGAGGAATACCAAAAATGGGCCAAGATCGGGAACCCGTGAGCTCTAACAGAAGCCAGAGGGGTGGGAGGTATTGTTGACACGCAGATAACAAAAGATGCCCTCTGATTGGTCCACATGGAACAATCAAGAAAATCCGTGACAAGAACCCCTTATTAATTCATTTAAAAATAATAGATGATTTTATTAAATAGAAGACAAGATACAAAAAATGTTTATTTATTTATGAGGTAATTTTATTATGATTTTTATTTATTTTTACAAAGTTATTTATTAAGTGTTAATCTTTACATGTATATATAGGTATATTTACCTGTATTTAATTATTTTATTTTTATTTTGTATTTTATATTTTAATATTTCATTTTAATATTTTATATATTTATAGTATATTTACATATACATATATCTGCATACTTTTATTATATTTTTTTGATTTTATTTAGTTTCTTAATCAAATAGGGGTGTATAATATATAGGTATAGTATACTTATATATTATTTATCATTATTTAATGAAATTTTCATGCTTTTATTTTGTGTTTATTATTTAAATATATTTAAAATATTAGTTACAAGTATTTTCAAATATAAGAAAGCTACAAATAGAAAGAATGATTATAATGAATAAAATATACATGTATACAATACAATAGGGATCCAAAAGTCAACTTTTGCCTTTGAGCTTCATTTTAGATGAAACCACCTTCATTAAATAGATAATTAGATTTAAGAACAATAACTTGAGTTTCGTCAATTTTGAATCTGCATGGAGGAGATACATGTATGTAAAGTTTTGTTTGCGGTGTTTTGATCTGTGTGTCCCAGGTGCACCGTGTCTTATTTTATGTGCAATAAATTTTGTATTTTTCTTTGTATTTTTATTTACAAGTTTTGTGTTGAGAGTTTTATTATTTAGGTGTAGAAAAAAGAAAATAAAATAGGATCAAAAAAGTTATTTATTGGTAAATAAATTAGGGTTTTTATGTGTATTTTTTGTACAGTTTTACTGCCCTATCTCCCCAACTTTATTCCTTATCGATCAAGTCGATATTTCCTTGGTCTTGAGGTCTAGGGTCATACAATATCTTTGACACTTCATTTTTCTTTTATTTCCTTTATTCTTTTATTTTGGGATTAAATACATGTATTTATACAGTATTTCTAGGCCAATTTATGTGTGTTATTTTGTACAAATCAATGTTATATACATGCATTAAACTAGGGATTTAAGGCCAACATGAAAGAATAAATGTGATGAAATGGAGATTCATCACCCCCTATACTTACCTTTGTTAGTCCCTTGCAAACACTTATGACAATGATTGCAAAAAAAGGAAATTAAGAAAATAAAAGAAATAACTTGGAATGATTTTGACTTTTTTTATCTTCATAAAATCAAAGTTTGGAGCTCAGTCAGACCTTTTGGAGTTTAGGTTTGGTCGAAACCTTATTGGGAATTGGACTTGAAATTCAATAGCCTCTAACTACAAAACTCTATCCAAGTCTCCACAAAAGACAGGTTAGGACAAGTCTACATCATACACAGACCCTTATGACTATGAGTCTATCTTATACAGTGTAAGTGATATCTAGCTCTTCTTGGCTGAAGTGGTAAAGAGACAATCTTCTCCAACATGGTGACCCTAATTCCCCAATCTATCAACTCTTTTCTCGAGGAGCGGGGTATTTCCTTATAAGTTCAAGTACAACGGGCTCGAGAAAAGGAGGTGGAGAAGAGAATATATGGTAGAAAGTGTATATGCTTATCCTAGGATGCTTGACCAATGTAGCCAAGTCATCCAGCTACATGCTCACATGTATCTTTGACTTTGAAGCACAAGCTAGCTTATTGAGTACATACTCTGACGGGAAATCGATTTTTCTTTGATTTTTGTCCATCTGTTCTTTTTGGAGTTTTTATTGCATTTTTAATACTATTTATAACAGAATTTATATAAGGACTTTTTCCTCCAGATTCAGTAGACTATCCCTCTTTTAAACTTTATCGCAACCCATAGCATCCCATCCTTGGACCTTGTCGCTATTGGATTGGGTTGGGGTACAATGCTCATAGATTGTGACTTCTACGTTTCCATTCACCTGTGTCTCATGCCGACAAATCCAACCTCTACCACGTCAACTAAGTTGAGCTAAGTGTAAGGTGCATATGTCCAAGTTAGGTCACTGTCAGCAAGAGTCATGTATGTGTTTCGAATATTCTACTTAGGCGGTCAAGATGACAAATGAAATCGATCTTGTGGTCTCAAAGAATTAAATCTAGCATTACTGGAGTGCCTCAATTCCAGTTCCTATAAGATTCCTGTGATTAAGTAGATTAAGATCCAACCAAGCTCCAATTTCAGATTTTATTCCAAACTAGTTCGATTGTCATTATCAATCAGAAAAATGCAAATACAATTGCAAGAAAATATTTTTGTGAACTATTTTCTAATTTTGAACTTTTTATGGATTTTTCAAAAAAAATGGCAAATTTTTATGAGATCTTGAAAATATTTTGCAATTTTTTTTAGGTTTTTGAGAAGTTTGAAAATTTAAGGGTTTTTAATATGGGCTAGTGGAAGGTGTATATATAAATATTTACACGGGAGTGCATGCATATTTATAAGAATTGGGTGCAGAATTTACACTAAGAATTTATACAAAAATTAATTGTTAGTTGTTATTCACAGATTTATATATACTAGGGTTATCTCTATATGTAAAGAATTTTACTATATACAAGGTCCTCAAAATAATTTGAAAACATTTTTGCAAATATCTTGAAGACTTTATTTTAAAAATTTTTACAAACATTTCATAAACATTTACAAAATTTAAAAATTATTTTGCGAGGATTTTTCAAAGGTATAGATAGATTTCTCAAAAAACAATTATAAGCATTTTTCAAACCAATTGAGTTTTCAACATATTTTATTCAAACAAATGAAACAAATTTTGCAAATATTTACAAATGATTTTTACAAAGATTTGAAAATATTTTACAAAAGTTTTCCATACGATTTTCAAGAGATTTTTCAAGTCATTTTACAACCATTTTCTAATCATTTTCCAAAATATTTTTAAACTGAATTATTAGTCAAAAATATTTTAAATTTTTTTGTACATATTTAGGGTGTATTCTTTACAGTTGATTTATTGTATCCTCTGACCCAATATAGTATTTTAACCATATTATTAGAAATGCTAAAGTACGAGTTATGGGTGAAGTATATACAATGTATATACGACATGCAATAATGTGTCTAAAAATAACGATTACCTAGAGATTGATGGGAGACGGGAAACAAGCTGTGCCACAAATCCCTTTTGGATGGTAAATCCAATTCTTTGAATTATACTTAGCACGAACTATGTCCTCATAATGATAAAAGAGAAAAAGGAAGACATAACCCGTGCTGAGTACAGGAAAGTCTATCTTACAAGGAATGAATAAAGAATAAGAAGTCGATCCCCCTCTCTATACTTTGGATGAAGTATATCTTAAGTATAACACTTATGTATGGGATGAATGAAATATGGAAGAATGAAATTAATTTAAAATTGAAATGAAAAGAATAAAAGAAGAAAATCAATCAAAAATATTTTTGGCTGCTTTGAACCTGCTATAGTTGCTGAGAGATCTTCATCAAATATAACTTGAATTGAATCGACAACGACCAAGAATGTGTCGTGCTCTAAATACAACTTCAGCAACTGACCATTGACAATTAATAGTTGCATGTCAGATGACAATTCTGATATGAGGATACTTCCATTGTCATGTACAGTTCTGACGATGTATGGCCATGTCCATTTACTCTTCAATTTTCATGGGAATATCTTCAACTTCGTATCAAACAACCACACTTTCTGTTTATGCTCAAAGGTCTTTCATCTGATGTGCCAGTCATGCCAGTGTTTGACCTTCTCCTTGTACATTAAGTTGTTGTTGTATGTGTATTCTCAGAATTTTAGGAGCTTGTTCAGATCTATCTTCCTGTTATGACCACCTTTCTTTGAGTCGAGGTTGCAGATGTTCACTGTCCACATAGATTTGTGAATTAATTCTATGGTCAGATGGCATGGCTTTCCATATACAAGATGATAGAGTGACATGCCTAAGGGAGACTTGTAGGTCATCTGAAAATACCATAGAACCGAGTCTAGGAGTTGTGACATGTTCTTTATGTACGGCCTAACAAGTTTCTGCATGATCGTCTTGATTTCTCTATTTGATAATTCTGCCAAGCCATTAGATTGAGGTGATAAGGAGATATGACACGATGATCGATGTTTTACTCCTTGAAAAGTTCCTTAACCTCTTTATATAGGAAGTGGCTACCCATGTCTGAAATGAGAATCTTCATTATCTCGAACCATGAATTTATGTTATATTTCAAAATCGACAGATTGTTCGGCTATAAACGACTCGAGCAGGGATAATATTCACCCAGCGTCTCACGTAATCCACGACAAATAGAATGTACTCATAAACTTGACTATTAGAAAACGGGTCCATGAAATTAATACTCCAAGCATCGAACACATCAGAAATCTTGGTGAATTTAAGGGGCATAGAGTCTTTGGCACTGAGGGTCCCCCCCATCTTCTGATAGTCAGTGTATCATTTGACATATGTTGTAGCATCCTTGAAAAGTGTAGGCCACCAAAGGCCACATCGTAGTATCATTGTTGTCATTCTGCTTCCATAATGGTGTCCTTCAGATTCGAGCTTATGATAGTACTCGAGGACACTTGCGTACTCCTCCTGAGGAATACACTGACGCCATATGAAATCTGCTCCCTCCCTGAATATGTAAGGATCTTCCCACTAGTAAAAATGGATATCAGACAGGAATTTATCCTTCTTGATTCTCATCCAATCTTGTGGAACCGCCCTAGATACAAGGTAGTTCACAATATAAGCATACTAGAGGAGAGATGTCATGCTGGGAATTGATTCATCAGGGAAGGTTTCCGTAATCGGTGCACTCTTCAATTGAGTATCTCAGCATCAATTCTATATAAATGATCTGCTACCACATTCTGAACTCCAGGTCTGTCTCCGATTTCCGAATCGAATTCCTATAGGAGAAGGATCCATCTGAGTAAGCATGATTTGACATCCTTCTTTTGTTGTAGGTATCAGATAGTAGAGTGGTCAGTAAAAATAATAACTTTGTATCCAAGAAAATGGGATATGAACTTCTCCAGGGTGAGAACCACTACCAACAATTCTTGCTTTGTAACTATACATTTTTTGTGCATCGTCAAGTGTTTTGCTGGCATAGTGAATGACATAGGGAAACATTTCTCATCTTTGTCCTAACATAGCCCCAACTATGATGTCCAATGCATCAGTCATGATCTCGAATGGGAGAGACCAATCGAATGGCTATAGGATTTGGAGCATGTGTGACTAGATTTGTCAACTGATAAAAAGATTGGAGAGCCTTCTGATCAACATTGAATTCGGTCTCCTTGCACAAAATCTCGGTGAGAGGTCGGGCGATCTTGCTGAAGTCTTTCATGAATCTTCTGTAAAAACGAGCATGCCCAAGGAATGACCTCACATTCTTCCACTTCGAGATGGCTCTAGTTTGGAAAACACATCCACCTTCGCGGGTCGACTTTCATGCCAAGCTTGGAAACGACATGGCCCAGCATAATCCCTATAGTGACCATGAAGTGTCTCTTTTCCCATGATAGTACTAGATTGACTTCACATCATTTCTAAAGTACTCTATCTAGGTGCATAAGACAAGAATCAAAATTTTCACCATAGACTGAGAAATTATCCATGAAAACTTCGATAAAACTACCGACCACATCAGCAAAGGCAACTAACATGCACCTTTGGAATGTTGCAGGGGCATTGCACAATTTAAAGGGCATTCTTCTGAAGGCATAGGTGTTGACTGGACAAGTGAATGTAGTTTTCTCTTGGTCCTCAAGGGTGATCACCACATGGTTGTACCCAAAGTACCCATATAAGAAGCAGAAGAACTCCTTCCCGGCCAATCTTTCAAGCATTTGATCGATGAACGGAAGAGGAAAGTGATCCTTCTTCATTGTTTGCATTAAGGCATCAGTACTCAAAACGCACGCACCACGATGTCAGTACTCGAGTAGAAATCTCCTCTCCTTGGTCGTTGGTAACCACGATGATCCCTGATTTCTTCGCACACGTAGAGGGTCCACCCATTTTGAGTTGGAGATGAGATAAATAAAACCTACTTCACATCACTTCATTATTTCTTTCATAACCATATCCCATAGGTTTAACCTCTGCTGGAATTCATAGGACGGTTTGAAATCATCTTCTAAATAAATATGGTGTGAACACAAGGTTAGATTTATCCCTCAAAGATATGAAGCTTTCCATCCAAGTACCTTGTGATTTTTCTCTAAAACCTCGAGCAATTGAGATTCCTAATCCAGGGTCAACCTACTGCTGCTGATGATCGTATACATGTTCTCATCACTCGTATGGAAAGTATACTTTAGACCTATCAGGAGCTGTTTTAATCCAAGTAATTGTGTAGTGTACTCTACAGACACTTCTGAAACAGTGCTAGTAGGGGATTGGTTTGCTGCAATGAATGAGGTGTTGTCCACCTCTGTCACTCTTGGCTTTGACAAAAATATACCGAACATGTCTGCAATGAATTCTTCTTGTTCGATTTGGCTTGAATCTTCTTCGAATAGGCTGATCAATGACTTTGATTCTGACACCCAATCGACAATGGGTCAAGGTTGACTATGATTTCTAGGTCCTTCTCTGAAGAGAGGATTTCCTGTTTCAAAATGTCATTCAATGAAAGTTGTTGCTCACTGATATCCACAATGTCATAGTCTTCAGCTGTTGATTCTGTCATGCCTTCATTAGATGTGGCTTTCGGCTCATTGATCATTTCCATTGTGACTCGGTCACTACATGCGCGAAATATGATCTTTCCAGACCCATAATCAAATACTTCTTCGGTTGTTCGAAGGAAATGTCTACCCACAATAATAGGGGTCTAGAGTAACGGTATAAGAGAATCCATATCCAGGATAGAGAAGTCCACTGGGAAGCGCATATCCTGTACAGTTATGATAACGTCCTCTAATAAACCTCCACGATGCTTAATGGACTGATCAGCAAATTAAAGGATCATTCGTGTGGGTTTAAATTGACCCAACCTGAATTCTTGAAGTAATGAGGAGGGCATGAGCTTTATAGAAGAACCGTTATCAAGTAAGCTTCGGTCAAAAGTATGATCAAATAGATGACGTCTGATTAAGGGTACTCCCTTGTCTTTCTTCTTCTGTGGGAGATTTTGATAACGTTGATGGTGGCCATTGTTAAGATGCGATTTTCTCCTCTGTTGTGTTTTTTCGTGCAGGGTTGAAGCTTTCACGCACATGTTTCTTTCAGACCTTTCTTTACTTCTTGCATGTATTCCATGGCCTTCAACAACGGTATTTCTAAAACAAGATCCTGAATTATATCAACAATGCCAGAATCAGATAAAGAATTTTTCAGATCTTTAATATTTTAGAATTTTTGATTGCATCAGGAAAAGAAATATTCTTAGAACCAAAGTCATTGTTCTTAATTACATCATTATTTACATATGACTGACTGTGAGGTGTATAATCATTCAAAATTTGCAAAAATGAATCTACATGAGCTTCAACTTAACTGGTTGGCTCGAGAGTTGCTGCTGGTGCTTTCTCCTGGGCTGGATCAGGTTGGCTTGGGCTTTTATTCTCTTTTTGATGATTTTCTTTTTGCTTATTTTTTGGTATTTTTTCTTATGGTGGTGGTAGTCTGGTGTTGCTCCTCCATCATCTTCATCATCACCCATCACTACTGCTGGTCCAACTAATGCAAAAGACAACGACTCGCTAGAAGATGATTTATTCCTCTCTTTTTCTATGGCAGATGGTTGTAGTGTCGTACCGCTTCTAAGAGTCACAAATTTAGACAATATAAATTCTGAAATACCTGACTCTATCGAACTGAATGGCACATCATGAACTACCTGCTCCTTTCATTTGAAGTTGTTGTGGTTGGCCTCTACATGAATTGGAATATGAGTTTTGGTTGTAGTGAGGTCATCGAGCTTCTGGCTCATCTCTGCTAAGCCTTTTATAAGTTGGGCCAAGCAGTCGAGAGATGGGTTCACAAGAGCAACCTCAGGTTCAGTGTGCTAACTGCACTAGTTCTGATAATGTTGTGGAGGTTGCGAATGGGAAAATTGAGAATTGTATTGAGGAGGAGGATGTTGATAATGCTGAGGAGGAGGGAGGTTCTTATTGTTATGAGAAGCCGCATAATTGTGATGCAGCCAGTACTGGTGGTACAAAGGCTGCTGATACTGGTGATTATGTCTCCAAGTGTTCTAATATGGTGGAGATTGTTGTAGAGGTTGCTGGACAAACTTCCCACCAGAAGATTGGTGATACGGCCAAATTGCAGAGGATTGACCCCACTATTGTCCGCTTGGATGGTCCAGTTGTGTGTCATTATTCCAGATGTTGTTCAAGTCTTGGATTTGGAGTGAGGTGGGAAAAATAGATCCACATAAGATGGGGGTTGGGGTATGGGCTAGTAGACGACAATCTGCTGCTACGACGGTTGTAGTGGTTCCTAGTCCGTAGCTTGCACGTAGTATACGTGCTTGACTTGAGGCTGCCCTGAACTCAGTTGAGGTGGTTGTGGTAATGAAGGCTCCTTCTGCTCAGCGGGAGTCGCAACTGATGGGGTCGCAGGAACTGCATTGATGGTGCTAACCATCAGCTCCAACTGTTTGGTAATATGTTCCAGCTTGTCCAGGTGCTAGGTTCTCTATTAGATCACATACAATTTCTTCAAGTCATGTGATCTCTTTGAAATGATATCAACTTTGGACAGGTGGCTCCTGATTATGCTGTGGTTGGAGCTCTCGTCCCTGTCCGACTCATGGGATGCCGCCATGTTCACTAGCTTGGGGTGGATCTGAGGTTGATGTTGATAAGCACATGATGAGGATAATGTGGCCTCTCCTTCGGCCATTTCTTCAAATATCTGCTAGATGACGTCGTCATCCTTGTTGAAGTGAGATCTGCCACATGCAGCATCAACAAGCCTTTAACTTTCTTGTGTCAAGCCCCCAAAGAAATGTTGGACCAAGCTGGTCCGAGTAATGTCATGATGGGGGTACTTCTCTTGCAAATCTTTAAACCTCTCCAAAGCTTCATGAATGCACTCGTGTTTCCCTAGGAGAATTTACTGATACGAGCTTGCATCTAGTTGGGATGACCTAGAAGGTAGAATTTGTGGAGGAACACAAACTTTAGTACCTTCCATATCGTCACTACCTTCCCCAAATGATTTATCCAATACAAAGCCTTGTCATGAAGGATGAATGGAAAGGCAAACATTTTAACTACACCTAACGGGATGTTAGGGTAGTGAATTGTGAGGTAGATTCGTCAAAACTGCTGGACATGGATATAAGTCTCTTCATAGGTGTTCTCATGGAAAGAGGGAAGAAGAGCCAAGAACTGCAGCTTTAGCTCAAAGTGTCCGTGGAGAAAGGGAATCTAAATCAATCATTTCCAGCCAGGATTGCATGTTTGCTTGATTGTAAGCCTAGGAGCCTCTCTTTTTGGTTCATCATCCACTTCATGGGGTCCTCTCTTTGTTCATCATATTTTCCTCCTCCTTATTGGTTCTCTCTTTCTCTCTTCGGGTCAGTGAGCATCTCGGTAAATGTGATCTGGGCGAAAGCATGATCTGTAAGTTGTTGTTGGATGGCCTGAATGGAAGCTAGCAATTGGGCATTCACTACATTATGATCTGGTTGAGGATCGTCTTTTGGTTGCTAGGGTCCCTTCCTTTTCCCTTGAGGAGCCATCTCTGAATTGGACTCAGAGGAATATATCTGAAGGGGGTCCAGGTTTGGCTCTTGATATGCATAATAAGACGCACCCCGATCATACGGGCAATCTTGGTCACCAGATGAATTGATGAGTCTCGAATTAGGTTCAATTCCAAACAAGTGTGAATGGAGTACTTGATACTAAGTGAAATCGATCTCCATCCTCAAAGGGCGAATGGCAGGACAAGAGTAATCCCAACTTATTAGAGAATAAGACGAGTAGTCGAGAGAGCAGTTCGCAAAGTTTGAAATGAGTACTCAAGAATCGCCTCGAATTGTCGTATATGTCGAATTCATGAAATCAATGTGCGTGTCAACAGGGTCCTGACTAAACCATCCATGAGTCAACATCTTGGAATAGAATAGGAACATATGATGATAATCTAACATGTGATTAGCAAAAGGATGAAATGAAGAGGAGATCAGGAGAAGGCTCAAATTGAGCAAAAGATAATGAAATGAAAACATAAGAAATGAAAAATGGTGCAAGTGCGTGGAACTGATCTTTGACCTAAATCTAATTCAAACAAATACAATGCAAAGGATTCACCAACTCAACCTTGTGAAGCCGTAAGAGTTCAACTATTTTTATCTTTTAAATTTTATTATTATTCAGGAAAAATTATAGCAATTCCTTAGAGGTTAACCCTATATAAGAGTGAGTACTACTAGAAAAGTATCTCGTACTTCCCACTTCCTTTGTAACATGTAGCATGTACTTTTTAAGAGAATCCTTGCTATTGAGTCTAGATCTACTAAGATAAGGAATAGAGGAGAAAGTCGATAGGCGAAACTGATACTTCCTCCTTACGGGTGATGAATCTCCATTTCATTACCTTTATTCTTTCATTTTGTCCTTAAAATCCTAGCTAAATGCATGTATATATCATTAATTTATCAAAATAAACACTATGTAATTTGTACAAAATATTGTATATTGATTTTATTTAATTCCAAAATAAAAGAATAAAGGAAGAAAAGAAAAAGGAATGAGACATCATAGGTGTTTAGTAACCCTAGACCCCTAGACCTAATCATCATGATGACTTGGCTGACAAGGAATAAAGTATGGGAGATAGGGAAGATGAATTGTACCGAAAAGACACCAAAACCTAATTTTTAATTCATTTATAATTGATTTTTGGGACCTATTTTATTCTCTATTATGTATACTTAAAATCAATAACTCTCAACATGAATATTGTAGATAAAAATACAAAGTAAAATATAAAATTTAGTTCATATAAAAATAATGTACAATGTGCACGGGACACACAAATAAAAAAAGGCAAAATAAAAACTTCACAGATTTGTATCTACTCCATAATGTATCAAAATGAACAAAATCATCTTTCATTTTATATAACTTTTAATAAGCTATTTAATTAAGGTGGTTTCATTTAATTTGGAGCTAAGATGCAAAATTTAGGTTTCGAGCTCATATTGTGAAATATACCTTTATATTTTATTCAATATATTTATTCTTTGTATTTTACAATCTTTTCTATTTTTATAATAATGTAAATATTATTTTAAACATATGTACATAATTAAAATAAAATAAAACCATCAAAATAAAATTAAAATAAACAATATATTTAAATACATAGGTAAAATATACATGTCTATACGTAATTTATATATACCTGATTAATTAAATACACATACAAATTCAAAAAAATACAATAAAAATATCTTATTGTGTATAAAAAGAAATCAAAAAATATAAAATACTTGAAAAAATAGGAAAATATAAAATAAAAATAAAATACCAAAATACGTGTATTTATACCTATATTTTACATGTAAATATCAACTTGTAATATAAATCCTCATAAAAATAAATAAAAATATGTATAAAATACTACATTAATTTATAAACATTTTTTATTTTAATAAAAAATATTTAATTCATTTGCTATTTATTTTTTATTTACCAGGTTTTTCTGTCCGGGAATTTTCTGGTATGTCCACGTGGGCCAACCATAATGCTCCCCATGTTGACTCAGGTCAACACCCCCTCTCTCTTCCTCAGGCTCCGGCCTGTTAGAGCCAGCTTCTTCGACCCTTTTTCGCTTGACAACATCATCTCCTGTCATGGTGTACCGCTTGATTTCTGGAGATTAGATCTCCCTAATTCCAGCCAAGGCTTAAGATTCCATCAATCTTCCTTCATCCAGAATCCTCGATCAAAGTTCCATGTTTCTTATCTTATAAATAAGCTCCTCTGGCTTCCTTCTCAACTTTGATCCTTCTTTAGTGCCTCTTAGCCCCTCATAATCTGTCCAACCAATTCCTCTTAATGATAGCTTGAGAACCAGAGGTTTTGCAACGAGGAGGAGGTGCAGAGGAGTGATCCACCACCACCATCGGAGGAGCTCCGCCAACAGGTCCAACTTCCTCGACTCCGATCGAGTCGAGGCCCGTTCGTTCTATCATAGATACATTTCTGCTTCTAGTTTTTATTATTGTATCTAGTTTTCGCTTTAATCTAGTCGCTAGCTTTAATTTCAAAAATCCTCAAATCCCTAGAGCATAAGCTCCAAGGCAATTCATTCTTATCCACTTGTCTGATCACCTCTATTTTAACCCAATTGTCTCCTCGTCATCTTCTCCATTGATCGCTCTAATCAGTTCCCCCAGATACATCGTGGATTTGGGAGTCGAAGCTCCTTCTACCACCCTTCGCCGGATCTCCACCTTCACCTCATCCCCGACTCTTTTTTGCCTAACCCCTTGGGCCGAGCAAGTAGCCCTCAAGCCAAGGAGCATTTTGGTGCATGTCCGTGACTATAAGAAGGCATCTGGAAAACCATCTAATACCTGGAGCAGCTCTAGGTCCTCAGACCTCGTCTGGGCACTCGAAGCTCCCTCACCTTCATCGGAGCACCCCACTACATGTGAAGGAGCCTCAAGAAGTGAAGCCACTTGCTCGATCAAAAGGAGGCAGCCTGGGCACAGAGAAACATTAGATCAAAGGTTGTGGATCGCTAGTTCCTCATGCGTTCTTCCAAACCCCTGCTCCGCCGTCCAATCAAGAGGACATCCTAGATCTTATATGGGTCATTAAATCTATTTGAAGTCGTGCCTGAGGAGAACCCTTGGATCAGCTATGTGGCATGATGACAATAGTCGGATCAAAGGACCTTAAGTGGTGAAATTTGTAAGTAAACCCTCCGACTTTTTTGTAATTTATAAATAATGCTATAATATTTTAATTTAGTTCAAAACTTTTAAAACATTTTGCATGTATGCCCTTAGTATTTTTTGTATTGCATTTAAGTCAAGTGCTAGGTCACCTCACATGGACCCCACGTGAGGGGACATGTTGGAGGTGTAGCCCCTCCCCCCAAATTTTGTAATTATTATTTAGTATTTAAAAATCAAGTTGAAGTTCAAACTATCTGGTTATTTTGCATATATGCCTAAGCTTTATTTTATTTGAGAAAGTACACATGATAGCATGATTTAATTTTATTTATGTATTTTTTATTAAAAAATATCTCATGTGCTCTAAAAGTTCTCAAATAAATAGATGTATGTGCATGATAGGAAGCTTGTTCACGCTATTATTTTTATTTGCCATTTTGCATGCATTTGTTATTTGTTAAAAATAAAAAATAGCTATTTTATTCCCTGTTTGACTAAAAAATACATAGAAATTATAAAACCTTTGCAAAAAAATCTGAAAATATTCCCTACTATCTATTAGCCTAATTTATACCTCCTAACCAAAAATCAAAATCTCAAAAGAAATTCTTATAACCTTTCTAACCCTAAAAAATAGAAATTGTTTGCAAAAACTCAAAAAATATTAAGCTATAATATATATTTTTCTATATATTCTATGTAGGAAAAATGATTTTTAGAAAATTTGAGACCATTTCCTATTTTTAAATCTCAAATCAATTATGCCTATTTTAAAAGGTTCATGTTTTGCATTATTTCTGATTTCAAAAATACAAAAACTGCAAAAAATTCTCAAAAATCCATAAAAATAAAAATATAGTTGAGAATTATAAAAAGATTTTATTTGGTCATTTTTTGATTATTTTTATCTATATTTATAAATACTATACCCTATATTCTCTATATACACTTATATATTATTATATATAGTTAATTTTATTATTAATTATTATAAATATAATAAATATATGTGAAAACCTTAAAAAAATAAAAAAGGACTTTTCTTTGGGTTATTTTCTAATTTTTATATGTTTTATATATATTCTACTATATAGTACTTATATTTTATATAGTATTTTATATACCTTATTATATATATTCTTATATATTTTTTATATCTTAATTAAACTAGAAGAAATTTAAAAATGATAAAATTAAAAATATAAATAAAAATAATATATATATATTATTTAATTTAATTAAAAACCCACAAAAACATTGATTAATTTTGTGCATACTTGTATACACATTTGCATTATTTCTTTATTTAAATAATTCATGCTACGTCGTGTTTTCCTTGTGTTCGACCCCAATCCGCTTATCCACTATACACGTTCATCGTAGGGTATAATAAATTTTGATCCACACACTTGATTTTATTGCTTGATTTATTTGATTGTGGGTTGATTGTTGAATTTAGCTTGGGATTCTTGGGAGAGGTCAATTTAGTGACTGTGTAGCTCTCCTTGTGAGCGCACACGACACTCTCCTCTAGGTCTTGGCTATATCAGTTGGGTACTTTGATGTGGGACGATGAGACAGACACACTCGTAAAGGTATGGCCTAATCTCAATATTCAGACTAAGTCTGCGAGAAGACGAAGCCGTACTCGCCTACATACGATAGAAGCACCAATACTTCATGAATCCAGTCAACAACAAGCTAGTACCTAGAATGGGATTTTGGCTTTATATCCTAGGGCCGTGTCTCACTTTGCCTGGAGTGTACCTGAAAATAATATAGGCTTTATAAATCCAATGCAATGACATCCATTACAAATTTTATTTAGGATCAAAGTTTTATTAGCAGTCCTCTTATTTTTATTTTTGTATTTTTCACTTTTTTGGGTATTTTGCAAGACAATATCGCCTAATTGTTTTTGGATTTTCTTTAAACCTAAGTGAATAAGAAATAAAGGGAGATAGATAAAAATCATTGCATGTTGATACTAGGATGGATGTCTCACCCTTGTAACAGAATGTTGTATACTCAGTAAGAAAACTCACAGTGCTTCCCATCGCTATCCATGCAGGATGCATGACAAGAAAATTAAATTTACACTGCATGCAGTATACAAGCCAATGAAATCACCCTTGTAAAAAATTTCTATTATCGTGAAGCACCAATTTAATTTGACTAAGGTCCAAGCGAAGAGACTATAGGTACATGCATATATTATGGCTTGGACCTAAGTTACTCGATCAAGAAATTCTAAAGACTAAGGGTTCATTCACATAAAACAAATGAAAATAAAGACTGAAAACTCAAATCGTGGAAAACAAATAAAAATAAAGGGAAAATAGGGAGAACAAAAGGTAGAAGACGGTGAAAACGACACGAAAATCGCACGGGCCTCCAAGTAAATAATCACTTGATAAAATAGGCCCGAATTGTGCCAGAATGTTCAAGTCCATGTATCATTACAAATTAATAATACGAGTCACTTTCTGATGAAAATAACATAAAAAAATCTACACTAATGATATGCTGATATGAATTCTCTTTTGTCTCATTCTTGTTCTCTCCTACCGGCTTAGCAATAAAAGCCGGTATCTGCTCTGCTTGGCTGCTTCGGCCTCCTAGAAGGCTGTCCTTGCGTAGAGGGCCCTTGAAAAGAAGACAACATAAGAAATGTTCAGAATAGATAATTAATTATTTGAAAAAGAAATAAAAATAGAAAATAAGATAGCTAATATGCACAAAAATGCTATCATATAAGTTGCTCCCCGGAAACGGTGCCATTTGATTAATCAGATGATTGAGGAATGTAGTATCCGATCTTTGAGGGCTTGCGATGTCCGACAAGTCAAATACGGCAATCGTTGTATCCGTGCCTCTCTTGGCTCCCCAACAATAGCGCCATTTGATAGAAGTGATATAAATAATGAGAAACCGAGCAGACCCCATAGGTTGAACAGATACTTGATGAAATGGGTCTGCGAATGTCCAAGTGTTCAAGTAACTATATTATTACAAAGTATATTACAAAAATAAAGTGTGTATCTCTCATAAAAAAATAAATAAAAATCTACCCTAGGCTACTGATAATATGCACTGCTCAGACTCTTTGATCTTCTCTTCTGCTCTCTCTTACTGGCCTGCGAAGAAGGGACCGACCTCCACTTTACTTGGCTTCCTTGACATCCTAAAAGACCATCCTCACATAGAGGACCTCGAAGAAAAGTCGACAAGAAGAGTTGATTAGATCATATAAACAATTATTCAAATAAAAGGAATAAAAGCAGATAAAAATGCTGATAATATATATAATATCCTATCCTATCAGTTGCTTCCCAGCAATGACGCCATTTGATATATTGACCGAGGTACCTAACATCCAGACATGGAGGGCTTGTAGTGTCCGACTAGTCAGATCCAACAATCATTATATTGGCACCTCTATCGACACCAAGATCTCGAATCAATCAAATCATCAACAATCAATCCACGATATAGATTAAACAATGAGTAAAATACGGGGTGGAAATTATTATACCTTAAAAATAAATGTGCATAACAAGCAAGTTTAGGGGTCGAACCACTGAGAGCACAAGGGATAGGTATAATTATTATTAATAGATAAAATCAATAAAAATTATTTTTGTATTTTTATGCTTTTTAAAATTTTTATGGGTTTTCCATAATATTTAATTTTTTAGGATTTTTCATGGTTTTGTGTTTTTATATTTTTTGAAAATTTTTATTTCTTTTTATTTCTACAAATTTTTAATTTCTTTTTATTTTTAAGATATAATATTAATAGTAATAATATTTTTATAGATATTATAAGAATATAATATATATTAAAGAGCATTCTTTTTTAATTTTAAGAATTTAAATATATTAAATATCTTTTTAAGTAATTATAATTAGTATATAAATAAGATATATATATATTATATGGTTTTATAGTTTTAAATATGTAATATGTAAATATACTTAAAATTCAGAAAAGAAAACATTTTTTATTTTAAATATTTTTCTCTCTTTTTGGGATTTTTGTATAATTTTTTCTAATCTTTATGTATTTTAACTTGTTAAAATATACAAGCCAGTAACTATGATAAATAGGCTGATTAGTTTTGGTTTTTTAAATAGATAACAAGTCCGAAAAATCCTAAATTTATTTTTAATATATACTATATGATATAAAAAATATAGAATAGAAAATTATTTTTTAGAACTTTTAATGGCAGTTTTATATTTTTCGGATTTTTATAAGCAAATAGAGAATAAATAGCTCTTTTTTGAATTTTAGAAAATATGAATATAAAATAAAATCTTAAAAAACGTTTATGCATGTACAAGCAAGATGAGAGGCATTTACTAAAAGTTCCTAGCATTTAAATCACAAAGGGTCTATTTAATAAAAATAAAAAGATAAGAAATAAAATACAAGCTTAGAAGGCGTATTTTGTAATAAAAATAAAATATGAGGGTCTTGCATGCAAATTTCTCAAAATATAACATTAATTAAACAAGTTATATAACTAATTACAAATTCCAAAAGCCAATGGGGATTTTATTCAAAAATCTCAGCGCCTCACATGGGGGGGCACGTAAGGTGAACTGGCAAAGGACCCGTTTGTAAATAGCTGGTAGTTTGGGGGGTCCCTTACAAATATAACACAAATATTTAATCTTTGCTTAGTATTTACATTATTAAAAGATAAATACAGAAAGCCGACTAGGGGTATTCATGAATTACCGCATAAGGCGCTGATGGACGGCCGGGCGCACTCCACGTCAGCCACTTAAGCACAATTGGACGGTCGATGTTGAATAACGCTTCGACTCTGATCAGTGCCTAAGATTAGACCTGGACGAGTCTCCTCATCTGATGGCTCTAATGAAGGCTGGAAGAACTCAGAAGAACAAACTCTACGGGTTGCTTCAATCGATGATAGCTCGCTCCCCCGACCACCTTCTTCGTTCTTGATGCCCACAACAGCTTCCAGAAGTTCAACCACATCTGCAGGACCTCTCCAATAGCTTCCATGTCCCCTGCAATGAGACCTGGGGGCTTCGATAACTCAACACCACCTAGAGTAGAAGATAGGAGTCGAAAGAACTCTACTTGGTTCCTTAGGGCTTGGCACCTGCACCAAAATACTCCTTGGCTCGAGGCGAAGTGCCTCGACCACTTGTTAAAGCTAAAAGCATAGTGAGTGGGTGATGAATCTCCATTTTATCACCTTTATTCTATCATTTTGGCCTTAAAAACACTGCTAATAAATGTAAATAACATTATTTTGTACATATTAACATTCATTATTTATTCTAATTATTGCATACAAAATATTGTTTTAATGTCAGAATTAAAGAATAAAGAAAATAAAAAAAGAATAAAATACCAAAGTTATTTTATGACCCTAAACCCTGAGACCTAGGCATCTTGATGACTAGGTCGACAAGGAATAAAGTAGGGGGAGATAAGGGCCAATAATACAATAATAATCCCATTTATTCATTCATCATTTATTTATGTTTGGGACATATTTTATTTTATGCTTTTTATACCTCAAATAAATCAACGTTGTACATGAAAGTTGTAGATAATAATGTATAATAAAATAAAAAATGAGTTTGCACAAAGATAAGGTATATTGTACATTTTATATACAGAATAAGAATCCAAAAACCAAACTTCACAGACCCATATCTCCTAAATAAAAACTCAAAGTGCACCAAAAGCATTTTAATTTTATATAACTTTTAATAAGCTATTTAGTGAAGGTGATTTCATATTTTTTGGAGCTAAGAGATGGAAGTTTGGTTTTGGACCCCCATTGTACAATATACCTGAATAAAATATTTATTTTATTTATTCGCTATTATCTTTACAATTCTATAATTTCATAATTTTGTAAATATTGTTTACAATACATGTACATGTTTAGTATAAAATAAAACCATAAACAAAATACAAAATAAAATAAGTATACAAAATACATACACAAAATACTTATACTTATACATATATAATTTATATCCCTATTTGTTTAAGTATACAAATAACATCATAAAAATATAATAAAAATATATTTGTGTACCTAAAAATAAGTTATAAATATATAAAAATAAGATAATAAAATAATAAAACAAATATACAAAGTAAAAATAAAATAGCCAAAACATAGATGAATATATCTATAAATATACCCTTAAAAATTAACTTGCAACAAATGAACCCAAAAAGATAAATAAAAATCATATTAAAATACTACATAAAATATAACACTTTTTATATTATAATAAAAAACAAAAAAATCATTTACTATAATTAATTAATTAATTTCGAATAAATTGGCTATTTTGTTTTCTTGCAGCCTGTGTGGACCAATCAAAGCCCGAGGTTCATTAACCCCCGATCAACTGCCTCTCCAGGTTGTCCGACTAGACTTGCACATCTCTTCCCGTTATTTCTGCCCTTTTTCGCAGGTTTCTCGTCCATCATTTTCATCAACTAATCACACAAAGATCAACATCTACCATCGATGATCCATGCTCAAGCCCCAAATCCTTTGTGCATACCTTCGATTCATCCTAAATCACCGATCAATAAGGATCTTCGATTTTATCAATAAATAAATCCCTCCACCTCCTAGCTCTATTTTGATCCTTCCCTGAGCCTTGAATTCCCCCATCGTGTGTGAGTGTGTGTTCCTGGTGACAGCTGGAGAATCCCCGAGCTTTGGACGTGCGATTTGTGCGAGGCATAGCGATCCAAGGTGGCCCTCCGGTCACCTCTGCTCCCTGAGAAACCCTCAGGTACGAGTTGCGCCTTTTTATCATCCTTATGTAGTTGTAGCTTGTAGTTTTGATTCATGCATTTTATTCTTGATTTTAATTGTGTTATTAGCGTAGATTAGGTTAATCATCTTGTCGGAGCTCTCAAGCTCCGGCCATGTTCTCGCCATAACCTACACCTGTTCTGATCGCCACGATCATCTCATCCCCTTCCCCAATGCATATTTCATTAAGTCGACCCATCTGGATCACCTGATTGTACTCTAATCGGTGAATCGAGGTTCGCCTACCACCTCTCGTCGGAACCTCACCGCTCATCTTCATTCCCGCACATCCCAACTTCTTTATAGGTCGAGGTGATTTGCCTCAAGCTAGTGAACATCTTCATGCAGGTGCCAAGGTGAAAAGAATCCTCTTGGGACACAATCACACATAGACGAGGGTCCCCAAGTGCTCTTTCTTCCGTGACATGTCAGGACCCCATTGTTGGGTCTTGGATCTTCTTGATGACATCAGTCGATGCGGACAAGCCACCTAGCCCAAGAGCAGCATCAGAAACCACCGGTGGGAGGAGAAATCATAGCTCGAAGTCCAAGGAAGGTCACCTTCTTCCCTGTTCTTTGTGCATAGCAGATGCCGTCCAATGGAAGGAGCGCGTCCAGTTCTAATCGCCACCGTCTTCTCTACGCTCGTCTCGCCCGTTCAATGGTCCACGATCAGATCAGAGTCGCTCATCGGTGAAGCGATATGGCGAGATGATAGTGTGGCGCGTGGAAAGTGATCGCCATCAGCCGCATGATGGCGTGCCTCATGGGGTCCTCCTACACGAGGATGGCTTCTTAGGGGGTCGGTGCAACCAAGCTTGGTGGGGACTAGTCCTCACACTTTACCCAGTTGGAGAGGCAACATGTGGATCAAGGAGAGAATACTTAGCATAGAACTAGATCAAATTTATGTATTGATCAGAGAGAGAGAGAGATTCATTCATAATTTGTAATAATTAAAGACATGGACACTGCTCTACTCTACGAGGTCTAGTGCCCGGGTGATTGTTCACATGGGGGCCTCATCACGGTTTTCTCGCACTTTCACTTCCTTCTTTTACTTTGTTTATCGATGTTTTGAGTTTTCCGCCCTCCTTTTTATTTGTTTTGTGTACATGTAGCCCCTAGACTTAGGTTGCGTATATCAGTAATTAGGTCCAAACCCTAATAATATGCATGTGCCTATATTCTCTTAGGTTTGGATCTAGTCAAATTAATAAATGTTAGTTATTTGGATTTGAGACCGTATGCCAAGAGAGGTCACATACAACGCAGACAGGACTCGTTGTAGCGGGCACTGAGTGGCATCAAATATCGGACTTTTGGTCTCATTTTTGAATGACTAACATATAGTTCTTCACTACTAACAACATCTACTGTTTAGGGTGATTTTGTCGAATGCACACCACCATGTAGAAGGTTTAAAAAATTTATTTTTGCATACCACATGGAGAGATCTGAAAAACATTGTAAGTCCTCTAACTCAACATGCATCATTAGATTCAATGATGAGATTTCCATCATCGAATCAACTTACACGGTGCTTTTTCACTATCTCCCTCTGATTTTGAGCACCTAGGACTTAAATGAAAATCTCCAAAATTGTTAGGTGCTTGTATGCAAAATTTCCAAAAAAAGTGAAAATAAAAAAATTAAAACAAGGGGATAACTAAATAAACTTTGACCTTAATTAAAATATGTAATGGACTGTTAGTGCCTTGGGTTCATAAAGCCCTCATTATTTTCAGGTATCTTAGGAGGGGACCAAAACCCCTCCCATGAGCGAGGCATGACCTGCTAAGGATTAGAGACAAAAATCCAGTCTATAACTGCCTTGTGTATCGCCTAGATTTCTGAAGTAATGGCGCTTCTATCGTACATGATCGAGTAGGGCTTCTTCAACGATGGTATCCCTGCCTTGTGTGGAACATCGACGTGATCTAAAATACTGAGCTTAAGCCACACCCTCATAGTGTGTCTGTCTCATCGGTTTGCATCCGAGTAGGTCCTTGCATGCTCACGGGTGATTCCATTGCGAGCGAGGTCCGAAGTAGTGGTTTCGTCTACCGGCTTCCTCTCTCTATTTCTTTAGCTGAGTAGGGATCTAAGAAGGGTTACAAGGACCTCAAAAAATGCAGACTAAAAGTTACAAAGGAGGAGGACAAGTACAAGATACTTTTCTGGCAGTACTCTCTCTCCTATAAGGTTAGCATGCTAAGGACTTGTCATAAGATATGCATGAGATAACAACTCTAAAAATGAAAAGATAATAAATAGTTTATCCTTTACAGATTCACATGGCATGAGTTGGTGAACCCATTTTGCATTGTGTTTTTATGGATCTAGATTAAGGTTCAAAGATAAAGTCCTGTGCATTTGTGTAAATTTTGTCATATGTGTCCTCCTTTTGACGCTCCTCCTCAGTTCGAGCCTTTCTACTATTTTACACTCCTTTTTATTACTCGTTGACCACCGTATCTTTCTTCCTATATCAATCTTCTCTTGATCCACGATGACGATCCATGGATGGTTTAATCGGAACTCTGCCGATACCCACATCGATTCCATGGACTCGGCACCATCAATAAATTCGAGGCGATTCCTGAGAACCCGCTTCAGACTTTACGAACCGACATCTAGACTACTCATGTTCTTCCCACCCTACTTTATCACCCAATTAATCGAGACCACTCTTGTCCTCCGTTCGCCTGTTGTAAGTGGAGGTTGATTACAGTCTACATCTATACTCCATTTACAACTATCTGGGATTGTCCCTAATCCCAGAGGCATCATGGTAGCTGGAAATTCAATTTCAAGTGGTATGACTGGGATTCTCTAATAATTGTATGTAGAAGCCAACCCCAGTCCTAGATCCCAATCCAGAATTCATCTCCTCTGATTCAGACCTAGAGATGTCACCTCAAGGGAAAGGAAAAGGACATCAGCCTCCCCATATGGAGCTGGGTCAGGGGCCAGACCAAAACCAAGTGAACGCTCAGTTGCTGGCTTCCATACATGCCATACAACAGCAACTAACTGAGCAAGCACTAGCCCAAACTACATTTCAGGATATGCTGAATGATGTAATGAACAGACTCGTAGGAGGAGGAGGTTAAGAAATACCCCATGATAGTCCATACCCAGAGGAGGAGGTAGGGAATAGGAACCCTAAACCTACGCTAAAGGAGACATACGATCTTGAAGACAACCGAATGACTGAATGGATCCACATCCCGCTGATCCATGGTCACTTCGAGCTCAAGCCCAGTTCCTTGCACTCCTCCCATCATTTCATGGGAACACCAACGAGGAGTCATACATTCACCTGCAGCAGTTCTCTCACATCTGCAGGACGACCCACTACCCTAACATCCCATTGGGTGTAGTAAAGATGACTGTGCTCCCCTTTCAGCTTACAAGATAAGGCCCTCTACTGGGCCAATCATTTGGGAAAGGGTGTGACGACCATATGCATGCCAGGATCAACAACTTCTCTCAGTCCACCCACGAGTCTATCCATGAAGTCTGGGAGCAATTTATAGACATGTAGGAGAAATGCCATGACCATGAGGTTCCGAGGACCAGTCTGGTCTAGCACTTTTTCAGGGGCTTGAATATAGAGAGCCAATGACTAGTGGATGTTGCACGTGGAGGATCACATTTTAACAACGATGAAGATGTGGTATGGTAGATCTTCGAAGATATGGTTGAGGGAGAGGTTGCCCTATCTTCATCACATGCCTATCAGAGACAACCTCAGATCCTCCAAAAGTCAGTTCATATGGCAACAACCCATGAGGTAGATAAAGATGAGATCTCCAACCACAATATCATCAGGGGCCATCTTTCAAAGGTTGAAATTATTGAGAAGTGGTCACAGGATCTTGAAAAACTTGTTGTGATCGAACATAGGACAGAGAATCTGGATAAGCTGGACCAAATCACCATGCAATTGGAGCTGCTGGTGTACACCATCAATGTTGTTCAGTCGGCGACACCATCGTCAGAGACTCCTGTTGAGAAGAAGGATGAACCATCATCGCCACATCATCCTCAACCAAGTCAGCAGTAGCCAACCATCCAACACGTATACTATGTGCAGGCGCCTGAAAAGCGAAAAAGCGAGAGCCGCTAAATAGTGGTCTGACAAATCAGACTCACTGTCGCTGATGCGACTACTCAAGCCTCTTCGTTCGTCAACAATTAACCCACACAATCAATCAAGGAATGAGTAGCAAGGATTAAAATTTATTATACCAAGCAAGTAGGGGTCGAACTCAGGAAGCAAGGATGTAGAGCATAGACAAAAATCCAAACCTTGGTCTAATGAACCACTTAGCCAAACTAATTTTTTTGTGGGTTTTTTTAATTTTTAATTTTTAATTTTTTATTTAATTTTTTAATTTTTGTATTTTGGGTTTTTGATTTTCTGATTTTTATAATTTTATATTTTATAATTTTTTATTTTCTTTTCAATATTGGAAAATAAGACAATGTAATAAAAGAGGTGATAAAATATTTATAAAAATATACAAAAATAGTAAAAAATTCAGAAATAAAATCTTTTTGGTCTTTTTTATATTTTTCTACTATTTTTATGATTTTTGGGTAATTTTCAAACTGTTTTTGGTATTTTTAAAAACTGAAATGAAAGAAAACAGTGAAATATGTACTGGCTGGCAGTAAAATGCAAATTAAAAATAACAAACAGTCACAAAAATTTTCCAAACTAATTTTCATATAAAGTCAATGAAAGATGGAACAAACAGGAGTTGAGTTTAGATTTTTCCGAGTTTTCTTAGATTTTATATTTTTTTAAGTTTTTATGTATTTTTGAATTTTTAAGGTTTTTCTTTTGAAATTTTTAGTGGTTTTTGGACTGAAAGTAAAGTAGGTCAAAACACACAACAAAGAGTATTTTTGTAATTTTTTAAGGCCTTTTAATATTTTTTTGGTATTTTCTAAGCTAAACAGTGCTGAAACAACATGTTTTTAATTTTTAATAAATATAAAATTGCAATGAAATTAAAAACTAAAAAGGTGGCGTGAAAATAGAAGCAAACAGAAGCTTAAACCTATTTTTTGAGAATTTTTGGCATTTAAATGAGGTGTGAAATAAATAGCTCAAGCATACAAAAATTCTAAGCCTGGCAGGGATATAAATGCAAACCACGAAACATCCAGGGGCTTAGGTGCAATTTTTGCCAAAAAGACACGCACAGAACACGTGATATACCATTCACAGGGGCATATATGTAAATATCAAAAACCGGCAGGGCATACATGTAATTTTTCCAAAAACATATTTAATTAACTACGCACAGGGACATGATTACAAATACCTAAAAGTTCAAGACCAAATATGCAAAATACCCAAAAGTCACGTGCCCTAATCACGTGAGGTGACGTGGCGTGGACTAAAGTGCAAATAGTGAAAGTGCGAGGGCCTAAGTGCAATTATTACAAAAGTTTTTAAACTTAAAATAAAAGTTCTAGGACTAAAGCATAAATACAAGAACACGTGGGTTGAAGATGCAAAATACCCACTGGGATTGATCGTGCGGCCGATGGAGATTCACTTGGCCATGTGGCGAGCATCGGATGGCTGGTACCCCTTCGTCCTGGATGGCTGAGATGAGATCTTGGGCTGTTGATCCAACGACGGGGAGCACGGGAAGATCCGACGGCTGCTGTGGCGTCTGGAGGGGGATCTTGATCCAACGGCAAGGGGAGGTTCACGAAGAACACCTCCCCAGCGAGCTTCGATCGGCGATTGTGGCCGACACACGGCCGCTCCGGCCTTCGGATCAAAGGCAAAAGGATCCTGGGCCCTTCCGCGTTTGATGGTGGCCTCCGGCGAAGCGGAGGCAGCGTGGGATGCTCGGACGGCGGAGGCGACCTGGGCGGTTGGTCCTGGAGTCGATGAGGGTCGATGGAGCCTTCTTTGGGGCTTGGACCTGCAAGGTTAAGTGCGCAAAACCCAGGCGAACAAAAAGGTAGGATCTGATGGCTCGATGGAGGCGAATGGTGGCTCGGGCGTGGAGCTCCAGCGAGCGGCAGAGAGGGAAGCTCGGTTGACTCGATCCGGGCAAGATCGAGGTGACCTGGAGGGTGGAGCGGAGCGACGGAGTGAAGGGAGAAGGATGGAGGTGACAGGCGGTCGGGTCGAGGCGTGGAGTGACCGGAAAGGATGGGCGGAGCTCAGCGCCACCGTGGGTTCGATCGAAGATTCACGGCGAATAGTGCGGAGTTAATCTAAACTACTCCTAGTCTACGCTATCCTACGCTTAAGCTACAAGAAAAAGGAAGAAGAAGAGGGAGAAGCTCACTGGAGACGGAAGTGGATGGCTTCGGGCGGAGCTCCGGCGAGGGTCGAATCGCTTCAATTCGACGCCAAACACTGCAAACCCATGCTCGATTCGACGCCTGCTGTCACCAGGAGCACGAAGGGCTAGGGGTTTGAGGGTGGAAATGGCGGAAGAAGGATTAGGTTTGAATCGAAGTTGGGGATGCTCTTTTGTAGGGTTGACGGGCGGCGTGGAAGACGAGGCTCGAAACACCTCGATCAGTGGTCTTCAGCCCCAGATTTCACTAGGGCGTGAATCACCATTGATCGAGGAGCAAAAATGCAGAAGGCATCGTCATGGATTAGTGCAAGGTCAAGCCTAGGAAATGGCGAGAAGATGAGACAAAACTTCTTCTGACAGGTCAAGGGGAGGAGGTCAGACAGTTGACCGAGGTCAACTATCAGACCAACCTGGTTGGTCCACGTGGACCAACCAGGAAAAATCCCCTGAAAATTATTTCAAAAATCAAAATAAAATAGTGAATGGACGAATTTCATTTTGGTTAAAAAAGGAAAAATGTTTATTAATTTATGAAGTATTTTATTATGAATTTCAATTAATTTTATGAGGTTTATTTTAGGAGTTACTTATTTTGGCCTATATAGGTATAATATCTACATATTTTGCTCTTTTATTTTTATTTTATGTATTTTAATGTTATTATTTTTATTTATTATTTTATAAAATTATAAAATACTTTTATGTACACAAATAAACATTTATTTTATTTTTCTGAGATGTTTTGTTTATTAAATAAAATATAAGTAGATATAGTACAGGTTTGTACATAAGTATAATACATGTGTATTTTATTTACAAATATTTTTTATTTTGAGTTTTCTTTGCATTTTTATTCTGATTTTAATATACATAATTATTATAAGTAATATTTACAAAATTATAAAAATATAAAAATACAAAAATAATGAATAAATAATAAATTGAATATTTTAATCTGTATAAGTATACAATATGGGTCCAAAACTCAACTTTTAAACCGTAGCTCTGCCAAATGCGAAACCACCGCCATTAAATAGATTATTTTATTCTATATACAATTAAAGGTGAGTATCTGCATTTGGAGTTGTCAGTTGTGAGATACGGGTATGGGAAGTTGGGATTTTGGATTTTTATTCAGACCACAACTTATTATCTGTACATTATTTTTCAGTGAAATCAATTTTGTATTTTTCTTTATTAATTTATCTACAACTTTTATGTACAAAGTTTCCTTATTTGATGTATAAAAAGTGGAACCAAAAATAGGTCCCAAAATGAATTGAAGAATGAATAGGAACACATTGTATTTGACCCTTATTACCCCCTACTTTATTTCTTTGTCGACCTATTCATCAAGATGCCTAGGTCTCGGGGTTTTGGGTCATAAAATATTTACAATATTTTATTCTTTTTCTTTTCTTTTATTTATTCTATAATTTTGGCTTTTAAAAACCACATTTTGTACACTATTTACACACAGATACATGAATGCTAAAATGCTCTATTTAAGACTATTTACAGGTATTTGCTAGGGTTTTTGGTGCCAAAATGATAGAATAAAGATGATGAAATGTGGATTCATCAGCGCCCGAGCAGGGCCTACCACAACAGTAGATGGTCGTCTATCAGCCAGACTACCTCCCATCTTCTGATCCAGCATTCCCATCACCACCCTTAATCCAAGAAGTAAACGGTGTTTGGAGCAATGACATACAGTTGACCCATCCTGCAAGACAACATCAGGGCCAACCACCACCCAACCCGCCTTACCACCAACCTCAAGGTGGTCGTTATGCACAGTCCTCCCAACCTCAGCCTCAATATCAGTACCACCAGTCTCCACAATACCATAATTGGAGACAAACACAACAGTACCCTCAGCTGCAGTACCGCCCGCACCCGCAGTATCACCAGTACGTGGCTGCACTGCAACAACAGTATCCTACCCATCCTCAGTACCAACAGTAACAGCTTCCTACTCCTCCATCGCAGCATCAGCAGTCCCAGCCACAGCCTCACCACCATCAGCAACAGCGTGGTCTGCACGTTGAATCTTTCAAGGCATTTCCAGTGAACCCCAACCTGGATTTCTTGGCTCAACTCGTGAAGGGCCTTGTAGAGATGACCAAGAAGGTAGACAACCTCATGACCACTAAAACTCCAATTCCAGCCCACGTTGAAGTTATACCCAATAATTTTAAGCATAAAGAGTAGGTAGAATGTGATATCTTGTCTATGCATGTAGAGTCAGATGACCGTAATTTTATTTTATCTAATGTTCTCACTCTCAGTAGTGATAGGACCTTACCTCCATTTGCTACTAGCAAAGGGAACAACAAAGCATTGTCAGGTTCATCGTTAGCTTCTACATCAGTCGTGCTAGGTACAGGTTTGGGTGAGGAAGAAGAAGAATGAGGATCCATGACAGTTGTCACTCCCCATCTTTACCAACAAAAAGAACAAAAAAAATCAAGAAAGCCAAAAAGATCAAAAACAATGATCGTCGTCGAAGTGAAGCCACACCAGCTACGGAGGAGCTAGCACCAGCTGTCGATCCATTGCCAGCCGACGGAGCAGAGACCACACTTTTTGCTTGTCCACCTCCATGATCTTCATCCCCAGCTTGTACTCGTTTTTGTGATCCAGACGTACTGAATATTGTGGACAAGAATTTTGTTGTAAATAAGAGCACTGCTTTTGATTTCAGCTCTGTAAATATTCATTTTCCCAATTCATAAGAAAAATCTAAAAAAATGTAAAAAGAAAAAGTGCATTGTCAAATCCAGCAGTTGTGGATATATCTTCAAAATTTAACTGTTGAACTAACATTGATAAAATCCATGGAATACATGCCTGCTGTAAAGAAGGAATTGAAAGAGGCATGTATAAACAAGCGTCAACCAACCAATAACAACAAACGCCAGCAAGTTGAGAAGCGCGTCCTTACCATGGCCATAGTAGCAGCCGACGAACCCGGAATTTGGCATCTTAATTAGTCATTTTAATGAGTTGTAGTTGGCCGAATCGAATTCATCAAAGAACCATTTACTTAATATAATCAATTAAATCAAATAGTCCATTTATATTTTACTTGGGAAAGCCCAAGGTCAAACTCAGGGACACGAGCCTCTCTCGTAATATTTAGACTCAAATTATCTAAGATTAAGTGTTGGATTAAAAATCATAGATCAAGAAATGCAAGAAGACATGACATGATGCATTAAGTAAACATGAATATATGCATTTTTTAATTGATTTTTATCAAGCAAATAGATGCAATTAAATGCAATGCAATTAGAATATGCCCTAATTAGATTAAATACATGAGCAATACAAGATCATCAATTCAGTTCCATTTATGAAGCGATAAGTGATAATGGCATGATAATCAATTAACAATTGACACTATTTCATTAGAATTTTTCAACATAGTCCAAAGTGTCCAAAACAAACCAAGAGCTATGCCATTAAAAAGAGAATCAAACAAGCTTTAAAACGCCACTGAAATCGACTCAATCAGAGCTAGGATGCTTTAGATATGCAAGAGTGAAACCAGAGGCATAAATGCAAGAAAACATAAAGATAAATAGCAAACAGGTTAATGGAAGGGATTAAAATGCAAATAAAGTAAAGTACAAGACCTTCCCTGTAAATAACCCACACGCACGAGGGTATTTTTACAATTATTAAAACCCGTGAGGGTATGAATGCAAAATACCCCAGACGCACGTGAGATGCACGTGAGCTCTGGACCTGTATGCAATATGAAGAACCAGCAGAGGCCTCCATGCAAATTACCCTTGTCACCACGTGACTAGCACGTGCAAGCAAGGTTCGATGGAAGAGTAGGCTCGGAGGAGGCTCGGACGATGCTGGAGCTTCGGTGCTGCTTCGGCTAGCGGCTCGGGTTAGGATACCGCCTCGACTGGCTCGGGAGAGGCTCGGGTGCTCTAAGCCTGAAGGCACGGGGAAGAGGCTCGGAGCAGCCTCGGCGCTAACACGTGGACGCTCAAGAGCCACCCGATCGTCGATCGAACAACGATTGTATAATGTGGGTTGGAGTCGACGTGAATGAGTGTGCATCGTTGGATGGCCATCGGAGGGTGCCATCCAACGGCATCTGTAGCCCCTTGGCCATCTTCTTCCTCCGCGAGGTAAGTGGCGGAATTGGAACTCCGGCGAGAAGCCTGGAGCTCTGCCTCCCTTCTCCGGAGTCAATGAACTATCACAGCCTCTCCTGAAGGCATAGATGACATCACTGTAGATGGGTGTAGCCTCTGGAGTTCCTAGAAGACGCGACCGATCTATGCTTGCCGGAGATGAAGCTCGCGAAGATAGGCCCGACGGGCATTCTGATCATTGAAGCTTAAAGCCTGCACATGTTAAATCTAGCGGAAGAATGATAGTAGGTGTGAAGTGAGTGGAATGGAAGGTCTTAGTGCGAAGGGAGTGAAGCCCATATGGTCTTCACCATCGGTGAGCGGTGGTGAAAGTGGCAGAGGGTGACAACATCCTGGAGAAGAGGAGGGTGCTGTCAGGAGTGTGCGCGAAGATGGTGGTGATATGATGAAGCTTGGAGATTGTTTGATGGAGGATGAAAGTGCATCGGTGGGCCTAATTAATTTAGAGAAATCAGAAGAAAATACAAAGAAGATTGAAGGAGCTTTCCTGGGTGAATGGCAGAGCGGTGGTCTGGGCTTGAGCCTCTTAGAGAGGCTCAGGGTCTTCGCACGTCGAGGGCAGTTGATCCTCGGAGCTCGAGCGGGGCTGAGCCACCGCAACACAACCATGAAGGTGGCGGGTCTCGCCGGAGGCTGAAGGTCGTCATTGCTCGATCATTCCACCTCCCCCGGTCACAGGGAGGTGGAAGAGGGTTGGGCCTAGCCCCTCGTAAAGGCGTACGAGTTGTGAGGTGGGCGGAGGTAGCGTATTTAAGAGAGATGTGGGTGGTTGCTGATGACGGCTGACGTGATTTGCGTTGGGAATATGGGGCAAGAGAGAGGCCGTCGTGGGGTGAGTGACGACCCGCGAGGAAGACGGTTGAGTGGGGTAGGTTGTGGGGTCGTCGGGAGGTGGAGCCGATGGCCTAGAGGGTGTGCGTAATTGGAAGGGCGGAGATAGTTGGCGAGGTGGGGCGACGTGGGCGAGGTGTCTTCGGGAGTAAGGAGACAAACTCTTGTCGTTGGATCTTGTGACCAAACGTCGGAAAAATAGGCACGCGTATGCGGCTCCGACTAAATCAGTGAGGCATGATCGTAGGGCGAAGGGGAATGCCATGTGGTGTAGGGAGAGAGCGGCGCTAGAGAATGGTGGAGATGGAATCCAGGGCTCGATCGAATGGTGGGTATTTAAGGCGAGAGGTGACGACTGAGATGGAGGCACATGGAGGCGATAGTGCGATGCATGATGAGCCATGTGGCACGCTGAGTTAAAGGCAGAGACGGAATGTGGAGATGGAATCAGAGAGAATGAGCGGAGGGCTGAGGATGGAGCGGGAACTGACGACGAAGATTAAAGATCTTGGGAGAGATCCAACGGTAGAAGGGAAAGTGCATGTGGCGCGTAATGAGACGGGTCGCGTGGTGCAACCAGAAGGCGCCACGGGGCCCAATCATATTTTTGCGAGGAAGAAAGTGAATTAAAAGGGAGAAGATGACCGAATTTGGAAAAACTCAAAAAATAAAAGTTGTAGATCTCGATGAGATCTACAAGTTTCATGTTGACAAAATTGGAAAAGAGGTCAAATAAAGAGAAAAAATATTTTTGAGAGCATTTTTAAGGTTATAAACACTATGATTTTTAATTTTGCCATTTTTTGTATTTTTAATTAAATCAAGGGGTGAGATAATTACAAGGATTAATCTGGTTTTTATTGACCCATGGTCTAAGCTAGGTGGTTAATTTCAGCGAATTAAGAGCATGAAACCATGTTTCATTTCCCCCCTATAATTAAACTATGCTCATCCCCGAGCATTCACAAGAAATGAATGAGCTGGATTAACCCCCTTGTACATGTGCGTATAGGATCTGATCTGTTCAAGTCTTCTCAATTTTGGAGATCCAAAATCTTAGAGCTTAACCCAACCTTAATCAAGATTCATCCAATTCCTCTAATTTTCCAGACTCTCTCTTGTACACATATAAACTAAGGATATGACATTAATTATATGCATATGAAATGGAATAAAATGCGAGACATATGCATATGAAATGCGAGCAGGGCTGAGCCGCCGTGATGCAACCTTGAAAGTGGCGGGTCTCGGTGGAGGCTGAAGGTTGTCATTGCTCAATCATTCCACCTCCCCCTGTCACAGGGAGGTGGAAGAGGGCTAGGCCTAGCCCCTCGTAAAGGCGGACGAGTTGTGAGGTGGGCGGAGGTGGCATATTTAAGAGAGATGTGGGTGGTTGCTTACGACGGCCGACGTAATTTGCGTAGGGAATATGGGGCGAGAGAGAGGCTGTCGTTGGGTGAGTGACGACCCGTGAGGAAGACGGTTGGGGTAGGTCGTAGGGTTGTCGGGAGGTGGAGCCGATGGCTGAGAGGGTATGCGTAATGGGAAGGGTGGAGATAGTTGGCGAGGTGGGGCAACATGGGCGAGGTATCTTCGGGAGGAAGGAGACGAACTCTTGGCTGTTGGATGTTGTGATCCAACGGCAAAGAAATAGGCGTGCGTATATGACTCCAATTAAATCAGCGAGGCGTGATCGTAGGGAGAAGGGGAGTGCCATGTGGCGCAGGGAGAGAGCGGCGCTAGTGGATGGTGGATATGGAATCCAGGGCTTGATCGAATGGTGGGTATTGAAGGCGAGAGGTGACGGTTGAGATGGAGGCGCCTGGAGGCGATCGTGCGGCGCAAGATGAGCCACGTGGCACGCTGAGGTAAAGGCGGAGACGAACGGTGGAGATGGAATCGGAGAGAAGGAGCGGAGGGTTGATGATGGAGTGGGAACTGACGGCGAAGATTATTGAGCCTGGGAGAGATCCAACGTTTGAAGGGAAAGTGCGCGAGGCGCATGATGAGACGGGCCGCGTGGCGCAACCTGAAGGCGCCACATGGCCCAATCATATTATTATGAGGAAGAAAGTGAATTAAAAGGGGTAAGATGACCGAATTTGGAAAAACCTAAAACAGGAAAGTTGTAGATCTCGATGAGATCTACAAGTTTCATGTTGACCAAAATCGGAAAAGAGGTCAGATAAAGGGAGACAATATTTTTGAGTGTTTTTAAGGTTAAAAACACTATGATTTTTAATTTTGCCATTTTTTGTATTTTTAATTTATTCAAGGGGTTAGATAATTACAAGGATTAATCTAATTTTTATTGACCCATGGTCTAAGCTAGGGGTTAATTTTAGTGAATTAAGAGCATGAAACTGGGTTTCATCAACCCCATATAAGTAAACTATGCTCGTCCCCGAGCATTCACAAGAAATGAATGAGCTGGATTAACCCCCTTGTGCACGTGCGTATAGGATCTGAACTGTTCAAGTCTTCTCAATTTTTGAGATCCAAAATCTTAGAGCTTAACCCAGTCTTAATCAAGAGGCATCCAATTCCTCTAATTTTCCCGACTGTCTTTGTGTACATATAAAACTAAAGATATGACATTTAGTGTTGGTTGCGTTCACGAGAGTAGAGTCAAAACGTCACCTAAGGTCCTGGTCAATGAAATTCTCCTAAGGACCCAATCCTCAACTTTAGGGAATAAACCAAATATTGTGTCCCATCCACTGTCTCTTTAGTTGTCAAACTTCGAAGTGTAGGTGGCAGGCCAGATGATGGAGGGATTTAGGATTGTATCATTTCTTCTCTTCCTCTCATTGGAACAAGGATTCTCTCTAGTGCCTTATTACACAACATATATTTTTGGTGTTGATCAATGCGTCCGTCAAGAGAAGTTGGAGCCGTCTGAACATGTTTTCCTGGGAATACACCGGGGTGTGCCTTTTTTGAGTACCTATCGTACCTTCTACACCCAGACTTGTAGCATATACGATGCAGAGCCCCTTTTTGGTGCAAGCCCGACTCCTAGTCCTAATAGCGGTGGTCCAAGTGGACACTTTGAAAATGGTTGGGAGCGCTCTCCTTTGGTGGAAGCTCTTTGATGATTGACTTTGTGGAATGAGAGCTTTATTTTCAACAATGATTTTCTTTGATTTGCAATATTTTGGCTAGCTCCACTGCTTTTACCAAGAGTTGGCGGACACTGATCAATATTTTTGTTTTATTCACACCCTGGAACTTAGGTCAATATCAAGAGATTAGTATAGGAACCAAGTTCTCCTACTGGCTAAAATGCTGACACTCGGGTTTCATGAAGCCTTCAATGATTTTATCCCATCCTCGAGCATCATTGAATCAAGTCCAAGCTCAAATCCTTCATCCCAGATGCTCAAGTGAAATTCCAACTCATCTCATCGAAACCACAGTCGTTCATGTGATGTGCTGATCATATTCTTAAGGTAGGAGACAAAGCATGCAATATAGCACGCAAATCTAGAAACCTAGGGAAATGTGGATGATTAAGTCTAAGATACTGATGGCTAAGGCTGGTTAACCTAAAATGTCAAGACCTCGTAAACCGATTGTTCTCAAACATCTCTGATCCTGTGTGGAAGTGAAAAATGTAGGGAAATTAATCCAACTCCAACATTTTTTTGACAAACTTTAAAAGACATCATGACTGCCTAAACTCAAATGAGTAGATGAATCTGCGTTCAACTAGTATAGGTGTAAGTGCATGCCAGAGCCCGTTGCTTGAGGACGGAGCCTTACGCGATGTCCTCTAAACCACCTATTCTGCTAAGGGTGAACCCTCACTGAACACGGCTACATATTTGGGTTTAGTAGTCAATTTGACTCTTAAAGGATTTTTGATTTTTTTTTCATTTTTATTGGTTTTTTTAAAAGTTAGAACATAGATTAAACTCAACTTTCCTTGAAATTGAGAAAATAATTTTCCAAACCATGTCACACAAATAAAGATTTTCCAAATATTTTTTAAAAAATTTTTCAAAACAAGAAAAACTCATTTTTCAAATCATTTTCAAAAATATTTTTCTATGAAAATAGTGTAACACAATATAGAAAAACCTTGAAAACACTTTGTCAACTTAGTTCACAAGATTATACTTTAGCCAAATAATTTTAAATTTTTCAAAAATTTTCAAAATATAGCTAAATTACATATATTGTATATACGATATACCCCCATATACTTAAACTTTGCTATGTCCTCATAGCACTAGATGATACAAGGGCAAAGCTCTATTTAAATATAGAAAAATATACGGTAACGAGGTGGGCTTCCCCTATACTTAGGTTAGAATAACCTAAGTATTAAAGGCAAGGGAAGATGAGTGAGAAAATCACAGGGACTCAGGTCCCCCCTATACTTAGGCTGAGAGTATCCTAAGTATAAAGATGGATAATTGATGTTGGGAGAGACCTGAGGTGAACGAAGAAGTCGGATGAATATACAAATGAGCGGATGAATCTTCTGAGATGGATGGAATACTTAGGGTCTAGGGGAATGGGACGGAGCAACCAATGCTCAAACAAGCTTGCAAAACCCTTTGATTTCACCAACTCACATGTGAAACCAACAAATATTGGTTAATTATCTTGTCAGTTTTATTAGTGTTTGAAACATTCTCGTTTACGCGGGAATCAAGAAATATGTCAAATAAAATTCATCCTACGTAACCAAGGGAATTTCTCTCTCAAAATAATATTTTACTCCATTTTAGGTTGACTTGCAATTATCAGTCCCAATTAATTTACTTAAGGTTATCACTGATTGAAGGTGATCATAAATCAAGAAATCATCGTCTACTACTCATTCCCATTTTCCATTAACCTAGAGGACCAATCCAGGAAGGGAGGTCGGGAAAAAGCCGTGTAGTCGATAAAAACCATGATCTAGACTAAGCGAGAAAACATGCAGTGCCTTAACAAAAATTCATGAATAATCGGACTGAATTGAAAACCAAAAACAAATGCATGCAAGTCGATGGAAAATCGCACCTAACATGCACCTATTAGCGGGAAAGAATATCTTTAATTTTTGGCTAGGTGAAGCGATGTTTATATGTGTCTTTAATTTACGTGTGTCCTACCTATGAGCAAGCACGTAAAATAAAAATGTGAAAAAATCTCAAAGAGCCGCGTGCCTGGTCCAAGGTCGACACTCAAGTGGGGCGATCCCCACGAATCCACATATAAGTCGTTCATTTACAAGTGCGAGTCTTCGATCGAAGACCTTTATAAAGACGATAATTATATGCATATGAAATGGAATAAAATGTGAGACATTTTTTCTTCGATTCTATTCCAAAACTACTTCTGCGGCTCCTCGCAGCGGGGAAGTACCTGTTCCTCGCCTCCTTGAACATCAAGGGCCCTGCTACAAAAGCAAATGTTAGATATCGATCGAAAAGAAATTTTAATGATGCAAGACAACATGGACAAATTGACCTACATATAGAAAACATTTAATTAAATAAATAATTAATCCAAATAAGACAAAAGATGAGTCGTAGTCGCGCCAACGACGCCATTTGATGAACCCAAAATTCCGCCTCTTAATAAGTCGTTTTAATTCGTTGTAGTTGGACGATTCAGATGCGTTAAAGAACCATTTAATTAATATAATCAATTAAATTAAATGGTCCATTTATATTTTACTTGGGCAAGCCCAAGGTCGAACTCATGGACACGAGCCTCTCTCATAATATTTAAACTCAAATTATCTAGATTAAGTGTTGGATTAACAATTGTAGATCAAGAAATGCATGAAGACATGACATGATGTATTAAGTAAGCATGAATATATGCATTTTTAACTGATTTTTATCATGCAAATATATGCAATTAAATGCAATGCAATTAGAATATTCCCTAATTAGATTAAATACATGAGCAATACAAGATCATCAATTCAGTTCATTTATGAAGCGATAAGTGATAATGGCATGATAATCAATTAATAATTGACATTATTTCATTAGAATTATTCAACATAGTTTAAAGTGTCCAAAATAAACCAAGAGTTATGCCATTAAAAAGAGAATCAAACAAGCTTCAAAACGCTACTGAAATCAACTCAATCGGAGCAAGGATGCTCACGATATGCACGAGTGAAACAAAGGGCATCAATGTAAGAAAACATAAAAGATAAATAGCAAACAAGTCCCTGGGAGGGACTAAAATGTAAATAAAATAAAGTATAGGACCTTCCCTATAAATAACCCACACGTGCGGGGGTATCTTTACAATTATTAAAACCCGCGAGGGTATGAGTGCAAAATACCCCAGGCGCACATGAGATACACGTGAGCTCTAGACTTGGATGCAATATGAAGAACCAGCAGGGGCCTCTATGCAAATTACCCTTGTCGGCACGTGACTAGCACGTGCAAGCTAAGTTCGGTGGAAGAGTAGGCTCAGAGGGCGTTGGAGCTTCGGTGCTGCTTCGGCTAGCAGCTCGGGTTCGGATGCCGGCCCGGCTAGCTCGGGAGAGGCTCGGGTGCTCTGAGCCTAAAGGCGCGGGGAAGAGGCTCGGAGCGGCCTCAACGCTGACACGTGGACGCTCAAGAGCCGCCCGATCATCGATCAAATGTCGGTTGTATAATGTGGGTCGATGTCAACATGGATGAGTGTGCACCGTTGCATTGCCACCGGAGGGTGCCATCCAACGACATCTGTATTCGCTTGGCCATCTTCTTCCTCCGCAAGGTGATTGGCGGAATTCGAACTCCGGCGAGAAGCCTGGAGCTCTGCCTCCCTTCTCCGGAGTCGATGAAGGATCCCAGTCTCTCCTGAAGGCATAGATGACATCACTGAAGATCGGTGTAGCCTATGGAGTTCCTGGAAGACGCGACCGATCATTGCTTGCCGGAGATGAAGCTCACGAAGATAGGTCCGGTGGGCATTCCGATCATTGAAGCTCAAAGCCTGCACATGTTAAATCTTGCCGAAGTGTGCTAGTAGGTACGAAGTGAGGGGAATGGAAGGGTTGTGTGCGAAGGGAGTGAAGCCCATATGGTCTTCACTGCCGGCGAGCAGTGGTGAAGGTGGCGGAGGGTGACAAGGAGGGTGCTGTCGAGAGTGTGCGTGAAGATGGTGGTAATCTGATGAAGCTTGGAGAATGTTTAATGGAGGATGAAAGTGCATCAGTGGGCCTAATTAATTTCGAGAAATCAGAAGAAAATACGAAGAAGATTGAAGGAGCTTACCTGGGTGAATGGCGGAGCGGTGGCCTGGGCTTGAGCCTCTTGGAGAGGCTCAGGGTCTTCGCACGTCGAGGACGGCCGATCCTCAGAGCTCAAGTGAGGCTGAGAAGCCGCAGCGCAACCTTGAAAATGGTTGGTCTCGTCGGAGGCTGAAGGTTGTCATTGCTCGATCATTCCACCTCCCCCTATCACAGGGAGGTGGAAGAGGGCTAGGCCTAGCCCCTCGTAAAGGCAGACGTGTTGTGAGGTGGGCGGAGATGGAATATTTAAGAAAGATGTGGGCGGTTGCTGACGACATTCGACATGATTTGCGTGGAGAATATGGGGCGAGAGAGAGGCCGTAGTGGGGTGAGTGACGACCCACGAGGAAGACGGTTGAGTGGGGTAGGTCGTGGGGTCGTCGGGAGGTGGAGCCGATGGCTAAGAGGGTATGCATAATGGGAAGGGTAGAGATAGTTGGCGAGGTAGGCCACGTGGGCAAGGTGTCTTCGGGAGGAAGGAGACGAACTCTTGGCTGTTGGATATTGTGATCCAACGGCGAAGAAATAGGCGCGCATATGGGGCTCTGATTAAATCAGCGAGGCATGATCGTAGGGCGAAGGGGAGTGCCATGTGGCGCCAGGAGATAGCAACACTGGCGGATGGTGGAGATGGAATCCAGGGCTCGATCAAATGGTGGGCATTGAAGGCGAGAGGTGATGAGTGAGATGGAGGTGCCTGGAGGCGATCATGCGGTGCATGATGAGCCACATGGCATGCTGAGGTAAAGGCGGAGACGAACGGTGGAGATGGAATCAGAGAGAAGGAGCGGAGGGCTGAGGATGGAGCGGGAACTGACGGCGAAGATTAAAGAGCCTGGGAGAGATCCAACGGTAGAAGAGAAAGTGCACGTGGCACATGATGAGATGGGCCGCGTGGCACAACCAGAAGGCACCACATGGCCCAATCATATTATTGCGAGGAAGAAAGTGAATTAAGAGGAGGAAGATGACTGAATTTGGAAAAACCCAAAACACGAAAGTTGTAGATCTCGATGAGATCTATAAGTTACATGTTGACTAAAATCAGAAAAGAGGTCAAATAAAGGGAGAAAATATTTTTGAGAGTGATTTTAAGGTTAAAAACACTATGATTTTTAATTTTGCCATTTTTAGTGTTTTTTATTTATTCAAGGGGTTAGATAATTTATTCAAGGGGGTTAATTCCAACGATTTAAGCGCATGAAACCGGCTTTCATCAACCCTCTATAATTAAACTATGCTCGTCCTTGAGCATTCACAAGAAATCAATGAGCTGGATTAACCCGCTTGTGCATGTGCATATAGAAACTGATCTGTTCAGGTATTCTCAATTTTTGAGATCCAAAATCTTAGAGCTTAACACATCCTTAATCAAGAGTCATCCAATTCCTCTAATTATCCAGACTCTCTCTTGTATACATATAAACTAAGGATATGTCATTTAGTGTTGGCTGCGTTCAAGAGAGTAGAGTCAAAATGTCTCTTAAGGTCCTGGTCTAAGAAATTCTCCTAAGGACCCAATCCTCAACTCTAGAGAATAAACCAAATATTGCGTCCAATCCACCGTCTCTTTAGTTGTCAGACTTAGAAGTGTAGGTGGCAGGCCAGATGATGGAGGGATTTAGGATTGTGTCATTTCTTCTCTGCCTCTCATTGGAACAAGGATTCTCTCTAGTGCCTTATTACGCAACACATATTTTTGGTGTTGATCAGTGTGTCTGTCAAGAGAAGTTGGAGCCGTCTGCACTTGTTTTCCTAGGAATACACTAGGGTGTGCCTTTTTTGAGTACCTATCATACCTTCTACACCCAGACTTGTAGCATTTACGATGCAGAGCCCCTTTTTGGTGCAAGCCCGACTCCTGGTCCTAATAGCGGTGGTCCAAGTGGACACTTTGAAAATGGTTGGGAGCGCTCTCATTTGGTGGAAGCTCTTTGATGATTGACTTTGTGGAATGAGAGCTTTATTTTAAACAATGATTTTCTTTGATTTGCACTATTTTGGCTAGCTCCACTACTTTTACCAAAGAGTTGGCGCACACTGATCAACATTTTTGTTTTATTCACACCCTGGCACTTAGACCAATATCAAGAGATTCGCATAATAACCAAGTTCTCATACTGGGTAAAATGCTGACACTCAGGTTTCATGAAACCTTTAAAGATTTTATCTCATCCTCGAGCATCATTGAATCAATTCCAAACACAAATCCCTCATCCCAAATTCTCAAGTGAAATTCCAACTCATCTCATCGAAACCGCAGTCGTGCATGTGATGTGCTGATCATGTTTTTAAGGTAGGAGACTAAGCATGCAATATAGCACGTAAATCTAGAAACCTATGGAAATGTGAATGATTAAGTCTAAGACCTTGATGGCTAAGGCTGGTTAACCTAAAATCTCAAGATCTCATAAATCGATTGTTCTCGAACATCTCTGATCCTGTGTGGAAGTGAAAAATGTAGGGAAATTAATCCAACTTCAAAATTTTTTTGAAAAACTTTAAAAGACATCATGACTGCCTAAACTCAAATGAGTAGATGCATCTGCGTTCAGCCAGTATAGGTAAGTACAAGCCAGAGCCCGTTGCTTGAGGACAGAGCCTTACGCGAAGTCCTCTAAACCACCTACTCTGCTAAGGGTGAACCCTCACTAAACACGACTACATATTTGGGTTTAGTAGTCAATTTGACTCTTAAAGGATTTTTGAATTTTTGAATTTTTTATTGTTTTTTGATTAAAGGTTATAACATAGATTAAACTCAACTTTCCTTGAAATCTAGAAAATAATTTTCCAAACCATGTCACACAAATAAAGATTTTCCAAATATTTTTCAAAAGATTTTTCAAAACAAGAAAAACTCATTTTTCAAATCATTTTCAAAAATATTTTTCTATGAAAATAGTGTAACACAATATAGAAAAACCTTGAAAACACTTTGTCCACTTAGTACACAAGATTATACTTTAGCCAAAAAAGTTTTAAATTTTTCAAAAATTTTCAAAATATAGCTAAAGTACATATACAGTATATACGGTATACCCCTATACTTAAACTTTGCTATGTCCTCATAGCACTAGATGATACAAGGGCAAAGCTCTATTTATATATATAAAATCATACGGGAACGAGGTGGGCTCCCCCTATACTTAGGTTAGAAATAACCTAAGTATTAAAGGCAAGGGAAAATGAGTGAGAAAATCACAGAGACTCAGGTCCCCCCTATACATAGGCTGAGAGTAGCGAAGTATAAAGATGGGTAATTGATGTTGGGAGAGACCTGAGGTGAACGAAGAAGTCAGATGAATATACAAATGAGCGGATGAATCTTCTGAGATGGATGGAGTACCTAGGGTCTAGGGGAATGGGACGGAGCAACCAAGGCTCAAACAAGCATGCAAAACCCTTTGATTTCACTAACTCACACGTGAAACCAACAAATGTTGGTTAATTATCTTGTTAGTTTTATTAGTGAATAAACATTCTCGTTTACGCAGGAATCAAGAAATATGTCAAATAAAATTCATCCTACGTAAACAAGGGTATTGCTCTCCCAAAACAATATTTTACTCCATTTTAGGTTAACTTGCAATTATCAGTCCCAATTAATTTACTTAAGGTTATCACTGATTAAAGGTGATCATAAATCAAGAAATCATCGTCTACTACTCATTCCCATTTTCCATTAACCTAGGTGATCAAGCTAGGAACGGAGGTCGAGAAAAAGCCATGTAGTCGATAAAAACCATGATCTAGACTAAGCGAGAAAACATACAGTGCCTTAGCAAAAATTCGTGAATAATCGGACTGAATTGAAAACCAAAAACAAATGTATGCAAGTCGATGGAAAACCACACCTAACATGCATCTATTAGAGGGAAAGAATATCTTTAATTTGTGTCTAGGTGAAACGATGTTTATGTGCGTCTTTAATTTACGTGTGTCCTACCTACGAACATGCACGTAAAATAAAAATGTGATAAAAGCTCAAAGATTCGTATGCCTGGTCCAAGGTCGACACTTAAGTGGGGCGATCCCCACGAATCCACATATAAGTCGTTCATTTACAAGCACGAGTCTTCGATCGAAGACCGTTGTAAAGATGATTATTATATGCATATGAAATGGAATAAAATGCGAGACATTTTTTCTTTGATTCCTCTCCAAAACTGCTTCTGTGGCTCCTCACAGCGGGGAAGTACCTGCTCCTCGCCTCCTTGAACATCAAGGGCCCTACCACAAAAGCAAATGTTAGATATCGATCGAAAAGAATTTTTAATGATGTAAGACAACATGGACAAATTAAACTACGTATAAAAAACACTTAAATAAATAAATAAATAAATAATCCAAATAAGACAAAAGATGAGCCGTGTCCCCGGCAACGACGCCATTTGAAAAACCCGAAATTCGGCCTCTTAATAAGTCGTTTTAATGCGTTGTAGTTGGCCGAATCGGATGCGTCAAAGAACCATTTAATTAATATAATCAATTAAATCAAATGGTCCATTTATATTTTACTTGGGCAAGCCCAAGTCCGAACTCAGGGACACGAGCCTCTCTTGTAATACTAAGACTCAAATTATCTAGATTAAGTGTTGGATTAATAAACGTAGAACAAGAAATGCATGAAGACATGACATGATGCATTAAGTAAACATGAATATATGCATTTTTTAACTGATTTTTATCATGCAAATAGATGTAACTAAATGCAATGCAATTAGAATATGCTCTAATTAGATTAAATACATGAGCAATACAAGATCATCAATGCAGCTCCATTTATGAAGCGATAAGTGATAATGGCGTGATAATCAATTAACAATTAACATTATTTCATTAGAATTACTAAACATAGTCCAAAGTGTTCAAAACAAACCAAGAGCTATGCCATTAAAAAGAGAATCAAACAAGCTTCAAAACGCCACTTAAATCGACTCAATTGGAGCTAGGATGCTCAAGATATGCAAAAGTGAAACCAGGGGCATAAATGCAAGAAAACATAAAAGATAAATAGCAAACAGGTCCCTGGGAGGGACTAAAATGCAAATAAAATAAAGTAGAGGACCTTCCCTGTAAATAACCCTCACACATGGGGGTATTTTGTAATTATTAAAACCCGCAAGGGTATGAGTGCAAAATACCCCAGGCGCACATGAGATACACATAAGCTCTGGACTTGGATGCAATATGAAGAACCAGCAGGGGCCTCCATGCAAATTACCCTTGCCGGCACATGACTAGCACGTGCAAGCTAAGTTCGGTAAAAGAGTAGGCCCGGAGGAGGCTCGGAGGGCGCTGGAGCTTCGACGCTGCTTCGGCTAGCGGCTCGAGTTCGGATGCCGGTTCGGCTGGCTCGGGAGAGGCTCGGGTGCTCTGAGCCTAAAGGCGCGGGGAAGAGGCTCGGAGCGGCCTCATCGCTGACACGTGGACGCTCAATAGCCACCCGATCGTCTATCGAACGACGACTTTATAATGTGGGTCGATGTAAACATGGATGAGTGTGCGCCGTTGGATGGCCACCGGAGGGTGCCATCCAACGACATCTGTAGCCCCTTAGCCATCTTCTTCCTACGCAAGGAGAGTGGCGGAATTCGAACTCCGACGAGAAGCTTGGAGCTCCGCCTCCCTTCTCCGGAGTCGATGAAGGATCCCCGCCGCTCCTGAAGGCATAGATGACATCATTGAAGATCGGTGTAGCCTCTGGAGTTCTTGGAAGACTCGACCGATCTTTTCTTGCCGGAGATGAAGCTCGCGAAGATAGGTCCGGTGGGCATTCCGATCATTGAAGCTCAAAGCCTGCACATGTTAAATCTAGCCGAAGCGTGCTAGTAGGTGCAAAGTGAATGGAATGGAAGGGTTGTGTGCGAAGGGCGTGAAGCCCATATGGTCTTCACTGCCGGCGAGCGGTGGTCAAGGTGGCAGAGGGTGACAAGGTCCTTGAGAAGAGGAGGGTGCTGTCGGGAGTGTGCGTGAAGATGGTGGTAATATGATGAATCTTGGAGAATGTTTAGTGGAGGATGAAAGTGCATCAGTGGGCCTAATTAATTTAGATAAATCAGAAGAAAATACAAAGAAGATTGAAGGAGCTTACCTGGGTGAATGGCGTAGTGGTGGCCTGGGCTTGAGCCTCTTGGAGAGGCTCAGGGTCTTCGCACGTCGAGGGCAGCCGATCCTCAGAGCTCAAGCGGGGCTGAGCCGCCGCGATGCAACCTTGAAGGTGGCGGGTCTTGTCGGAGGCTGAAGGTCGTCATTGCTCGATCATTCCACCTCCCCCTGTCACCGGGAGGTGGAAGAGGGATAGGCCTAGCCCCTCGTAAAGCCGGACGTTTTGTGAGGTGGGCGGAGGAGGCATATTTAAGAGACATGTGGGCAGTTTCTGACGACGGCCGACATGATTTGCGTGGGGAATATGGGGCGAGAGAGAGGCCGTCATGGGGTGAGTGACGACCTACGAAGAAGACGATTGAGTGGGGTAGGTCGTGGGGTCGTCGGGAGGTGGAGCCGATGGATGAGAGGGTATGCATAATGGGAAGGGCGGAGATAGTTGGTGAGGTGGGGAGACGTGGGCGAGGCGTCTTCGGGAGGAAGGAAACGAACTCTTGGCCATTAGATCTTGTGATCCAACAGCGGAGAAATAGGCGTGCATATGCAGATCCTAGTAAATCAGCGAGGCGTGCTTGTAGGGTGAAGGGGAGTGCCATGTGGCGTTGGGAGAGAGCGGCGCTAGCGGATGGTGGAGATGGAATCCAAGGCTCGATCGAATGGTGGGTATTGAAGGCGAGAGGTGACGGCTGAGATGGAGGCGCCTGGAGGCGATCATGTGGCGCATGATGAGCCACGTGGCACGCTGAGGTAAATGCGGAGATGAACGGTGGAGATGGAATCAGAGAGAAGGAATGGAGGGCTGAGGATGGAGTGGGAACTGACAGCGAAAATTAAAGAGCGTGGGAGAGATCCAACTGTAGAAGGGAAAGTGCGCGTGGCGCATGATGAGACAGGTCGCGTGGCGCAACCAAAAGGTGCCACGTTGCCCAATCATATTATTACAAGGAATAAAGTGAATTAAGAGGGGTAAGATGACCGAATTTAAAAAACTCAAAACACGAAAGTTGTAGATCTCGATGAGATCTACAAGTTTCATGTTGACGAAAATCGGAAAAGAGGTCAAATAAAGGGAGAAAATATTTTTGAGAGTTTTTAAGGTTAAAAACACTACGATTTTAATTTTGCCATTTTTGTATTTTTAATTTATTCAAGGGGTTAGATAATTACAAGGGCTAATCTTGTTTTTATATACTCATGGTCTAAGCTAGGGGGTTAATTTCAGTGAATTAAGAGCATGAAACCGGGTTTCATCAGCAGTCATCAACAATCTCTCACAGGAAAAGCAAGATAAAGGAGCACCTTTGATCAGATGCGAGATCTTCAACCACATCTTCGAGCAGACTCTTCTTGATAGTGGTTCTTCATCAACCTCTTGCCCTCGTAATTACTACAAAAATCCGGGCTGGGTCTGTTGAAGCAAACACTCATGATCCTTCTGTTCACGGATCGATCAGTCAAGCGACCCCGAGGTTTGCTGTAGACATTGTGGTAAAGGTGCAGGATATGCAGTTTCCCGTTGATTTTGTAGTCCTTGATATGGACTCATCTGCACCATTATTTCAGACCCCTATTATCCTTGTACGGCTATTCATGCATACTATAGAGGCCATAGTTGACTATGGGTCTAGAAAGATCACATTCAGCTCGAGCAATCACAGAGTTACAATAGACATGGTCAATGAGCCGAAAGTCATATCTGATAAAAGTCATGCAGCACTGCCTGAAGCAGACTGTGATTTTATTTGATTTGATTGCAGAGATTAGAGATATAAACCTCTCTTTGAATGACAATTGGACCATGAAAATCCTCTCTCCTTAGGAGGATTGGGAAAGCATAGTCAACACAAGCTCCGAGGGTACTTGGGAGACAGAATCTAATTTGTTGATGCATCTCTCTAATTCAAATGATTCACGCCAGTCCAAACATGATGAATTCATTACAGATCTGTTCGGCACGTTGTCAGTTGAACAGAAAGTCAATGAGATGAGCAGCACTACATCTAAAGTTATGGCGTATCATCCTCCACCAGCAAATGTGCGAATCGACGAGGTTTCTTAAGTCACTAAGAAGCATGCCAGATCAAAACTTGAATTAAAGTCACTTCAAGCATGCCTTAGGTATGCTTTCCTTGCGGGTGCAGAGGAGAACATGTATCTGGTCATAATCAGCAACAAGTTTCCCTTGGATCAAGAATCTCAACTCCAAGAGGTTCTAGAAAATAACCGAAGGCAATTGGTTGGAACGTCTCAGATCTCTGTGGGATAAATCATGCTCTTTGCCACACCATATCTATTTGAAGAAGATGCCAAACCGTCTCAAGAGTTTAAAAGGATACTGAGCCCAAATTTACGAGACAACGTCATGAATGAAATCATGAAATGGTGTAATGCAGGATTCATTCACCCCATCTGTTCGGCACGTTGTCAGTTGAACAGAAAGCCAATGAGATGAGCATCACTACATCTAAAGTTATGGCATATCATCCTCCAACCAGCAAATGTGCGAATCGACGAGGTTTCTGAAGTCACTAAGAAGCATGCCAGATCAGAACTTCAATTAAAGCCACTTCAAGCATGCCTTAAGTATGCTTTCCTTGCAGGTGCAGAGGAGAACATGTATCTGGTCATAATCAACAACAAGTTTCCCCTGGATCGAGAATCTCGACTCCCAGAGGTTCTAGAAAAGAACCGCAAGGCACTTGGTTGGAACATCTTAGATCTCTGTGGGATAAATCATGCTCTTTGCCACACCATATCTATTTGAAGAAGATGCCAAACCGTCTCGAGAGTTTCAAAGGATACTGAACCTAAATTTACGGGACATCGTCATGAATGAAATCATGAAATGGTGTGATGCAGGCTTCATTCACCCCATCTCCGACACGAAATGGGTGAGCCCTCTACTTGTAGTTCCGAAGAAATCGGGGCTCATCGTGGTTACAAATGATAGAGGAGAGGAGATCTCTACTCAGGTACCGAAGAGAGGAGATCTCTACTCAGGTACCGACATCCTAACGTGTATGTGTTGACTACTGTCGTCTCAATGCAGCAACCAAAAAGGACCACTTCCCTTGTCGTTCATTGATCAAGTATTGGAAAGACTAGTCGGTAAGGAGTTCTTATGCTTTCTGTGTTGGACATGCGAGCCCACAGCGAGCCATTATGCAATAAATGTTATTGCGTATATCATTCCCTTATCTGAAATGAAGAATAAATAATTTGCATAATAGGTCCCTCTGTACAATTAGGGTTATGTACCATGGCCATCTTGATAATCATATAGATGTTGTTTCATTAGATGAATCATAGAGGCTGGTGCTTGGATGAATATCTAATGGGTTAGATTGAGGACTCATCAAGCACCGTCAAATGATTGTTAAGATGTGATCTCCAGCCTGAGTAGGAGATGGCAATCCTTTCTCACATAGGCTGATATCTGACCGACCTCTTGATGCAGGTCCTCTGCATAGGAATAGAGATTCATAGGTGTCAAATTAGTTAGGTCAAAGAGTTGACTTAACGAGATCGAGATAACCAAAGTCCTATATCGTATGCTATCACGATACAGGCACGCATCCTCTGACCGGAGATAGATGTGTTACTATATGTCTGAGTATGTACATTTGGCAGACCAATAGGTTGATGACCCAATCAAGGTCTATACACCGGCGCGCTGGTGTGCATATAAGGGTATATGAGTAATACAATCTCTCAAAGGGATCATACAGGTTCATTACTGAACCAGAAGACATGAGCTCACTCATGAGATATTGGGAAGAATCAAATTCCTTGCACGGTCGTCTCGCTTTGGAAGCTTGAATGAGTTTGTAGGTTTGATATATACTTTTGGAAAGTATATGATCAAAACCTAGGTATGATATATGCTTTTGGAAAGTATATAATCGATACCAAATCCCAATGATCAAATGAGAACTTACTGATAAAACCCTGAAGCAGACAGTATAAAGTTGATATAATACTTTGGGTTTATTCTAGGTCTTTCAGTATGCAGGATGTACAAGTATTGGGAATACCTGAGGGTGATGTGATCATAAACGATTGTATAACCATGACGCTTCCATTCCTAGGGAGTGATGAAACGGGTCTGGATTTTAGTGACTCCTCTCAGTAAATAAGTAATCTGATCTTGGTTCAAATATTGGACATTGATCTGAATGTGATTCAGATGCAATGAGAAGATTACATTTGCGGTCTTGATTTAATCAAGCATCTATGGGAGGCCCGAGATCTGGATTTGAGATGTGATCTCAATATCCAAGCCACTATACCTGGAACAATACAATTGCCATGTCCTTATCTCCATGTATCTGCGGAGAAAGCACATTATTCTTGAAGGAGTTCAAGAATAATTCATTTGATGAATTCTGTATCCAAACATTGAAAAAATGGATAATTAAATATGATTTAATTATCATGAATAATATGAATTTGATTCATATTATAAGAAGAGATATCTAAGATAGTTAAATGTGATTTAATTATCAAAGATATGAATAACGTGAATATGATTCATGTTATTTGGGCACATGAGAAAAGAGATCCTTTGTAATTAAATGAGATTTAATTATCAAGTATAATATGAATAAGATTCATATTGTGAGAATAATTATCCAAGATAATTAAATGGGGATTTAATTATCAAGGATAAGCAGATCATGGATAGTGCTATCCAGAATATCTGTGTATATTATAAATGGGATTTATATATCAGAGAGAGAGAGAAATATTGTAAATAGCATTTGTTAATTATTAATGTGGATTGGATTCACATTAGTTAATTAATTAGAAATGTAATTTACAAATTAATTTGGGATGTGAATATGACTCACATATTTTTCAATGGCATGATTGAAATATTCACAAATTAATTTGGAATTAATTTGGTGGATATTATTGCAATAATAGTTATAGCAATTTATTGAGAAATAATAAGATAAATAAAAGGAGACAAAATACCACCAAATAAGAGGTGGTGTCACCTGTGAATTAGTCATAGGTGACGCCCCCTTAAATGTAGGGTGGTTTGTTGCCTCTCTTTTTTTTGTTATCATATTATCTCTTAATAATTAATTTATTTGAATTAAATTGTGTTGACAATAATTCAACATATATTTAATTTAATATAAATTAATGTTGTTGGTTTTTAACAAACAACAATCATAGCCATTGATTATTATATAGACCAAGCATGGCCGTTGGATCGATGTGTCCCATGGATTGAGATCCATTGGATCCTAAACTAATATAAAAGGAGGGCTACCCTAGCCTTTGTTGACACAACATCATCAAGAGTTGTAGAAGCCTACTACTCTCTCTCTCTCTCTCATTCTCGCCCTCTCTCTTTCTCTTCTCCAAGAAGTGGCCGTCCACTTTGTGTTGAGGAGGAGTGCGTCTTGCCTTCGCCTTCGACGACTCGAGGATCTCTTTCTTCTTTGGCGTTGCTTACTCTAAAGGAAGACGATGGATTTTGCTTGACGAAATCAGGAGATCCACTGCTTGGATCTTCATCGAGGATTGCGGGAGGAACGCGACTCATCATCGTGCCCGCAAGTGCGTTCTTCGTGGATCGGACTTGAGACAGGAGGATCTCTTGTTTGGGATCTCACGATCACAACCACGCTTCAATAGGTATTCCTTATACTTTGTGGTTTGATGAAACGATCCGAGAAATGTTCTCGTGATCATGTGGTTTCATCACTTGATTAAAAAATTTTAATTTCCGCTGCATCTTGCGACTAGTGCGACTAGTCGCCCCGATTGTATGAGATACGATCATCACGCTTCGGTGATGTGCTTGAGGATTCTCAATATCCTTCAAGTGGTATCAGAGCCTTAGGTCGGAAAAGGTTTTGGATACGATCCGTGAACCAAAGATGACTTGGGTTTGAAAAGGTCGAGAAATTTTTGTCGCATTTGAATTTTCGCACCTCTGTCTAATTGATTTTTTCGTCACTGTTTAAATTGTTTAAACATGAAATATTCAATTGTATTTTGTTCCCATTAAATAAGGAAACCATAGGATTTTAGTTTACTAAATTTGGATTTAATTTGCTCAAGATATGGTCTTTTGAATAAGCATGTATTCACTGTTGCGGGAACAACGAAATTGAACGTGATTAATTTGTTAATTACGGTTTTGACATGCCTCGAAATCATGAATTATCACTTGGGTTCTGTTCTAAATCAAGTTATCAATATTAGGAAACTAATTTTGCGAATTTTGGATTTAAATTGATCAAGATAAGTTAATTTTAATGATTGGGGGTCACTGCTGGAAATTGACAAATTTGATCATGAACCTTGTGATAGTCATTCAAATTAATTTGATGAAAATTAATTGTTAATTTTCTGAAATGATCATTGATAAGTATTTGTGAAATATTTAAAGATGATAATCGTTTCATTGAATGACATCCCACTAACCATAATGATAAGATAGTTGATCTTGATCATTAGTTAATTTGAAATTATCAACAAACATTGTTTTGCATACAAAACCCTAGGTCATCCTACAATAGTTGTAGGACAATTTTTTCATGCAAAACCCTCTTGCTTGAATAGGATTGGGGATTTGTTTAGCAAATCTCCTTATAATATAATCAAAATTGTTTTGATGTATATTATATGGTATAATTTCGGTTGAAAGACCGATGAGCATCTCAAAGTACATGATGATCTATCTGGCATTATCCTTTCCTGAGGTGGATATGGTGTCTAGTCGGAGATCGCTGGGGTAGTGGGTTGCAACGTATGTGGTCCGTCCCACTCTTGCCGGTACTGGCCATGATAGCGGGTAGGGACTGGATAATGCCGGAGAAATCAAAGTGTATTTTTCTAATTATTAAAATTCGAAATAATATGTACTTTGAGATTATACCTACTATTCAAGTAAAATTCAAAGTTTGTTGATTGATAATAGGATTGATAGTTAATTTAATGTGATTAAATTAATTATATCCTATTAAAACACTCTATTATGAATAGATATGTATTTCCCTTGGAATAATTAATTATGTGAATATGATTCACGATAATTAATTATTACAATTTGAATAAGAGGTGGAGGATCACATAAGTGACATCCATGGTTTCCCGTCAAGGCAAAGAATTTCGTCGCCAAAAGTTGTATATAGGAGACGCCTGTCTGAAGTGACAGATCCTATATACCATTATTTGGATCGGGTTCTTTGCTTCTCGAAAGAGTAAGGCCGTATACGTCGTGACCCCAATATCGGGTCCTCATATTATTGGGGCGATATTGGATTGCGTATAGCGAGTATTAAGCCTGTTGACGGTTGGTTCAATTAGCAGCGGGTCAACATCACCTTAGGGGTGGTGGGCACGGGTGTTAAAGACCGAATTGGGAAATGCAAGTTGGACTTGCAAGGCGGAATGTGTTCCCGCTTCTTTTTATCGGAGTCGCAGGTTCTCATATTATTGGGATGTGACAAAGATAGGAAAGGAGATCCAGATCTTGCTAGAGATATAATGGTAAGAATATCTCTTACATTGAAAGTGATTAAGGGAATGAACTTTCATTGTTGACAAGGCAAGACAACTTTGATATAAAAAAATCCTAAATCAAAGTAAAATATGTGTATATAATATATATACCCTTATGCAAAATTTCTTATTTCAGATAATCCTTCATTAAACCCACTCAATGTTATACTCAATAACAACCAGTAAAATATCATGGATTGGACTCATGATCCAGATATTGTACTTGCAATTGGACACATAATGTATGTGGTTGCAATGTGCAAGTTTCCTCAAACATAATGAGGAATGACAATTAAATAAGATAATAAGACATTAGCTTAGGGTTTGAATGTCTCTATAGTCTTGATCTTTCATCGTGTGTACTTTGGAAGTGACATGTCGATGGTGATTATAATTGTCAAATAATCCTTATAAAATCAAAGAAGATGTTTTGGCATACATATGTGCTCTAGACATTTAATCATGAATGACATGGTTCTCTGCATTATGCAGAATGGTAGCTCGAAAGAAATGATGTATTCAAAAATGTTTGAATACCTACCTGAACCAATATTTTAGTATCTATATGGATGTAGACATGATGAGTATCATCATTCTACTATCTATACTCTAGTCATTCATGAAGCTTCATAATATTCATATTGTATGAATTTAATGAAGCATGTATAAATGTTAAAATACTCTTACATTGAATTCTTTTGAATTTAATGTAAGAGATCATTAGTCTTAAGTAATGGTTGCTTATAGATAAAGGGAGTGCAGTGGAAGCATGGTTTAGACCCAAGTAAGAACTATAGTCAAAGAGTTAACTGTACTTCTGTGACTTCCATATGACATCCTAAGAGTTGGATGAATGCCAATACTGCAATAAGTTGGTGTATTGATAGTATGACTATCAAGTCTCTCTTGAATCCTTAGAGAAGGACTCGGATAGATCACCCAAATAATCTACATTAATCATTGATATTGACTTGCTTATTTGATAAGATAAAGTCTAATAATTGTATCTCATTCTTCTAATAACACCTGCAATTGTTGCATATGTTATAGAAGATTAATAAATTTGATCTTCAGGTTTAATGATCAACTACTTGGTTTTTGATGCAATTGTTGCAACAATCTCTATTGGATAGATGGACTTCATATTTTCAGTGGAAGAGCCCTTTGTCTTAGAGAATGTCTCTACGACCTAGATATAAGAATACACTCAGTTTATTTCTAAATGTTGGAAATAAACATGAATTCTGGAATAAACCTATCATAAAGAGTTATGATGGATATATTTCAGATAGTAATCTGACATCTAGTGGACTCTACTAAATTAGAAATTTAATGAATGTTACATAAAGATTTCTAATACTGAAAATTAAACCTTTAAAGATCAATAGGAGGATAAAGATCATTTGACAATGATCTGGCATCATGTCTTAGACATATGTCTGTTGATGAGATAAATGGACAAGCAAGAGATGAAACTTTAGAATGTCTAAAATTTTCAAAACTTGCATACTTATGAATATTGTATTCAAAGAAAAATATCCAATACACCCTTCTTTGGGAAAGGTGTTAGATGTTGAGGTATTCAGGATCTCATACATATTGATGTATGTGAATCATCTATATCATAGTGAACATTATGGATATATGATATCTATTGATGATTATGTATGATATGAGATTTCTTCTCTTCATTTGAGAAACCTTTGAAATGTTCAAAGATTTCACAATTTTGGTTTAGAACCAATGTTTGAAGGAAGATTAAATGAATTTGATCTAACCAAGGTAGCAAGTACTTATTAGATGAATTCAATGAATACCTTATGAAGATATGAATATCATTTCTATCTCAATCCTCCTAACACACCTAAACTCAATGGAGTTGTAGGAAGATACAATTGGATCATGTGTGACATGATTTGATCAATGATGAATTTTAGCATAGTTATTCCTTAGTTTCCAGGGATATATGTGTAGTAGAGACTACACTATATATATCCTTAATAAGATTCCATGCAAGTAAGCTGGAATTAAGCACTAGAGAGTTCTACTTCATTAGGAAAATAAAGGATGGTATTGGATACCTACTTTATAACCCTAAGATTCTTAAAATATCTCATCTTTGAGAATATGATTCTTATAGGATGACTCTCTTGAGAATCAAGATGAAAATGAAGTATAGGAACTCATTTAATCTTGAGAAGATAATGAGACACCTGAGATCGGAAACTAAATGGGACATTTAAAGATGAAGCACTAATACCTCTTGAAATGAGTTTGAGGATGTATTCCATGTGTCAGATAAGTCTGACAATGATCGGACTTCATGTGATGAAGCTCCAGAGGATTATGACATGGAAATATGGATATTAGCAATAAATTCTAAAATAGACTTCATATACAAATGTTGTGTATGGACCCTCAAGGATCCACCTATAAGGGTTAGACCCATTAAGGTGCAAATGGATCTTAAAGAAAAAGAGGGAACCTGATGAGAAGGTGGAAACCTTCAAAGCACGGTTCGTAGCCATGAGCTACAAACCGGAAGAGAAGACATTGCTTGCAATGAGACTTGCTCTTAGGTAACCATGCTTAAAATCATCAGAATATTTCTAACCTTAGCTACGCAACTTGACTATTTCATCTTCAAGATGTAAGTCAAGATTGCATTCCACTAAGAATACCTCTCTGAGGATATTCACATGAAGTAGCTCCAGGGCTTCATGATTAGGGAACGTAAGATGTGAAAGTTAAAGAAATCCATCTATAAACTCAAATAAGCTTCTTGTTGTTGGAACATAAGATTTGATGAAATTATAAATGTTATGATTTCAGATAGAATCTTGATGAACCATGTGAAGCTTAGTGGGAGTTCTATTGTGTTCATCGTGCCAAATGTAGATAATATCCTAATCATTTGGAATGATATAAGGATGATAATAAGTGTTTTATGATCTGGCTATTCCATACCTTAAGATATGATCTCAAAAGATGCCTCTTGGATCTTAGTTCTGAAGGTGTTCAGAAGCAAAGAAAAGAGGGTGTTGGGACTGTCACATTTATAGTGCACCTTGGACATGTTCCATTTTTCTGGAAATTCCAAGAAAGGCTTTCTTACCTTAAGATTTGGTACTGACCTATCTAAAGGGATAGCACCTCAAAGAGTTGAGGAAGTGAATGCTAAAACTGCTTGCACTTGTACATCAGTTACGAGAAGCTAAGTATGTTAGATGTGTACAAAGGCCAGATATCTGCCATACAGTGGGAGTAGTAAACTGTTACTAATCCTAGTATGGAGAAAGAATACTTGATTGCAGTAATAACAATATCTTCAAAGCTGACAAGGCTTTAGAGATAGTGATCTCTAAGTCTTATCTTCAAGAGCTTAAGACTTTATAGATAGAGATCTAAAAGGTCTTAACTGTAGACACCTTATGAGATAGTGATCTCCAGGAATAAGGGTATTCTGATAAGGATTATGGGAATACTGGTTATAATAATTATTAAGCAACAGTGTCAAGGACACTATAATTGCTTTATCGAGATTGAGTATTGGTTGCGTAAGATGCAACATTCGCATTGGATGCGAGCACTGTTACTAAGAGTTATGCAAGTACCGTAAAAGGACTTGGCATAGTATTTTGGGAACAGAGTGACTGATCAGCATACCTAACTATTTTCTAAATAGCCTATGATTGTCACATGAGTGTGGGTTTAAATGATTAGCCTATTAATGGCTCTTTGGGCTAGTGGGAGATTGTTGGACATGCGAGCCCATGACGAGCTATTATGCAATAAATGTTATTGCGTATATCATTCCCTGATCTGAAATGAAGAATAAATAATTTGCATAATAGGTCCCTCTGTACAATTAGGGTAATGTACCATGGCCATCTTGATAATCATATAGATGTTGTTTCATTAGATGAATCATAGAGGCTGGTGCTTGGATGAATATCTAATGGTTAGATTGAGGACTCATCAAGCACCGTCAAATGATTGTTAAGATGTGATCTCCATCCTGAGTAGGAGAGGGCAATCCTTTCTCACATAGGTTGATATCTGACCGACCTCTTGATGCAGGTCCGTTGCATAGGAATAGAGATTCATAGGTGTCAAATTAGTTAGGTCAAAGAGTTGACTTAACGAGATCGAGATAAACAAAGTCCTATATCGTATGTTGTCACGATACAGGCATGCATCCTCTGATCGGAGATAGATGTGTTACTATATGTCTGAGTATGTACATTTGCAGACCAATAGGTTGATGACCCAATCAAGGTCTATACACCAGCGCGCTGGTGTGCATATAAGGGTATATGAGTAATACGATCTCTTAAAGGGATCATACAGGTTCATTACTGAACCGGAAGACATGAGCTCACTCATGAGATATTGGGAAGAATCAAATTCCGTACACGATCGTCTCGCTTTGGATGCTTGACTGAGTTTGTAGGTTTGATATATACTTTTGCAAAGTTATATGATCAAGACCTAGGTATGATATATGCTTTTGGAAAGTATATGATCGATACCAAATCCCAATGATCAAATGAGAACTTACTGATAAAACCCTGAAGTAGACAGTATAAAGTTGATCTAATACTTTGGGTTTATTCTGGGTCTTCCAGTATGCAGGATGTACATGTGTTGGGAATACCTGAGGGTGATGTGATCATAAACGATTGTATAACCATGATGCTTCCATTCCTAGGGAGTGATGAAACGGGTCTGGATTTTAGTGACTCCTCTCAGTAAAGAAGTAATTCGATCTTGGTCCAAATGTTGGACATTGATCTCAATGTGATTCAGATGCAATGAGAAGATTAGATTTGCGTTCTTGATTTAATCAAGCATCTATGGGAGGCCTGAGATCTGGATTTGAGATGTGATCTCAATATCCAAGTCAATATACGTGGAAAAATACAATCGCCCGGTCCTTATCTCCAAGTATCTGCGGAGAAAGCACATTATTCTTGAAGGAGTTCAAGAATAATTCATTTGATGAATTCTGTATCCAAGCATTGAGAAAATGGATAATTAAATATAATTTAATTATCATGAATAATATGAATTTGATTCATATTATGAGAAGAGATATCTAAGATAGTTAAATGTGATTTAATTATCAAAGATATGAATAACGTGAATATGATTCATGTTATTTGGGCACATGAGAAAAGAGATCCTAGATAATTAAATGAGATTTAATTATCAAGTATAATATGAATAAGATTCATATTGTGAGAATAATTATCCAATATAATTAAATGAGATTTAATTATCAAGGATAAACAGATCATGGATAGTGCTATCCAGAATATCTGTGTATATTATAAATGGGATTTATATATCAGAGAGAGAGAGAAATATTGTAAATAGCATTTGTTAATTATTAATATGGATTGTATTCACATTAGTTAATTAATTAGAAATGTAATTTACAAATTAGTTTGGGTTGAGAATATGATTCACATATTTTTCAATGGCATGATTGAAATATTCACAAATTAATTTGGAATTAATTTGGTGGATATTATTGCAATAATAGTTATTGCAATTTATTGAGAAATAATAAGATAAATAAAAGGAGACAAAATACCACCAAATAAGAGGTGGTGTCACCTATGAATTAGTCATAGGTGACGCCCCCTTAAATGTAGGGTGCTTTGTTGCCTCTCTTTATTTTGTTATCATATTATCTTTTAATAATTAATTTATTTGAATTAAATTGTGTTGATAATAAATCAACATATATTTAATTTAATATAAATTAATGTTGTTGGTTTTTAACCAACAACAATCATAACCATTGATTATTATATAGACCAAGCATGGTCGTTGGATCTATGTGTCCCATGGATTGAGATCCATTGGATCCTAAACTAATATAAAAGGAGGGCTACCCTAGCCGTTTTTGACACAACATCATCAAGAGTTGTAGAATCCTACTACTCTCTCTCTCATTCTCGCCCTCTCTCTTTCTCTTCTCCAAGAAGTGGTCGTCCACTTTGTGTTGAGGAGGAGAGCGTCTTGCCTTCGCCTTCGACGACTCGAGGATCTCCTTCTTCTTTGGAGTTGCTTACTCTAAAGGAAGACAATGGATTTCGCTTGACGAAACCAGGAGATCCACTGCTTTGATCTTCATCGAGGATTGCGGGAGGAACGCGACTCATCATCGTGCCCGCAAGTGCGTTCTTCGTGGATCGGACTTGAGACAGGAGGATCTCTTGTTTGGGATCTCGCGATCACAACCACGCTTCAAGAGGTATTCCTTATACTTTGTGGTTTGATGAAACGATCCGAGAAATATTCTCATGATCATGTGGTTTCATCACTTGATTAAAAAATTTTAATTTCTGCTGCATCTTGCGACTAGTGCAACTAGTCGCCCCGATCGTTTGAGATACGATCGTCACGCTTCTGTGATGCGCTTGAGGATTCTCAATATCCTTCATTCTGAATGGGTACTCCGGGTACAACCGAGTAGTAATCGCCCTTGAAGACCAAGAGAAGACTACCTTCACTTGCTTGTTCAGCACATATGCTTTCAGGAGAATACCCTTTGGCATGTGCAACGCACTTGCTACCTTCCAAAGCTGCATGCTTGCAGTTTTTGCCATGATGGTAGGCAGTTTTCTCGAGGTGTTTATGGACAACTTCTCCGTCTATGGGTGACAGTTTTGATACTTGTCTTGAGCACCTAGACAGAGTACTTCATAATGATGTGAAGTTAATCTTGTGTTATCTTGGGAAAAGAGCCACTTCATGATCACCGAAGGGATTGTGCTGGGTCACGTCATTTCCAAACGTGGCATGGAAGTCTACCCGACAAAGGTGGATGTGATTGCCAATTTAGAGCCACCCCACACAGTCAGAAACATGAGGTCATTTCTGGGGCATGTGATATTCTACAAGAGATTCATTCGTGACTTCAGTCGCATTGCCCGACCTCTTACAGAATTGTTGTGCAAGGTGACTGGGTTCAATGTTGATCAACAAGTTCTCCTTTCATTTAATCAGCTGAAGGAGCTCATCTCTCAAGCTCCAGTCCTACAGCCACTTGATTGGTCTTTTCTCTTTGAGATCATGACAGATGCGTCGGACTTTGCAGTTGGGGTTGTTCTAGGACAGAGAAAAGGTAAGGCGCCCTATGCCATTCACTATGCCAGCAAAACACTAGACGAAACTTAAAGAAATTAGACTATCATAAAGAAAGAATGGTTGGTTGTCGTTTTCACCCTTGAGATGTTTAGATCCTATTTGCTTGGATCTAAAGTCACCATCTACACTGACCGCTCTGTTATCCAATACTTACGGCAGATGAAAGATGCCAAACCTAGACTGATTAGATGGATCATTATCCCCCATGAGTTTGATTTGGAAATCAAAAACAAGCCTAGGGTCAGAATGTGGTAGCAGATCACCTCTCTAGAATTGAGCAGCAAGAGCCTCTACTTACCAGTGCACCCATCACAGACACCTTTCCTGACGAGTCGATTCTAGCCGTGGATTCACTCCTTTGGTATGTTGATATTGTGAACTACCTCATTTCGGGTGTAGTCCCGCAAGATTGGACAAAAATCAAGAAGGATAAATTCTTGTCCACCATCCATTTATACCAATGGGAAGACCCATTTTTATTCAAGGAAGGAGGGGATTGTATTTGGCACAAGTGTATTCCTCAGGAGGAGCATCATTGTGTCCTCGAGCACTGTCATTCGCTTGAATCTGGTGGACATCACTCTGGAGAAAGAACGACATCAAAAGTATTGCAGTGTGGCCTCTGGTGGCCTACAATATTTAAGGATGTGGCAACATTCGTCAAATGTTGCACTGTCTGTCAGAACTGAAAGGAAACCTTACACCTAAAGATTACATGCCCCTGAAGTTCATTCAGATAGCAGATGTATTCGATGCTTGGGGCATTGACTTCATGGAACCCTTCCCTAACAGTCAGGGATACGAGCGCATCCTTCTCAAAGTTGATTATGTGAGTCTCTGGGTTGAAGCTATCCATGCCCGAGCCGCTGACAGTCGTATAGATTGTCATTTTTTGAGAGAAAACATCATTGCGTGGTTCGGGATTCCGAAGGTACTCATATCAGACGGGGGTAGTCACTTCATCAATCGAGAGGTCAAGAAATTTACAAAGGAATACAACATCGAGCACCGAGTCGCATCTCCTTACCATCCTTAGACCAATGGTATGGTTGAATTATCAAACAGAGATACCAAGATGATCCTTCAAAAGCTTGTAAAGCCGGACAGGAAAAATCGGCCCAAACTCTTGGACTCCATCCTTTAGGCATATAGAACTTCTTACAAGTCCCCCTTGGGCATGTTTCCCTACCATCTTGTGTATGGAAAACCATGCCATCTGTCAGTGGAGTTAATTCACAAATCATTATGGGCCATCAATATCTGCAATTTGAACTCACAAAGAGGTGATCAGAACGAAAAAGAGGATCTGAACAGGCTCCTGGAATTCTGAGACTATGCATATGATAATACATTGATGTACAAGGAGAAGGTTAAACGCTAGCATGACCGGCACATCAGACGAAAGACCTTCGAGACTAGATAAAAAGTGTGGTAATTTATGCAAAGTTGAAGATATTCCTGGGCAAACTAAAGAGCAAATGGACAGGTGTGACAACGGAAGCATTGTTATATCAGAATTGTCTCCTGACGCATAACTGTTTGTCGTCAACGGTCAGTTACTGAACCCTTACCTCGAGCATAACACTTTCCAAGCTATTGTCGATTCTATCTGAGTGACATACACCGAAGGAGCATCCGCGACCTTAGCAGCATCATAAGATTCAGATAACGTCACCCACAAACTCTTCCTTTAAGTTTTCATGTTTTCATGTTTTCTTATTTTCTTCTTCATTTTTCTTTTTCTACCAAAAAGGTGTCTCCCTTTTGGTCAGTCTACTATACATAGGACGTACTTTGTCCTAAGTATTGGGGGTGTGCATCCCGAAATTCTTTCATTCTTTGATCCCCCCGTTGTCTCCTCTTCTCATCTATACTTAGGGATATATTACCCTAAGTATGGGGGGGTGACAGTCCAAATATGATCTATTCATTCCCACCCTCGACCCTCCCTACATGTATATACAACATGTTATACTTAGGATTACTTGATCCTAAGTATAGGGGGACGGACGACTTCTCATTTTTCTCCTTCCTTATTCTTTCATCGTTGAAATATAGGCTTTTCTATACTCAGTACGAGTTATGCCGTCTCTTCTCTCTTCGACCTATGAGGGCATAGCTCAAGCTAAGTATAGGGGGTCATATATACTATGTATATACTTTAGCCATAACTTGTAATTTTGTATTTCAATTAAATATGGCTAAATTATTATTTACATCCAAACATATAAAATTCATAAGATGAATTCATAAAATGATGCATATTATTCCTCAAATTGTTTTTGTATATACTGATTAATAAATCAGGTAAAAATGTTTTGCAAAATATTTGAAAATAGTTTGAAAATCTATTTGAAAAATCTTTTGAAACATGTTTGAAAAATATTTTGCAAAATATTTTCAACCTTTGTAAAAATATCTTGTTTGTATAAATTTCTTTTCGTTGTGTGAAATAAAAATGTTTTGAGAACCTATTTGCAAATGGTTTGTAAAATAGTTGCAAAAATATTTGAAAAATCTATATATACTATTCGAAAACCTTTGCAAAATGATTTTCAAATACTTGTAAATATTTGTAAACTTATTTGCAAAAATTATTTTGGACTATAGTTTTCAAAAAAAATTTTAAAACCACGTACAAATAGGTTTGAGGAATATATATACATCCTTCAAATAAAACCTTTACAAATTGTATAAATGTACCTATACAAATAACTCACATTCTATCTGTAAATCCTCGAACCTCAATTCTTGTAAATAAAAAGAGGCATGCCCATGTAAATATTTATGCATACTTCCTTTTTGCGCTAAAAGTCATTTTATTTTGAAAGAAAATCAATAAAAAATGCAAAATAGAAAAATTCTAAAAACATTTGCATAAAAAATGAAGAGAAAAAAAGAAGAAGAAGAAAATTGCATTAAAATATGTAAAACTTTTCAATAATCTATAAAAATTTCAAATTTAGAAAATGACATCACAGTTTTTTTTTGCATTGTACATATCATTCGCATTTTTCGGAATAATATAGACAATTGAACTAGTCAAAACAAAGTCTGAAGATTGGAGCTTGGAATAGACCTTAATATATCTAATTTCAGAGGAACCCATTGAGGACCGGAAGTGGAGATGTTTTAGGTCACCTTAACTAATTCTTTAGGTTCCATAGGACTATGTTCATGAGTCATTTCAATGTGCTTAAAGAGAACTCTTGATATCATCCTGACTCTTGAGACAGTGACTTGACTGGAAACCTCGCACCTAGCACTTAACTCAACCTCGATCAACTATTGAAAAATCTTGGGATCTAAGCCGGGATGATGCAAGGTCGCTTCATCAAGGGTGGCTCAGGAACCATTCTTGGGGATTGCTGACGCTAGTATTCTAACCTACTTCTTTTGGAAACAATGATATCTAGAGACTGGAGATGGGGTCATGCAGCGCACAACGAATAAATAGGGTCTTATTTTTTTATTTTATCTGATAATTAGAGTCTCATTTTATTTGCCAATAATTAAGTCATTGCATTTTTACTTTAAATAAAGAGATCACATGTGATCTCAATTTAGTTAGATAGAGTCAATTAGAGATTCAAATTTATTTCAAATCAATTAGTTAGTCGGTTAGAGTCCAAATTTGGATAAGTTTGATTTAAATTTTGATTTGGTTTCTATTTTTGTAATCTCATCCCTCCTATATAAAGGGGTGATAGTTTATTGTTTAAGACAAGTCTGATTACAATTAAAATTAGGATTTTATCTCTGTCTCTCTCCTCCCCCACACGATCTCCGTACTTCTTCCTCAAATCCCTCGTTCTCTGACGTGTCTTCTCTTCTCAATCCCTATAATTTCTTCTCCACCAAAAATCCACAAACAAATTAAATTTTCATCGACGTGCAAAAATCCATTTTTGCATCAATTGGTATCAGAGCATGGCATCCAGATCATCCTCACGATCTAGCAATCCGTCCAGTTGTTCACGCGAACAAAAATCCAAAGGATCTCGCTCCAACGATCGTGCATGGCGTGATGAGGTTAGACAAGCACTATCGAATATGCTCCATGTTTGTGCCGATATGCAAGCTTTTGCGTCACGGATACTACAACCGCGGATTATCGAGGCACTGACGTGCTAACTAGAAGAGAATGCCGCCAAAAGGGCCAGTGAAACTTCCGTCCAAGTTCCCGATGAAGAAGGCCAATAAAAGATCGTCGTTTTCAGAAATATGCCTGCTGGTCATTCCAGACCTGCAATCTGAAGAGAAAGGGACTCCAGTGCCCTCCGCAACCCCCCAAGGGTTCCCGACACCACCCCCATGCCTCTGGCCTCTCCCGACGCAACCTACATGCCACCAGCGACTTTCCCTGCCCAACCCCTGTCACCAGCCCCTTAGGCGCCAACACCCCCACCCGTTACCCTCACACCCCCGCCACCCCAGCCCCCGCACCCACTCCCGTAACCCCCTCATTGGACCCATACACCATTCCCGAACCAACAACATGCTCCCCAACCCCAAACCCAGCCCCAACCCCTCCCGTTGCCCCCACACTCCCAGCAAACTCCCCTCCTGACGCCACCCTCACACCCCCAACAACCCTCCCTGCCCAACCGCCGTCATTGTTCCCTCCCACTCTTGCACCTTCTGCGCCACCGCCAACATCCCCTCCCGCCTCCTCTACCCGCTATCTCCCCTTCCCCATCGGCCCCGCACTACCTCTAGAACCTCTTACAATCCCCTCCCTACTTCTCGCGCCACCAACCTCCCCTCCCCCCTCCCCCCCGATTCGTGCTTCCGCCCTCCCTGATCGATACCGCCAGTGCTGCCTTGGCACGATCTCGAGTCGTCGAAGCCGTAGGGACCCCAGACTTAGGGTTCGACGTTGCCCTAGAGACCCTCCTGTGATATCTGGGATTTGGCAAGGATTTCAAAAAATTACAAAAATATACTTCTTTTAAAAACTATTTGCATAAAGGTCAAAGATGACGGGTATTTAAGAAGAGATAATTTTAATTAAGGGGTACGGAAATTGTAGAGACGTCCTCTAATTGGACAAAATTACAAACGTAACGTTGAAAAGGATATAATTGAGGAATTTGAAGCTACAATTTCAAGATTGAATTCTGCCACGATGCCTCAAAGATCAAGCAAATTGTCCGGAGATGATTTTTTCAAGCGGAGGAGAACTGATGAAGCGCACAACAAATAAATAGGGTCTTATTTATTTATTTTATACGATAGTTAGAGTCTCATTTTATTTACAAATAATTGAGTCATTGCATTTTTACTTTAAATAAAGAGATCACGTGGGATCTCAATTTAGTTAGTTAGAGTCAATTAGAGATTTGAATTTATTTCAAATCTATTAGTTAGTTGGTTAGAGTCCAAATTAGGATAAATTTGATTGAAATTTTGATTTGGTTTCTATTTTGATAATCTCATCCCTCCTATATAAAGGGGTGATAGTCTATTGTTTTAAAACAGGTCAGATTACAATTAAAATTGAGATTTTCATCTCTCTCTCTTTCTCATCTCTCTCCTCCCCCACACGATCTCCGCACTTCTTCCTCAAATCCCTCGTTCTCCGATGAGTCTTCTCCTCTCAATCCCTCTAATTTCTTCTCCACCAGAAATCCACAAACAAATTAAATTTTCATCAGCGTGCAAAAATCCATTTTTGCATCATGGGGTGAGACAATGCTTTGGATGAGGAATGGTTTACCGGTGCAACTTTTCCAAGACCCCAAAATAGTAGGTGGAACAAAAGATATTATATCCACCAGGGTATAAACAAGAATGCAGTAGTTGTGCAAAGTCAAAGATGATATCCAAAGAAGTCTATACCAAAAATTCTACCAAAAAACCTTGAGCTTCAGAAAAGCCTGCTTCTTGGTGAAGAATCAGTTACATTGACGAACTTCACAAGATGATGAAGACTATACTGGTCCATTCCCACTTCTCTTCCCATTCTTCTTACTTCCTCCCCATTCGATTATAAAGATCAGAAGTACCTGACCTTAGAAGGGAATATCTGACTCCACGAGGACGATCTACTAGAAGAGTAGACGCCTTGATGGTTCAATGGTTTTGTATGGGAAGAGTTAAACAAATCCACACACATGGTTCTATCATTTCAAGGTAGCAGGAGTATGCGGCTGAGAGGATGGTTCTGACATAGCTGTGAATTGGATTGGATGATAGGAGTATGGAATCTGAGGGTTGTTATGTCACACTTCCCGACTTCAATGTAGTTCTGAACACACCATTAATCCAAAGGCCTTCTCTGAGCTTCAAACTTTGACTTTATTAAAAATTAGTTTAAAAGTCGACAATTACTGCAAGTTATTTCTTTTTATTTTCTTTATTTTTCATTTTCTATACTTATTACATAAGTATTTTCTAGGGACCAGCAAAGGCAAGTATAAGGGGGGTTATGAGTCTCCATTTCATCACCTTTATTCTATCATTTTGGCCTTAAAAACCCTAACTAATTCATGTAAATAACATTATTTTGTACATATTGACATTCATTATTTACTCTAGTTATTTAATATAAAATATTATTTAATTCCAAATTTATAGAATAAAGAAAAGAAAAATAATAAAATACCAAAGGTATTTTATGACCCTAAACCCCCAGACCTAGGCATCTTGATGACTAGGTCGACAAGGAATAAACTAGGGGGAGATAAGGGTCAATAATACAACAAAAATCCCATTTAATGATTCATCGTTTATTCATTTTTGGGACATATTTTATTTTAAGCTTTTTATACCTCAAATAAAGAAACTTTGTAAATGAAAGTTGTAGATAATAATGTATATAAAATTACAAAAATGAGTTTGTACAAAGATACAGTATATTGCACATTTTATACACAGAATGGGAATCCAAAAATCAAACTTCACATACCCATATCTTCTAAACAAATACTCAAAATGCACCAAAATCACTTTAATTACATATAACTTTTAATAACCTATTTAATGAAGGCAGTTTCATATTTCTTGGAGTTAAGAGGAGGAAGTTAGGTTTTGGACCCCCATTGTACAATATACCTGAATAAAATATTCATTTTATTTATTCTTTATTACATTGCATAAAATAAAACCATAAAAAAATAAGTATACAAAACATAGACAAAATACACATACTTGTACCTATATAATTTATATACCTATTTATTTAAGTATACAAATAACATCAGAAAAATATAATAAAAATATATTTGTGTACCTAAAAATAAGTTAAAATATATAAAATAAGAGAGTAAAATAATAAAATATATAAAGTAAAAATAAAATAGAATAAGTTAAAATATATAAAATAAGAGAGTAAAATAATAAAATATATAAAGTAAAAATAAAATAGCCAAAACATAGATGGATATACCTATAAATATACCCTTAAAAATTAACTTGCAACAAATAAATCCAAAAAATAAATAAACATCATATTAAAATTACTACATAAAATAATAAACATTTTCATATTATAATAAAAAATTATGAAATTCATTTACTATATTATATTAATTAATTTCGAATAAATTGGTTGTTTTGTCTTCTTACGGCCTGTGCGGACCAATCACATCCCGAGGTTCGTTGACCCCTAGTCAACTACCTCTCGAGGTTGTCCGACTGGACTCGCGTTTCTTTTCCCAAAATTTCTGTGCTTTTTCATGGGCTTCTTGTCCATCATTTTTATCGACTAATCATGCAAAGATCAACATCTACCATCGATGATCCGCGCTCAAGCCCCAAATCCTTTGTGTATACCTTCGATTCATCCTAAATCACTGGTCAATAAGGATCTTCGACTTTGTCTATAAATACCCCCCCACCCCCGCCTCCTAGCTCTATTTTGATCCTTCTCTAAGCCTTGAATTCCCACATCATGTGTGAATGTGCGTTCCTTGTGACAGTTGGAGCATCCCCGAGCTTTGGGCGTGCGATTTGGGCGAGGCGGAGCGATCCATGGTGGCCCTCCAGCCACCTCTGCTCCCTGAGCAACCCTCAGGTACGAGCTGCACCTTTTTATCATCCTTAGGTAGCTATAGCTTGTAGTTTTGATTCTATGCATTTTATTACCGATTTAAATCGTGTTAATAGCGTAGATTAGGTTAATCATCTCGTTGGAGCTCTCAAGCTCTAGCCATGTTCTCGCCATAACCTACACCTGTTCCGACCATCGCGATCATCTTATCCCCTTCCCAATACATTCTTCAATAAGTCGACCAATCTGGATCACCTGATTGTACTCCAATCGGCTAATCGAGGTTCGCCTTCCACCTCTCATCAGAACCTCACCGCTCGCCTTCATTCTCGTGCATCCTAGCTTCATGGTAGGTCGAGGCAATTTGCCTCGAGCCAGTGAACAACTTCATGTAGGTGCTAAGGCGAAAAGACTCCTCCTGGGACACAATCACATCTAGACGAGAGTCCCTAGGTGCTCCTTCTTCCACAGAATGTCGGGACCCCATCGTTGGGTCCTGGATCTTCTTGAGCACATCAGTCGATGCGGACGAGCCTCCCGATGGTTTAGAGTCCAAGAGCAACATCAGATTCGCCAGTGGGAGGAGAAATCAAGGATCGAAGTCCAGGGAAGGTCTCCTTCTTCCATGTTCTTCGCGTGTAGCATATGCCATCCGATGGAAGGCGTGCCTCCAGTTCTAATCGCCACCGTCTGCTTTGCACTCATCTCGCCCGTTCGATGAAGTCCACGATCAGATCAAAGCCGCTCATCAGCGAAGATGATAGTGGGATACCTGGCAAGTGGATCGTCGTCAGCTGCACGATGGCATGCCTAATGAGGGTAATTTGTAAATCCCACTCAGTACATTTTTTGTATTTATTTATTAATTTTGTTAATAAAATAGTGTAAATAATCTGGGCATTTTGCATAATGAACCCGGATGTTTACTGATATTACAAATGGGTCCAGTTCATGTCACCTCACGTGTACTCCCACATGAGGTGGTCAAATTACATGTATACCCTTATGGGCATTTGTATTTATACTTAGTCTCATAAATATTATTATAGTTGTAAATTTCTGAGAAAATTGCATGTGAGCCCTTGATGTTTGTTTTCTTTGAAAAAATTCCCTTTCTTAGTTAATGTATTTTTGGTGTTTGAACTTCGTTTATTAAAAATAGCATCCATGCGCTAAAAATATACAAAAATAGGGTTAGATGTCTGCTAGTATGTATTTTCACAACCCATATTTATTTTGGAAATTTTAGCATTTTGGCTATTCATTAAAAAATAAGCACGTTTATATATTTGTTTAACTTATAAAATACCAAAAAATAGAAAAATGTTTTGGAAATATCCAAAAAATTATGTGTTTATTTGAGCATGTGTGATCTCCACACTAAAAATTCCTAAAAATAGAAAAAGAAAAACACTAAAAATGAAAAAGCTCCAAAATCCAATAAAAAATATTAAAAATCACCAAAATCTAAAAAAATATTTTTATATATTATTATCTATTTATTAAAATTTATTTTAAGAATCTTGGACTTATTTTTCTATTTTTAATCTTCATTTCAATTTCGACCTATTATTTAATCCTTTATTTGGGATATTTTTTACTTTAAAAATACATAAAAATTAGCAAAAATTCCAGAAATATAACAAAAATATTAGAAAATATTTTAAACCAAAAAAACTTCATTTTATGTATTTCATTTTTTATGAGTATTTATACATATATTACCTTATATTGTATATATGGCTTTGTATATTACTTATATATCTTATAGTATATAATTAAAAGAAAACTATAATATAAAAATTAGAAAATTAAAATCTAAAATTATATATATAGAATGAAAATATAAATAAAATATATAAAAATTATAAAGTTAAAAATAAAAAAGAAAAAAGAAAAAAGAAAAAAAGAACAAGTCTGAACACACTACACATTGATTAGTAATAATCGTAGGCTACCGGGTTTGCTATATGTGGTTCGACCTCTACATGCTCACATGTTATACATTTTGTTTTTTAGGGAATAATAGATGTTAACTCCTATTCTTGTTATTTATTGATTGATTTATATTGTTGGTTAACTATTGATGGATGTGGACTTGTTGAGCAGTCAATGCATCGACTGCGGTCTCGTCTTGTGAGATCGTATGACTCTCGAGAAATCCTCTCTATCAGTGGACAGGGTGATGAAGCTTAAGGTGTGGAAGGATTCGAGCTTCATGGAATTGGATCTTGCAGATCCAAGGTGTTTGATGAGGGCTATTATGGAGAAGGTGAAGAGGAGCGAAGATAAGGTGGAATGGCAGGTCGGGAATAGGTGATTGATAGTGATTTCGAGATGGAGCAAGAATCTCTAGCAAACTTAAATCTGGAAATTACACTAAGCTATCAACTAATTAATTAAACTAACACCTAATCAAGGATACATGAATAAAATTTTAAAGAAAAAAAATCTAGAGATAGCAACTCAAACCTGACTATTTCAGGGAGCAGAGGAAGGCTTGCCGAAGAAGCTCCGGTGAACCTTGGATCAATACGATTCAACCCTTATCCACGCCGACAAGGAGGGGAAGAACTTGATGTCACCAAGATCAATCAACCCTAAGGTTCCTATTGGGGTTACTGGAAGAAACGTGGGTCAAAAAGCAAAGTGAGACATGGAGGCATTATTTATGCACAAAGTGGGGGCAAAGGGGGCAAGGCGATGGCGTCCAGGAAGAAGGTAGTTGGTGGAAGCTAGAGGTAGGGCGTGGAAGAGGGATGAGGGAGGAGCATGAAGGTGGTGGTCTCAAGGAGGAAGGAGTATGGAGGAATACCAAAAAATGGGAGAAGATCGGGCACTCGTGAGCTCTGACAGAATTCAGAGGGACCAGAGGTATTGTTAACCCAAGGTCAACAAAAGGTCCCCCTGATTGGTCCACGTGGACCAATCAGGAAAATCCATCACAAAAATCCCTTATTATTTTGTTTAAAAATACAGATGATTTTATTAAATAAAAGTTAAAACATAAAAAATATTTGTTTATTTATTTATGTAGTATTTTATTATGATTTTTATTTATTTATACAAAATTATTTATTAAGTGTTAATTTTTACATGTAGATATATATCTATATTTACCTATATTTGAAATATTTTATTTTATTTTGCATTTTATAATTTATTATTGTATTTACATATTTTATATATTTATAGTATACTGCATATATATATATTTGCATGTTGTTATTTTATTTTTTTTGATTTTATTTAGCTACTTAAATAAATAGGGGTATATATTCTATAGGTATAGTATACCTATATATTGTATATCATTATTTATTTTAATGCAGTTTTTATGCTTTTATTTTGTGTTTATTATTTAAATCTATTTTAAATATTTTTTACAAATATTTGAAATATAAGAAAGCTACAACTATAAAGAATGAATATATTGAATAAAATATACATGTATACATTACAATAGGGACCCAAAAGCCAACTTCTGCATCTAAGCTCCATTTTAGTTGAAATCACCTTCATAAGATATATAATTAAATTTTACGAACAATAAAGTGAGTTTGGTCAATTTTGAATTTGTATGGAGGAGATACGGATCTGTAAAGTTTTGTTTATGATTTTTGATCTATGGTGTCCTAGGTGCATTGTGTCTTATTTTTATGTGCAATCAATTTGTATTTTTATTTGTATTTTTATGTGCAAGTTTCATGTTGAGGTATTTATTATTTGAAGTGTAGAAAAAGGAAAATAAAATAGGGTCCAAAAAGATCATTGTTGGTAAATAAATTAAGTTTTTATGTGTATTTTTTGTACAGTTTGAGTGCCGTATCTCCCCCTACTTTATTCCTTGTCGACCAAGTCAATATTTCCTTGGTCTTGGGGTCTAGGATCATTCGATGTCTTTGGCACTTCATTTCTTTTTCTTTTATGTCATTTATTTTTTATTTTAAAATTAAATATATGTATTTATACAATATTTCTAGGACAATTTATGAGTGTTTATTTTGTACAAATTAATGTTATATACAAACATTTAACTAGGGATTTAAGGCCAAAATGAAAGAATAAATTGATGAAATGGAGATTCATCACCTATTGCACCATGTGACCGCTTCTAGGCACACTGTGTAACCTGCTTATTTACTCAACCCCACTACCATTCTTGGTTGTATGATCTCTTGATCGGACGACACATTGCCTATTAAACCTGCCTTCATCAGGACCACTTGATCAAATGAACAAGCAGCTCCACATTATCCCTACATGCCTCGATCATGGACGTTAGATTAAGATCCAATGTCTCTTTTATGTCATCAACCTTTAGTGGTTCTCATGCCAAGATTCGTAACTCTTCACCTGCGATAATTCCTCTAATTTCCCTCGCCGATCCATGGGTCCTCATGACATGATTCAGGTACCATTCTATAGCCTTATGACCCTCTTCACAAAACATACTGGAGGACAACTGTTACCCCTATATGCACTTGGCGAGTGTACCTCTACGCCTTTTCCTCCTTCCTGTGATAGAGAGAGAGAGAGAGAGATAAAGTGAAGACTGAGGTCAGACCTCGGACGAGATCTACGGACATCGATCGTGTCATAACCCTATGATCGATGTTGCTCAAGCATTGCACCTTAGCCGCGTGCATCAAGAAAAGATCGGGGGCCTTTAAAGCTCCATCTCATGCCTCCAACTCCGCCCTCCAACCTTCTTCATCTTCTCCAGGTATGATATCAGTTCCTCCCCTTTATATCTTCTCCAAATTTATTTGAACGGTGAATACACCTTCACACTCAATTTATCAGTCCATAACCTTCACTAATCATCACTGATCCACACACACACTTTCAATTCACTACTCTCCTCCAAAAACCTCTCTGCATTGATCTTTTCTTCTTCCGGAAGGGAAGAAGAACCCATTCATGTTCGCTTCCAGTCACTCCTCAGCCCTCCATTTCACACCAAATCAATTCCATTTCGCTTCGGTTGTGTGCTAATGTAGGCTAACACCTACATTACGTGCTTATTGCTTATTAATTTATTAATGAGCTACACGTTCATTGGAAATGCCCTACAAACACATTCTCAACCAATATTCTCACTATTATTGTGAGAATATATTCTCGTAGTTCAAACATAAAACCCTTCGAGTATGTTGTACATGACCCTAATATATGGATATTATATGTTCTCTTGAACCACAAGCCACCATGAAGTGTCCAAAATCCAAGCATAAATTCCAAAACCCATATCGAGATAAACAAAAACTATACCATCTTTCTTTTCATGCATTTCATCTAGACTTTCACCGTCGTCATATAATTTTGGCAGAGAACGTCCACAAAGGACGTTATTGAGAATTAGTCAGTATTTCCCTAACATAATATTGTATGATTGGTTCAAGTTATTTAGAGAATTCATGCCCGTCATATTTTAAGGAATTTCACAATGGAGATAACTGAATAACAAATCCAGAGATTTCACATACTTTGATGAGCTGATATTATCGGGAATGTTTTTAGTCAAGTGATTATGAGACAAATTCAAACTCTTCAAAACCAAGATGATTGTTTGTTTCTCTTTGTATTTCTCTCATCAATTCACTGCTTGAGAGATTAATAAGCACTATCAATGCAAGTTATACAAAGTACTACATCCCTCCTCCAATCTGCTCATCCGCCTCCGATGAGGAGGTATCGACCTGAGGATTAGGCTATCGCAGCACCTTCCTTGACCCTCTACAATCTTCATCGGCCTCTTAGCTATCTTCTTAGATTTTCACCGGTCCTGGAGAAGCGCGGAGGAGGATTAAGGACCTCACCGAAGTCCCACCTTTGAGACACCGTACGTGGAGAGCCGAGGAGGAGACAACCTCAATGACATACAGTTACTATCGATCTCATTGATTGAACGGTAAATAGTAGCTCCGAACCACGTAGCCGACCTGCGCTGCCTTAATGTGGCTCGAAGCTGAGCGACGCCCCGTACTTCCCTCCAAGCCAAGTTGTATCATGCGCCTCACGTACTACCTGGGGATATTTGCATCATAGCCCTGGCATGTCTTTTTAATTTCAGATATACTCCTTATGCACTTGGAATTTTGCATACAAGCTCCCACGGCTATTTTTATTTACATTCCGATCCTTTTAGACATGTTTGTGATGAATTTATGTATTTTAGTTATACTTTGTTTGCAATTTAGCACATGGATTCATTGTTGAATAACTTGAGCATCTTTAATCTAAATTACTAAAAAATGATTTTATTTGAAAGCTCTTATTATTATCTTTACTTTTGTGTTATTATTTCTCTAATGTGATTGTGTATATTTTAATTTAAAATCAGAGAAGTGTGTTGCTTAGTTTATATTGATTAATTGCCCCTATCTCAACCTATCTTCATTTTGTGCATTAAATTGAACCCTAATTTACCCATTACATCTATATATTACTTAGATGAATTATTTATTTCTAAATCATTAATCTCTGATGATTTATTAAATGATTTTGAAGTCAATTAAATGCACCATTAGTTAGGATCATTGAATGTATATTTAGAATTGGAGCTACTCATTAATTATTAATTTGGATTAAATTGTGTGGATAATTAGATCTCTTGCTTAGGATTTAATTCATGAGGTATTTGTGTGTTGTGTTTATTTATGTGTGCACCATTATATCATTCATTCATGTAATCTGACTTCCATATAAAAACCTAAAAGGAACAGGCATGCATCCTTATTGTCTGCATTAACCTAGATAACATTAGAATCCTTAACCTAGGTATTTTAACTTGGTTGAATAACTAAATTATCTCTTTTCCTTCTATTCGACCCTGGACTTATTCAGAAATAAATTTACACCTCGATATTTTCATGGAGATTCCTTTAGCGAGGTTATGTTGATCTGTCGATCGCTCATACTACGATTCGACATAATTAGATAGCGAGTTGGGCGAATCGTCAGATGGCACTGTTGTCGGGAACACACCTTTATTAGGTTAATTAATTATATTTAAGTATTCGTATTAAGTGATATTAGTGTAGTTTAAGTTATTACATTGTTTTATTGACTTTGTTGGTTGTTTATGTGTTGTCATTTTATGTTCATTGTTTTAGTTATTATCTTTACTTAGAATATATCTGTGTGTGGTAGGGCCCACGAAGTCAAGGAAGACCGAGGTGGCATGGAGGCGATGAGCTTGGAACAGCTCATTGAGAGGTCATATCCATCTGAATTGGTAGAGATAGATAGCTAGATAGTTTAGTTTAATTTTAGCTCATTATTTGTGTAACTAATTGTAAAAATTAAGTAACTCATTTCTCGCGATTCTCAATCGAGGACTCACATGTGTAACAGAGACTCTAACTGTTTATTAATTCTGGTATGTACAGACATGTTCTACTCTTCATTAAAGAATGGTGCTCGACTTGAGTGGTGAAAGTTAAGGACAGGTGCACAACACTTAGATCTAATATAGGTCATTATTTATGCTCTAGTAATTTAGGCCACACACATCAAATAGATTCATTCACTAATACGTGCACTTAGGATCGCTCTGATTAGCTACAAACTTAAACCCAATTCTTCGTCATGAATATAACTTCTGAATAGGTACGACTTTTCTCGACTTGCATCTCATATAGTTAGATTTAAATATTTTGTCGCGCATCCCATAAGTAGAGAGCTGGGAAGCACTATAAGAATTCTATCTAAACATGCATAATAGATTTCCACTTGCATTTTGTTTTCTCAACTTCTCCCTCCTGAGTTTTTATCAATTTAGGATTAAAAGGAATCAGGATTGATGATTAGGTATGTATTTATTGTGCTCACATTAAATCTTTGATGAAACTCGATTTCATCATCACAATTTCCAATTATTAACCCCCTTGCTTAAGCTTGGTGTCAATAAAAACTAGCTAATGTCCTGTAATTATCAGAAACTCGAATAAATTAAAAACCACAAAACATGGCAAACTAAAAATTCGTGGTATTTTTAGTCTTAAAAAATACCCTCAAAAATATTTAAGGTCTTTCTTTAATCTCATCTCCAGTTTTGGTCAACATGAAACTTGTAGATCCCGTCATGATCTACAACTTTCATGTTTTGAGTTTTCTCAAATTCGGCCAAATTAACCCTCAAAAGTCAAAAATACTTTCCTAATAATCTAATTGGGCCACGTGGCCCATTCTGGGTGAGCCACGTGGCCCGCCATCCTTGTCTTATTCGCCTGCGATCTGGGCCGTCAGATCTCCTCCGCAGATCCAACGGTCCCATGCTCTCCACGCGTGCCCATTTGTCTCAGCCGTCTGATCATCCCCGCCCTTTATCTGCACCGCACGTAAGCGCTCTCACCAGAGCCTGCCACGTAGCGCGTTGTGCGTCCTTCGATCGCGCTCCAGATCTCCCATCTCGGCCGCTCCTTCCTTTAACGCTCCTCAGCCCTCCGATTGACATCAGCTTCCCATCTATACCATCCGTTAGCGCCTCATGTCCCCTTGCGCCACTTGTCACTTCAGTAGCCATCAGATCGGCAACAATCCTTGCCATCTCAGCCGATCACTCCGCGTTTACTATTAGCCCTTCGATTGCGCCTTCTTCGCATCACAGCCGTCCGCTAGCGCGCACGCCGCAGCTTGACACGTGGCTGCTCCACAGCTCTCCGATCACTTCTCCCCGGATTTGATCAAGACCGTCGCTGCACGCCTTCATCCTTGTCGTTGGATCTCCAGATCCAACGGCCCCTGCGTCATCGTCAACCTCCCGACGACCACCTCTCACACGTCTTCCATCTCGCGCACCACTCGCCCCCTTCCTTTTTCCTCCTCCACTCCATCGACTACCTCCACTCACCAACTGCCCCACGGTGCTCCCCAATCATCCTTCATCCTCGCGACACCGTCGTCAACCCACGAACCCCTCTCCAGTTGTCCCATATTCTCCTCTAAACCCACGATGCTATCACCATAACCTGCCACCTGCAAACCTTAAATACGCCGTCCCCTCTTCCTATAACTTTGGTCCACCTTTACGCGGGAGAGGGCCCAGCCCTCCTCCGCCTCCCTGTAACAGGGGGAGGCGGCGCGATTGAGCGACGATGACCCTTCCTCCCCGGTGTCGACCCTCCGCTGATCAAGGCGGAGCTGCGGTGGCTAAGGCCCCACCGGGCTCGCTGGGACGACCACCCAACACGTGCGAAGACCCCGAGATCCTCTCGGAGCTCAAGCAAAGGCCACTTCCTCCGCCCGATCGCCGGTAAGTTCTCCTCTTTTTCCCTTGCAATTTCTTTTCGATTTCCCTTATTTAATTCGGCCACTTCAGTCAACCACATCCCCCATTAATCTTCGCTCAAGCTTCTCCAACCCCTCCTCTTTCACGCGCACTCCTCCAACCATGTTCCGCTTCCTCCAGACCTTGAATCACCTTCGACCCACCTCCTCCGCCTTCCAAGGCGGAGGAGCCTTGAGCTTCCACCTTCTCTGCTCGCCAAGATCCCACTTCATTCACGCACGCACTTCTGTTCGCTTCGGCTATGTTGCTAATCCTGCAGAGCGATAAATCCTTCAATGGTTGGAAGAGCATCGGAGCCAACTTCATCCGCTCCGCCGCCGACAAGCCAGCTCTGATGATTGACGCCAGAGGCTCCTGGATCTACCCCTGGTTCCCAGCTTCTCCGACATACCTTCAGGGATCTCTGGGGAGGCCCTCCGCGACCAAGAACTAGCGGCGGAGGAAGAGCTGCTTCACCGGAGCTCTACTCCCGCTGCTCCTTGTGTCTGAAGAAGGAGATACAGTGGCCGTCGGATGGTCTCATCCAATGACCATCTAACGGCCACGATGCAGACACGTCGCCCAGAATTCTAGCGCCAGAGACCATTGGATCCTCACGATCCAATGGCTATCATTCAGCCACGCGTCGATGCCAGAGGCACCCCTAGCTTAGTGTCCGAGCCTCTAGGCTTGGATACTCCCGAGCCAGCTACCAAGCATGCATGGAGTTCTGAACCTACACCGAGCCGACCTGAAGCAACATCGAACCTCTGCCGAGTCCGAGCCTATCTCCGAGCCTGGATGGCATGTGCCTGGCACGTGCACGTTTGGGCAATTTGCAGAGAAGCCCTCCGAACTTCTCCAATTTGCGAACTCGTCCCGGTCACGTGTGGACGACATGCGCAGGGGGTTATTTACACTGAAACCCTCGCGTGTTTCAGTATTTGCAGAAAGACCCATGCGTGTGTTGGGTAATTTACAGGGAGGGTCCTGTTCTTTTACGTAATTTCATTTTAGTCCCTCCTAGGGACCTATCTGCAATGTTTATTTCATGTTTTCTTTTTATTTATGCCCTTATCTTTGATCTTGCATATCTTGAGCTATATAGGTCCGATTGAGATGATTTTAGTTCCATTTTAAAGCTCTCCTTGCTGTCTTTCTTATGGCATGCTTTAATTTCAGATTCAATACTGTGAATCGTAGTGCATTATTTCATTATCTAAGTGTCCTGATTTACGTGGTTCTCATGCCTAGATGCTTTATAAATTTAGAGTGCTTCATTATTCAACTCTGGTTGACTCGCATGTTTTATGGCTCAAGTAATTATAATTTCGAGCATATTATTTGCATTGCATTTCCTTGCATTTATGTGCATGATAAAAATTGATAAAAAATGCATGTTTACTTTATCTTAATGAATTGTTATGTCTTCTCGCATACGCTGACCTATATGTGCTTTACTTCAATGCTTAATTAGATAGACTAAAATCCGATTAATACGAGAGAGGCTCGTGTCCCTGAGTTCGACCTTGGTATCTTACCAAGTAAAATAAATATAGATATGACCATCTCATTTTGATTGATACATATTTAAATGAGATGGTCTTTTGATGACCCTAATCGGCCCGATGCTACGACAATTCCAAGTGCTAAAAATACTCTCTTAAAGGGCGATTTTGCGGTTCGTCAATCTTCAGTGATAAAAAACAAAAAAATAGGACTGTTAAGCAAGTCGATTCAAATAAACTTGGAATAAAAACAACATTGTCTTACAGGAGAGCAATTCCATCATTGCTCACATGTACATACCTCCAAACAGAGTGGGTGAGGATGCATCCATAAGGATAGAGTCCAAATCTCTGGTCCTGTATCCTAAATCTTTGTTCCTACTTTACGGATTTGAGAGTTACAAGTGCTTGCCTCTAACTTTAGTTGATGTTTTGGTTGTGTAAGTCTGTTAGTTCCTTTAAGGGTGTGATGTAACACGATATCTTGGGCAAATCACCCATAGGTACAGTTGGGCATCATGGAGATACACTGTGAGTAACGGACTTAAAATTTTGTTTTATCACTAATTAAAATTGACAAGATAAATCGGCTGAGCTTTTTTGATGAATATGTGATTCATCACTCTAAAAGTTAAAAATAGAGCCTTGTTCCCGAGTAAATAGAGACATATTTTCCTTTATAATGCATAAATAGCATTCATACATGCATTCATAATACATGCATTTTAGCACTCCATTTGCATTAAATAAGAAGCCAAAATCACTTGTAAAATATCCACTCATAAAAATAACCTCTCCCTTATAATATGTACACCTTAGTTAATAATATAAGGAAGAAAATCAGGAATCGCCTTGTAAAAGCACCCAATAAAGCCTTAAAGCCCTTGGACCTTAGAAAGCCCATAACTCCCTCATACAACCTCCAAAATAGGTCTACTCACTTTAAGAATAATACACATTAAAAGACCTATAAAAAGAGACTAATTTCATCCAATTTGGAGCTCATATGAAAAAGTTGGGTTTTGGGGCCTCTATGTACACTATGTATACTATAATTGTGTATATTTGTATTTTTGTATCATATTTAACCTCATCTCCATCTTTGGTCAACATGAAACTTGTATATCTCATCAAGATCTACAATATTCATGTTTTGAGTTTTTCCAATATCGGCTTCCTTCTCCCTATACACTCATTTCTTTTTGCAGCCAATCATAGCTGGACACGTGGCGCCCTCTGGTTGCGCCACGCGGCCCGCTCCCCTTGCCCAAGCCGCCTGCGCCTCTAGCTGTTGGATTTCTATCTAGATCCAATGGCTAGCAGCGCTCCACGTACACCTTTCTTCTCCACCGTCAGATCATCTCCTCTTCTCATCTGATCCGCTCATTAGCACCTTCACCACAGCGCGCCACGCGTCGTACGCTGCGCCTTTCGATCATGCTCGCCGTCTCTCCATCGCAGCCGCTCATCCCGCCTTGCACCTCAGCCCTTCGATCTAAGCCCTAATCGCATCTTGGCCGCCCGCTCGTGCTTCGCCCCCATCGCGCCACATGTTGGCCTCCTGACCCTTAGATCGCATCGCCTTGACTTGATCTCAGCCACCCGCTCGCGTTGCGTTCCCATCGCACCACATGGTGCCATCACGTCCCTCTGATCACCTCGCCCCAGATCTGATCCAACCACTCCATCCCGCCTTCTTCTCAGTCGTTGGATCATAGGATCCAATGGTGAGGACTTCGTCTCCTACCTCCGGCACCCCTCTCTCCCACGATCTCAGCCTTGCGGGAGGGGTTGCCCCTTCCTATTCTCAGCCGCACCTCAGCCACCCACACCGACCACCAATGCTCCCACGATCACCCCCACTCTTCCCTCATCCTCGCCAGCTACCTCACTCCCCACTACGACCACCAAAGTCGCTCCAAGACGCTCATGAACCTCGCCTCATCACCAGCACTGTCGCCACCTCCATCCTATAAATCCTCCACCTACAGCCATCGCCACGGCTATCCGCCACTCAAGAGAGCTTCCCTGAGCTCAGAGCTTTTGTTTGGTGACATCAAGCGAGTGAATCTTCGAGCGACGAAGGGCTTCTCCTCCGGCGAGATCCACGGCGCCACCGTCGTGTCGCAGCCGCCCTCCGCGAAGCTGCTTGAGCTCGGGACCTTACCAATCCCTCGAGCAACGACCTGGAACTCCAATACGAGTTCCAATCCCCAGGTAAACTTCTCCATCGTCCTTTGATCTTCATTTTGATTTTTCCTTCGATTTCTCCCATTTTATTCGCCGTCCACTTTCATCTCTCGCTCCGCTTTCACATCACCAAGCTCCGCGATGGAGCTCTGACCTTCGCGGTATATTTATCGCCCTCCGACACCTCACTTCATCTTCCATCATCTCCAGCTCCGCCACTTGGGCGTAGCACCATCGCCGAGCATCCTTTCACTTCGATTAGGCCTCGCCATCGCATTCCACATCTCCACGAACGTACCTCGAGCTTCAGCTATAGACCTAACATCTGCAGGTACTCGTTCATTCATCGGCCTGAACCTCGTCGGAGCTCTTTTTGAGCTTCGCCGCCACAGTGCTCCAGCCCGTCTCTTCCGCTCCTGAAGTCACCTGAAGCATCGCCGCACTGTCGCGTGTCTCCCAAGCTATCTCCGAGCTTCTGAAGAGCATCACCGACACTAGGAGGATCAGGCGGAGCCAAGCTCACCATTGCCGGAGCCCCGCCAACTCCTCCGCAGGCGGCGGATGACCGTTGAAGACGACGCTACAACCACCGTTCGATCATCTTGATCGAACGGTCCTTAGCCGTCCACGTCGCCACTCAACCGGAGCGTCACATAGCCGTTGGATCCTTCCAGATCTAACGGTGCTCAGCACGCCACATCGTCCACATCTGGAGCAGCACGGGAGCCGTAGGATCATCGGTGATCCCACGGACAGGAGCGAGCCATGTCGCCCACGACCGGATCAGCACACCACCGTTGGATCTCTCTTTGATCCTATGGCCCGCATTCAGCCACGTCGCCACCTTCATCGAAGCCCCTGGCACCGTTGGATCGATCCAGATCCAACGGTCTCTGATCACGCACGCGCCAACCACGATAGCCTTTGGATCGATCTTGATCCAATGGTCCAGAGCACGCCACGTCTACGGGTCCGAGCCTCTTCCCCGACCTTTAGGCTCGGACCACCCGAGGCTATCCGAGCCTCCAGCCGAACCTCCAGAAGCCCCCGAGCCAAGGCCCGAACCGCCGACGTCGCCCAAGCCTAGGCCCCCCACGTGAAGAGCACGTGCGGCCTGGGTAATTTGCACAGAGGCCCTGGGAACTTTCCAAAATTGCAAATAGGTCCCTATGAAGCGCCCCCACATGAGGAGCATGTGCCCAATGGATAAATTGCATTCCACCTCCCAGCATTCTAGGTAATTGCATTTAAGTCCTTGTCAGCATGTTTAATTTTATGTAATTTTTCCTGTATTGCAAATACACCCCTGTCTTTGCACGCATCCCTAGGTGTCATTTTGCATCATTTTGAAATTTCAAAAGTTGCATGTTGTAGCTTAACTTGTCCTCTATCTGTTGTGACACTTGTCATATTTTTGTGGAATCAGTAGAATTTTTAATTAATTAATTGGTTGATTTATGTGATATTTTGCCCAACTGGACCTTTTAATTGATAATTAATTCTCTGTAACTCCAAAAATTTCCAAAACATCACAGTAGTTCTAGGATAGTTAACTTGACATGGCATAAAAATTTCATCTCATTTGCACACATATCGAGGCCTAAATAAATTCTTTAGTGATTTCCTTTTGTTTAATTTTAATAGGTTCATTTTACAGTAAAATTAGGGTCTGACAATTTTCCTAGATTCCTTATCATCAAATCTATCTAAGATGATTTTTGTTCCTGAAAAAATTGTGATTTGTTATTTATTAAAATTAAATTAGTGAAATCACCCTGCTTTCATTTTAAATTCACAGTAAATTCATTTAGTGCCGAAAAATTCCAAATAAATTAGGATAGTTAATTTTCACCAATTTCGTCATCTAGCAAATTTTTATAATTTTTGGACTTCATTTGATGTCTTAACTGATTTAACTTTAAATTGGCTTGATTGTTGCATGTGTCTTGCATAGAAATAGAAAAAAGACCAAAAAAATAATTCCCTGAAAATCGAACATTGGACTTTGCTACTAATTCATCTAAAGAGACAGATGCCTCCCTAAGTTCGACCTTGGACTTCACCAAGTAAAAAAAATTGCCACTTGAAATTAACTTGAATCTAATTAAAAGTGGTTTTTGATACTCCCTCTCATATCCGACTGCAATGAACACTTATAATTAATTTGGACATTAATCTGACCGAATTAACCAAGGGTGCGGGGGCAGTTATCAAAATGGCACCGTTGCCGGGGAGGCACGGCTTAGGTTATTTTTTAGTGAAATCCTGTTTGTTTGATTTTCTCTCCCCGGGTAGTCTGACCCTCGGTTTTCTTGTAATTATTTTTTCTCTCTTTTATTTCTTTTCATTATTTTTCTATGTCACTCCCTAACCTCAATCTTTTTCTGTGCGAGGAATGCGAGGAGTCGAATACGCTTCGAGGATCTAGCATTTAAATTTACTGAGAGAATAGAGAGGCTTTGTATTTTTCATTTTATTTCTTTATTTCTTTTTCGCATTATTTCCAATGGTTCCCGTTTGGGTTCTCGCACGTGTAAATATAGTGAAACTGTGTCCCCGTGTGATGTGTGGGTGAATGGTAAATTAGCTTGCACTAGCGGCTCCTCGAGCCAATCTAGGAATTGCTTGTGCTCGTAATTTTTAGGACCACACAAATCACTTAAAAGATGCACTTAGACCGCAGAACTTAGCCAAATCAACCTGTTCTTCACGCTAATAGAACTGCTTGTCTAGGAGCGGCTTTTATCGTCTGTGTTTGCATTTAGATTAAAAAGTTTTCAATTCTGTTTTACATCCTGCATAAAAACAGCAAAGGGATCACTGTAAGTCTCCTGAACTCAGCATAGCATCATTGTTTTTATCTTGCATCGGCTTTTCTCGATTTCTCCCTCTGATTTTCAAATTTAGTTAAACGAAAATTGGGACTGGACGATAGGTGTGTTGTGTGTTGGATTAATTCAGTGAGAACCTAACTTAAAATCGGGACTGCTAAACACTATTGACCAAAAGAATTCAATAAAATTGGAAAATTATTTGCGGGAGATTAATCCCCGACCTTGTTTTCAGGCTGAGTGAGGGTACTTGAGTGTGTGTGAACACCTTAAGGCAGAGCCCAAATCCCTGCCTTCCATATCACGTTCCGACTAATCCTAGCAAATATCACGAGTCGAATAATTTCAGATTCACTGACTAGTACCAAGTAGCCTCCGCCTGTCTCAGGTAGATAGGGGCGAAATTGCGGTACTTTGCGACAAGTTACCAGTAAACCCTCGGGGTGAAGTTCCGTCCTTGTCAGCCTCCGCCTATTTGCAGGTAGATAGGGGTGTGGTCTTTGAATTCATCGACTTGGGATAGGAGCGAAGAAATGGAAGGACCGACGGTTATCTTAGGCGACAGGTTAAACAGGGAAGACGCATCCGGCTCTGAGCCGACTTCTCTATAGGCCGTGTAATCCTTGCTATCTTGCTTGAAAATCACACTTAAAATCTACAAGATTAATTGGACTAGATTTCGAGTCCTTCACTGTGTTGAGTGTGAAACCAGGGTCTTAGATTGATTTGTTTGCTTCAGGTAGGAGTAAAATCCTATCTTCTTCTCACCACATCAAGATGAGTGACTGGGGGGATCTCGAATCTTTATTCACCGATATCTCTATGAGTCCCCCACGAAAGTCCTCTTCATCGGCCCAAGCGCACCTTGGACCACCCAGAACTCATGACCCTCTTGAGTCCTGGTTCCCTCATACCCAGGGTGGTTACTCTCAAACCAACCCTTTCCTCTCCTCCGAGCTTACCGAGGAAGACAATCGCCTCGGTAATCCCTTCCTTGATTTGTCCTCTGACATCGATCTTATTTTACACCCAGGAATAGAGGACAAGATGCCGCCTAAGCAGCCACCACCAGATGAGGATCAATTGCGTCAAATTCTCAATCGCCTTGCTGAAGCCGAACAAAGAAATGCAGATCTCACGGCGAGGATGGGACAAATCATAGTAGCAGGAGGAATCGACCGACCAATGGTCGATGCCCACAACCCAGCAGAAAATGAGATACAGAATTGGTTGACCCCAGCGGTTCCTGCCGAAGCATTTGAGCTGAAGCCCCACTTCCTTAGCCTGCTACCGAAGTTCAATGGAAATACCAATGAAGAACCGTATACTTTCCTCCGTGACTTCGAGCTGGTTTGCAACAATCTTAGCCATCCCAATGTTGGCCAAGATTACATTGTACTGAAGGCCACCCCATTTGCCTTAGGAGATAAGGAAACACATTGGCTGAAGAATCTAGGGGTGATATGTACAACCTGGATGCAGTTCAAGGACTTATTCCTGAAAAAGTTCTACCCTCTCAGTAGGACTAACCAAATGAGAACGAAGATCGTCAGCTTCTCCCAAGGACCCGGTGAACCTTTCTATGATGCCTGGGATAGGTTCAATGACTTAGTGTAGAAATGCCCCTGCCACGACATTTCTAAGGCGATCTTAGTCCAGACCTTGTTCTGTGGTCTAACCCTGGAGATGCAGGGATTAGTCAGTGCTGCATGTGGAGGAATCTATCTGAACAAGAACGAGCACACCGTATGGAAGATCCTGGAGCAGATGGCGGAAACCGGCAGGTCGCAGGCCACCAGGGCCTATACGTTGTCTCCCTCAATCCTATCCAACGAGACAACTCGAAGGACTGTAGCGGATCTGACCGAGGACCTCATCCCCAGCATGGAGATGATTGCAGATAAGTTAACCATGGTCGAGCAGATCCACAAGCGGGTCATTGACCTTGAGTCTCTCTCACGTCTACCGAAGCAAGTGGAGGAACTTACTGAGAAAGTAGCTAAGATGAAGCACCTGCCCCTTCTGCACCACCTGCCCCTTCTGCACCACCTGCCCCTGTACATCGAGTCCATCTTGTACAGGAACATGCATCAGGGGCTCAGAGTGGCTGGGTAGAGGATCAGACTTACACCCAGCAGGACCAGCATGCACCCCCATAAGTGGAGACCGGATATGAGGAGACTCCGCAGGTGTTCGAGATCAACGGGCTGTGGTATAGCCGTGACTCCGTCGGTAGACAGTCGGGGATGGGGAATGGTCAGCCGCACCGACCTTCCCCATCTTACCAAGGAATCAACTCCGTCCCCGCACCGCACTTTCAGTCCAGGCCAGAACAAGGGTACCAGCCTCAGCACCACCAGCAGCAGCAGCGCACATATCAACAGGGCCCAGCACCGTCCCACCACCAGCAGCAGTATCGGCATGGCCAGCAGGGCCAATACAGAACCTCGTCCACGAATCAGCCAACCCAGCCCATCGAATTGGAGTCCCTCACCTTGGCGATCCAGACCCTGTCTGATAGGGTCCAACAAATGCAGAATGACTATCTGGATATGAGAACTGATATTAATTGTGTCTCTCGTACCCAGGACCAACAAATGGCGCCAAAGACCCCAATTCCCGCACAGGTTCAGGCCAACCCGAACAGCTTAAACCATGGCCAGAACGGACCTCGAGATCAGGTATATTATTCAGATAATTATTTATCTGAACATGAGATCCTTTCATACGATAATGTAAATTATATGTCCCTCAGGAGCGGAAGGACCGTGACCATGCCTGATCGGGCACGGGCGCCGATGGAAGGAGCTGCTAAGTCTCTACCTGAGGAGAACTTGGAGGAAGAAGAGGAGCATCACCACCATTACCACCGACAGAAGAAGAGGACATCTGAGTCCTCGAAGCAGCATTCTCGCATCAGCATAGAGTCAGATGGAACCGATGAGGAGCCCGCACCTCCATCTGAGGAGGATCGTCCAGAAGTTGCGGAAGATGCATCACTGGTTTTGCCTCAGCATTTTTCTTTCAGTCAGAGTAAGAGTCCTAGTCTGTTTCAGAGTCAGAGTCATGTACAGAACTCAGTTCTAGAAGTTAATGAAAATCTTTCAGTTTCCGAACATGAGTTGGAGTCAATTATCCCTTCCCCCGAGCTCTCAAGGGGGGAAAGAAGAATATGAAAAAAATCCAAAAAGATGACCTTGAGATGGCAGAGTTCTGCAACAAACACATCAAGGTCACAATCCCCTTTGACAAGTACGTGGAGATGACCCCTGCATTTCAAAAATACCTTAAGGTGAGATGCACACCTACTAGGGTTAGCAGGAAGACCAAAGCCGTGTTGAGAAACATGTTTTATCAGTAGCCACGACTTGTGCAATAAAGAACTCGTTTCTAAGGAAACAAAGAGACATGGGTGCACACTATGTAGTGAGTCATGTTGATGACATCGCGTTTGCACGCACTCTCCTGGACAATGGTTCCTCAATCAATCTGATGCCTACAACCCTCTATGAGCGGCTTAATCTCGGACCTCTTAGGAAATCTAGAGCCCTTCTACAGTTTGCTGATAAATCAACCAAGAGGTCCCAAGGAGAATTGAGGAATGTTGTGATTAAAGTCGAGGGGCAAGAATACATGGTGGACTTCACTGTCCTAGATATGGAAGCCCCTCGTAATTGGAGAGACTCCCAGATCATCTTAGGCAGGCCCTTCCTAAGAACAGCAGGGGCCTTGTTTGATTATAAGATCGGGAAGATTCAGTTCCAAACTCCAGGCGGAGATGAGGAACTTGAGATGAAGCAGACAAGATGGCAGAGACCGGATTCCGAATCCAGCACTGAGTACTCTTCAACCAAAGTAGACTGCAAGCATGTAGACTTAGTTGGGACATGGAGATAGAACCCAGCCAGCACCGATGAGTCCATCCCCTCCGGAGATGATCCAGTGCATAAGTCAGTTTGCGAGGTCCTCAGGAACGAGTACAGCTCTGAACCAGCATCGCCCTACATCTTCGATGACTTAGAGGCCCAGTTGGGCCTGTCAGTCCTTCCCTCTTTAGGACAATCAGAAGATGAGGATGACGAGTCGGACGAGGCTTTTGCTGATTGTATGGTGACCTTTGACGATTCGACTCCTGAGCCGAGCAATTTGGTGGCAGCTATCACAGAGAAAGATCCAGCAACTTCCAACACTAAACCGGATCAGATTGAGCCAGACTTCTTAGACGATCACACTATTCCTGAGCTCAAACCTTTACCCACAACATTAAAATACGCCTTCCTTGCGGGTCAGGACAAGAAATATCCGGCCATCATCAGTTCGCGATTGACCGAGGAGCAGGAATCTCGCTTGTTAGAGATCCTGGAGAAAAACCGCAAGGCAATAGGCTAGAGCATTTCCGATCTCCACGGGATAAATCCAGCTCTGTGTTCGCACCATATCTACTTGGAGAATGAAGCCAAACCCTCTCGTGAATTCCAACATCGGTTGAATCCAAATTTACAAGAGGTCGTGAAGAAGGAGATAGAGAAATGGTGCAACGCGGGTTTCATTTACCCAATCTCCGACTCTAAATGAGTGTCCCCAATCCATGTTGTCCCAAAAAAGTCAAGAATTCAGACGACCACCAACGAGGACGGAGAGGAGATCGTGACGCGAGTGCCCACGTCGTGGCGCGTCTGTGTGGATTACAGACGCCTGAATGCCGCGACGAAGAAGGATCATTTCCCCCTGCCGTTCATTGATCAGATCTTGGAGAGACTAGCGGGGAAAGAATTCTTCTGCTTCTTAGATGGATTCTCGGGCTACAATCAAGTAGCCATAGCTCCGGAGGACCAGGAAAAGACCACATTCACATGCCCCTTTGGTATCTATGCTTTCAGGCGCATGACCTTTGGGTTATGCAATGCTCGAGGTACTTTCCAAAGGTGCATGATTGTTGTATTCACCGAAATGGTCGGCGAATTCCTGGAAGTCTTCATGGACGACTTCTCGGTCCACGGCGATTCCTTCGAGTCCTGTCTTAGGAATCTGGACCGAGTCCTCAAATGATGTTGTGAGGTTAAACTGGTGCTCTCCTGGGAGAAAAGTCACTTCATGGTGACTGAGGGCATTGTGTTGGGTCATGTCATCTCCAAGAGAGGAATGGAGGTTGACCCTGCCAAGGTGGATGTGATCAGACGACTCCAGCCACCAACCAACGTCAAGCAGTTCTGGTCGTTCCTCGGGCATGTTAGATTTTATCGGAGATTCATTAAGGATTTTTCTAAGATTGCCCGACCGCTAACTGAGCTTCTAGGCAAAGACATGGAGTTTATTGTTGATCACAAATGTCTTGAGGCCTTTAAGCTATTACAAGGAATGATCATGGACGCACATATCCTACAAGCCCTAGATTGGTCTCTACCTTTTGAGATCATGACGGATGCCTCAGATCATGTTGTTGGGGCTGTGTTAGGACAAAGAAGAGATGGCGTCCCGTTCGCAATTCACTATGCAAGCAAAGTGCTTGACCCCGCTCAGCGCAACTATACAGTTACGGAAAAGGAAATGCTTGCGGTAGTGTTTGCCTTGGACAAGTTCAGATCTCACTTAATTGGATCCAAGGTAATCGTGTTCACTGACCACAGGGCACTACGATATTTCATGGAGAAGAAGGACGTGAAGGCGCGTCTTTTTCGATGGATTTTACTTATCCAGGAGTTTGATTTGGACATCCGTGATAAACCTGGAAAGAAGAACGTAATGGCCGATCATCTCTCTCGTCTCGAAGATCTTAATACTTCCGAGGATTCACCAATTCGAGACTCCTTCCTTGACGAGTCGATTTTTGTTGTCGACTCACTCCCATAGTACGCAAATATCGTGAATGATCTTGTCTCCAAGAAAGTTCCCGAAGATTGGCCCAAGATCCAAATTGACCGACTGAAGTCGGATGCTAGACACTACCATTGGGAGGATCCAATCCTTTTCTTTGAAGGACCGGATTGTGTCTGGAGACGGTGTATTCCTCAGGAGGAATACCAGAGTGTCCTTTCTTTATGCCACAGCTTAGAGGCAGGAGGACACCACTCCGGGAAGAGGACCGCATGGAAGGTTCTTCAGTGTGGCTTCTACTGGCCGACTCTGTTTCGCGATGCCATCGCCTTCGCGAAGTCGTGCCCGGTATGTCAGAGAATGGGAGGAACCGTTGGTTCCAAGGATGAGATTCTGATGCAGCCTGTCATCATTTGTGATGTCTTTGACGCCTGGGGCATCAATTTCATGGGCCCATTCCCTGTTAGCCACGTGTTCGAATATATCCTTCTTGCGGTAGATTATCTATCCAGATGGGTGGAGGCTATCCCGACCCAAGCCGCAGACAACAGGACTGTCTGTAAATTCATAAGAGAACACATAATCTCTAGGTTCGGGATCCCCAAAATGATGATATCAAACGGGGGTAGCCACTTTGTAAATCGGGAGGTGAAGAAACTCCTGAAGGACTACGGCATCGAACACCGTGTCGCTAGCCCTTACCACCCACAGACCAATGGTATGGCTAAGGAGTTGAATCGGGAGGTGAAAACTATATTGCAAAAGCTTGTCCGCCCGGATAGGAAGGACTGGTCCCAAATCTTGGATCAAGTCCTCTGGGCGTATAGGACAGCTTACAAGACACCGTTAGGAACCTCCCCATTCCGAATGGTATTCGGAAAGCCGTGCCATTTGCCCGAAGAGTTAGTGCACAAATCAGAATGGGCAATCAAGAAGGTCAATTGGAACACACACCTTGGGCAGAAGCAGAGAGAATTGGATCTGAATGAGCTTGTGGAAGTCAGAAACCGCGCATATGACAACAGTTTGGTGTACAAGGACAAGGTGAAGCGTTGGCATGATAGATATATCAGACGAAAGACCTTTGTTCTTGGACAGAAGGTATGGTTGTTTAATGCTAGGCTGAAGATCTTCCAAGGCAATTTAAAGTCCAAGTGGACGGGACCATTTGTCATCCGTACAGTGCATGATAGTGGATGTGTCGAGATCTCAGATCTCGCAGATGACGCACCAACATTCCTAGTGAACGGACAACTGTTGAAGCACTTCGTCGAATCCAATGAGCAGTTAGTCCATGTTGAGGAGATTGTATTCATGCGCGAGACAGATTCAGCAGATACACCTCGAGCCGCATATGAGACCTTGCAGCAGTGAGCTCCAGCCATTCGCAGCATCTCCAAAGATTCAGACCGACTCATTTGTATATATCATCATTGTTGTACATCCTATCCTTTCTCCCCCGCGACTCTAGTAACCCATCCCCACCTCATCAAATCACTATCTTGGACTATACTTAGGATGACCAGATCCTAAGTATAGGGGGGATGAGTCACCTGAGTCAGTTCACTGTACATTCTCCAGATCACATTGGTCCTCATACTCACTTCCGTCCTATACTTAGGCTGACCTGAGCCTAAGTATAGGGGAGACCGATGCCCGCATTGTATATTCATCCACTTCTCTTCTTGACCTCGTCCGCCCCACTTTTTGACTTTCTTCTACACTTAGGCTGCCAGAGCCTAAGTATAGGGGGGTCGGTCGATTTCTATACATTTTTCATTCTCTTTATCTCTCCTACGCTTAGCACGAGCTATGTCTTTTTCCTCGCTTTCCATGCTCTGAGGACATATCACATGCTAAGTATAGGGGGGCGTGTATATATTACATATATACTTTACCCATAGCTCGTACTTTCGTGTATTTCTATATATATTTTCCAATCATTACGAGTGGGTAAAACTTGAAAAAAATGTATACTTGTATATTTTATAACACTTATACAACTCTTGTAAATTGTTATAAAATAGGAGGTATACCCAAGAAAAAAAATGGATGAAAATAAAAATTAGGCTTCTTATTTACTCTTGCATATCATCTCTGCATCTGAAAAGACAAAAAAAGAGAGTCTTGCATTTCATTCATCTACATAGCATGTCATCTGCATCTCATTTGCATATCTTGCATATGCAAGGTGGAAAGCTAGTGGGTTCTGAACCAAGTTATGAGTAGGTGTTGAGGAAGGACATGATTTGACCTTAATCCACCTAATTTCAGAGGAACCTTATAGGAACTGGAGTTAAGATTTCTCAGGTCAAGTGATTTAATTCTTTGAGTCCGCAAGTCTATATTCACATGTCATCTTGATTAGTCTAAGTAGAATATCTCGTGCATACGCATGATTCTCATAGACAGTGACCTAACTTGGACAAGCATAATGCACGTAGCTCTTCATTGATGAGGTGGTGAGGAGGTAGAATCCTTTAGCTTGGAGTAGCACACGGGTGGAAACATCCGTCCTCCTCTAGGGAGGGCAGTGCGTCTCAACCTAGTTTGGTAGTGTTGACGTCTAAGGACGGGATGCTGTGGGTTGCAATAATGATTCAAAAGAGGGATAGTCTACTGGCTCAAGAGGAAAAATTCCTGATGTACATGCTGCACCTTATATGAGTTTGAAAAAAATGCAAAAACTTCAAAAAAATCAAACAGGTCCAAGTGAAAATAAAATACCTGTCGGAGTCTGTAAACTAGCAAAGAAATGCAACTGGTTGACTTGGCTACACTGGTCAGGCATCCCGGGATAGGTAGCTACACTGGCTACTGTCCATTCTTTTCTCTACCCCCTCCTCTTGAGTTGGTCGCACTTGAACTTAAAAGGGAATACCCCGCTCCTCGAGGAAAGAGTTACTGGACCGGGTTATTGAGTTACCTTGTTAGAGGAGGCTGGTTCCGAGTCATTTCTGATGTGGAGAGCTATATCTCACTTACTCAGTACAAGTAAGAATCATAGTCATCAGAAATTTGCATTTGAGGATTTGTTCTGACCTGACTATTGAGGAGTCTTGAATAGAAGACTTATGGAACTTGAAGTCTGTTAGGTCTTAAGTTCAAGTCCAAATAAGGTTCCGCCACACAATTAATCTAAAGGTCGAGTCAAGCTCCATTTTTAACTTTTGTTCATGGCCTTGGTATGGAACCCAAAATCATTTCACTCTTGCATTTCATTTAGTTGCTCGGGGACGAGCAAGGTTTAAGTATAGGGGGTTGATGAATCTGTGATTCATCACTCTAAAAGTTAAAAATAGAGCCTTGTTCCCGAGTAAATAGAGACATATTTTCCTTTATAATGCATAAATAGCATTCATACATGCATTCATAATACATGCATTTTAGCACTCCATTTGCATTAAATAAGAAGCCAAAATCACTTGTAAAATATCTACTCATAAAAATAACCTCTCCCTTATATTATGTACACCTTAGTTAATAATATAAGGAAGAAAATCAGGAATCCCCTTTGTAAAAGCACCCAATAAAGCCTTAAAGCCCTTGGACCTTAGAAATCCCATAACTCCCTCATACAACCTCCAAAATAGGTCTACTCACTTTCAGAATAATACACATTAAAAGAGCTCTAAAATAAGACTAATTTCATCCAATTTGGAGCTCATATGAAAAAGTTGGGCTTTTGGGCCTCTATGTACACTATGTATACTATAATTGTGTATTTTTGTATTTGTATCATATTTGACCTCATCTCCGTCTTTGGTCAACATGAAACTTGTAGATCTCATCAAGGTCTACAACTTTCATGTTTTGAGTTTTTCCAAATTTGGCTTCCTTCTCCCTCTACACTCATTTCTTTTCGCAACCAATCATAGCTGGCCACGTGGCGCCCTCTTGTTGCGCCACGTGGCCCGCTCCCCTTGCCCAAGCCGCCTGCGCCTCTAGCCGTTGGATTTCTCTCTAGATCCAACGACCAGCAGCGCTCCACGTACACCTTTCTTCTCCACCGTCAGATCATCTCCCCCTTCTCATCTGATCCGCTCATTTGCGCCTTCACCACAGCGCACCACACGTCGTACGCTGCGCCTTTCGATCATGCTCGCCGTCTCTCCATCGCAACCGCTCATCCCGCCTTGCACCTCAGCCCTCCGATCTAAGACCTAATTGCATCTTGGCCGCCCGCTCGTGCTTCGCCCCCATCGCGCCACGTGTTGGCCTCCTGACCCTTAGATCGCATCGCCTTGACTTGATCTCAGCCACCCGCTCGCGTTGCGTTCCCATCGCACCACGTGGCGCCATCACGTCCCTCTGATCACCTCGTCCCAGATCTGATCCCACCGCTCCATCCCGCCTTCTTCTCAACCGTTGGATCACAGGATCCAACGGTGAGGACTTCGTCTCCTACCTCCGGCAACCCTCTCTCCCACGATCTCAGCCTTGCGGGAGGGGTTGCCCCTTCCTATTCTCAGTCGTACCTCAGCCACCCTCGCCAACAATCACCCCCACTCTTCCCTCATCCTCGCCAGATACCTCACTCCCCACTGCAACCACCAGAGTCTCTACATGATGCCCATGAACCTCACCTCGTCACCAGCACTGCCGCCACCTCCATCCTATAAATCCTCCACCTACAGCCATCGTCACGGCTATCCGCCACTCCAGAGAGTTTCCTTGAGCTCAGAGCTTTCGTTTGGTGACAGCAAGCGAGTGAATCATCGAGCGACAAAGGGCTTCTTCTCCGGCAAGATCCACGGCGCCACCACCGTGTCGCAGCCGCCCTCCGCGAAGCTGCTTGAGCTCGGGACCTTACCGATCCCTCGAGCGACGACCTGGAACTCCAATACGAGTTCCAATCCCCAGGTAAACTCATCCATCGTCCTTTGATCTTCGTTTTGATTTTTCCTTCGATTTCTCCCATTTTATTCACCATCCACTTTCATCTTCTCGCTCCGCTTTCACATCGCCGAGCTCCGCGACGGAGCTCTGACCTTCGCGGTATATTTATCGCCCTCCGACACCTCACTTCATCTTCCACTCCGCCACTTGGGCGGAGCACCATCGCCGAGCATCCTTTCACTTCGATTAGGCCTCGCCATCGCATTCCACATCTCCACGAACACACCTCGAGCTTCGGCTATAGACCTAACATCTGCAGGTACTCGTTTATTCATCGGCCGGAACCTCGTCAGAGCTCTTTTTGAGCTTCGCCGCCACAGTGCTCCAGCCCGTCTCTTCCGCTCCTGAAGTCACCTGAAGCATCGCCGCACCACCGCGTCTCCCAAGCTATCTCTGAGCTTCCGGAGAGCATCACCGACACTAGGAGGATCGCGCGGAGCCAAGCTCACCATTGCCGGAGCCCCGCCAACTCCTCCGCAGGCGGCGGAGGACCGTTGAAGACGACGCTACAGCCACCGTTCGATCATCTTGATCGAAGGTCCTTAGCCGTCCACGTCGCCACTCAACCGGAGCGTCCCATAGACGTTGGATCCTTCCAGATCTAACGGTGCTCAACGCGCCACGTCGTCCACATCTGGAGTAGCACAGGAGCCGTAGGATCATCTGTGATCCCACGGACAGGAGCGAGCCACGTCGCCCACGACCGGATCAGCACACCACCATTGGATCTCTCTTTGATCCTACGGCCCACATTCAGCCACGTCGCCACCTTCATCGAAGCACCTGGCACCGTTGGATCGATCCAGATCCGACGGTCTCTGATCACGCACGTGCCAGCCACGACATCCTTTGGATCGATCTTGATCCAAAGGTCCAGAGCACGCCACATCTACGGGTCCGAGCCTCTTCCCTGACCTTTAGGCTCGGACCACCCGAGGCTATCCGAGCCTCCAACTGAACCTCCAGAAGTCCCCGAGCCAAGGCTCGAACCGCCGACGTCGCCCGAGCCTAGGCCACCCCACATGAGGAGCACGTGCGGTCTGGGTAATTTGCGCAGAGGCCCTGAGAACTTTCCAAAATTGCAAATAGGTCCATGTGAAGCGCCCCCACGTGAGGAGCACGTGCCCAGTGGAGAAATTGCATTCCACCTCCCAGCATTCTTGGTAATTACATTTAAGTCCTTGTCAGCATGTTTAATTTTATTAATTTTTATTTCCTGTATTGCAAATACACCCCTGTCTTTGCACGCATCCCTAAGTGTCATTTTGCATCATTTTGAAATTTCAAAAGTTGCATGTTGTAGCTTAGCTTGTCCTCTATCTGTTGTGACACTTGTCATATTTTTGTGGAATCGGTAGAATTTTTAATTAATTAATTGGTTGATTTATGTAATATTTTTCCCAACTGGACCTTTTAATTGATAATTAATTCTCTGTATTTCCAAAAATTTCCAAAAAAATCACAATAGTTCTAGGATAGTTAACTTGACATGGCATAAAAATTTCATCTCATTTGCACACATATAGAGGCCTAAATAAATTCTTTAGTGATTTCCTTAGTTTAATTTTAATAGGTTCATTTCACAGTAAAATTAGGGTCTGACAATTTTCCTAGATTCCTTATCATCAAATCTATCTAGGATAATTTTTGTTCCTGAAAAAAATGTGATTTGTTATTTATTAAAATTAAATTAGTGAAAATCACCCTGCTTTCATTTTAAATTCACAGTAAATTCATTTAGTGTCGAAAAATTCCAAAAAATTAGGATAGTTCATTTTCACCATATTTCATCATCTGGCCAATTTTTATAATTTTTGGACTTCATTTGATGTCTTAACTGATTTAACTTTAAATTGGCTTGATTGTTGCATGTGTCTTGCATAGAAATAGAAAAAAGACCAAAAAAATATTTCCCTGAAAATCGAACATTGGACTTTTCTCCTAATTCATCTAAGGCGACAGATGCCTCCCTGAGTTCGACCTTGGACTTCACCAAGTAAAAAAAAATTGCCGCTTGAAATTACATTGAATCTAAATAAAAGTGGTTTTGATATTCCCTCTCGTATCCGACTGCAACGAACACTTATAATTAATTTGGACATTAATCTGACTGAATTAACCAAGGGTGCGGGGGCGGTTATCACTTTTACGGTCTTCACGTGTAAAGTGAGTGAAATAAGGGGTTTGTATTATTAAGGGGCTTGTATTGTGTTTATATTGTGTGACTTAAATACTGCATACTCAAGTGCCTTCTCGTGAGATTCCATCTCTTGATTCAATTCGTGTTCGATTCATATCCTTTTGATATCGAAGATGAATATTTAGGTGGGGGGGAGGGAGTTGTTAGGACTTCGGGAACCTTACATTGAACTCGTCAAATACCACATCTTCTGAGGTCCACGATGCCTCGCTTTTTGGGCCTTCCTAGACTCATGAAGGCCCTCTTCTTGAGTTTAGGTTCACTTCTTTCTTATGGAATGGTCACACACTGGCCAATCTCTTTCCCTCTTTCCTTCTCAAGAGAAAGACCTTCACCTCGATGAGCTCGACTTGATTTCCACTTTGTCTTCTAACCTCAACCAATTTTCTTATGAAGGTGACTTAAAAGATTTAGTAATTATGATGCCTTAAAGAAACACCCAGAGGAGGATCGTGATGATTCCTTGTAGGCAATGCTAACTAGATTAGACGCATCTAAGCAACAAAATGCATCAGTTAGAGCGTATATAGGACATTTGAATGTGGAATTGGACACACCTATGGAAGGGTCCTACAATCCAGGGTTATATCAGAACTTGAATTAGTTGAGTCCAGCCACACTGGATGTAGAGTATGAGGGATGTAGAGTGAGCTAAAGCCAAGTTTCCTTTCCTTGTTGTCGAAATACAATGGGAACGCCAACGAGGAACCTTACGCATTCTTGAGAGACTTTGAGCTAGTCCATGATAACCTTAGGTATCTTAAGGTTATCCAGAACTACAACAGGCTCAAAGATCTTTCTTTCATCGTGTTGAGTAAGACTAGTCAAATATGGACTCGCATCATGAGCTTCACCCAACTACCCAATTAGCAATTTTGTGATACTTGGGAGAGGTTTGAGGAGTTACTACAAAAGTGTTTGTCATGGGATGGATAACACTATCCTGATTCAAGCGTTATTCAGTGATCTCACCCCTTAGATGCAGGGGTTGGTTAATGTTTCCTATTGAGGCAGCTATACATCCAAGGGAGTGGATACTGTGTGGAAGGTATTCGAGCATATGGTTGATACCAACAACTCACAGACCACTAGCATGGCATATACAAATACCCCTCTTTCATTCTTATCTAAGGAGAGGGGTAAGCATGTTGTAGTTGATCTAGCAGAGGACATGATTCGTAGCATGGGAATCACTGTAGATAGGTTGACATTCATTGAGCGGATCGACAAAAGAATGAATGAACTGGAGAGATTGTCTGAGTTTCCAAAGCATATGGAGGAACTTACTGAGAAGGTGTCTAAGATGAAGATACATGTGGTGTCTGCATCTTCTGCACATGTATATTGTGTACACTATGTACATGAGCAACAAATGCTAGGGTCTCAATCTTCATGGGCAGAAGACCACTCCTACACCCGTCACTTTTAGTAGGATACATCCATCGAGATAGTAATAGAGGAGCCTCCGTAGGTGTATTAGGTTAATGGTGTGTGGTACACTCATGACCCTACCAACATATAGGAAGGAATGAGGGGTGGCAAATATTACCTGTGTCCCCCTACTTTCCATGACACCGGCTTCACCCCTACAACTCTTCCATCACAACCATGCCATGGAGCCTACAATTCCCAACCGCAGTTGCAGCAGCAGATGCTCAACAGTATTACTAACCGGACCAGCAGGGCCCACCTTTTTCAGAGCACCCCACATTAGTAGAATCAAGGCTAATAAGGCCAGTATTCCCGTCCTTCTTTTCAGCAGAGTCAACCTAGGCAGAACCTAGGTCATCATTCTTCTTCTTCTTCTTCAGCTCCTACATATTTTTAGCAACAGATTCTTGGTGAGATTCGTTCATATCGGACTGAAATCCAAGACATGAGAGTTGATCTCAACTAGATATCCACATGGCAAGATGAAATATCTACACCACTTACCTCAATTCACGCCTAGGTTTAGGATTATCATAATAGTCTGAATAAGAATCAGCAACAACAATACCACGATCAGGTATACTGGTAAAATTCACTTAGATTTGAGCATGAGATCCTCGTTTGATAATGTTAACCATATGTCACTCAGGAATGGAAGGACAGTGGTCTTACCTAATCAGGCATGAGACATGGAGGAGGATGTCTATAAGGCTTTACCTGAGGAGACCTTAAAGAATGAGTGGGAAGGGAATCTCAGACACAGCAGTAGTCCCTTCACTAGTAGAAGACGAGGAGATTGCTAGAGAGAGAGGGTAATGAGCACCAAGATACAACACTCAAGAGATTCAGATTCAGATTATACGGAGGACCTTGTGCCTTCATTTCAGGAGAATGTACCAGGAACAAACATTCCCAAGCTTGTAGTATATAACAACATTTCCAATTCTAAGTTTGTAAAATATTCAATTTATTTGAATAACTCAGTTTCTCAAAATAAAAAGATGCTTCTATTTATGATTCTAATTCTTCATCTTCTTCTCACGATTCAATCCCTTTCCCTTGTGCTCTTGCGGCGAGAAAGTAAGTCATGAAAAAGATTCAAAAGGATGACTCTGATATGGCGAAATTTTGTAATGAGAACATCATGGTTAAGGCATCATTTGACAAGTATGTAGCCAACAATATTGCTTTTCAAAAGTACCTTAAGGTGAGATGTACACCTACTAGGGTAAGCAGGAAGAAACCAAAGATTCAAGTAAAGACACATGTCTTAATAGTTACCATAACTTATTGTATCAAGAACCAACAACTACCACACAAGAGAAGAGATATGGGTGTACACTATGTAGTGAGTCATATCGACGACATTAAATTTGCACACACTCTCCTAGATGATGGTTCTTCCATTAACATATTACCTTTAGCCTTGTACAACAAGTTGAACCTAGGGCCTCTTAGAAATTCAAGGGCTCGACTTTAGTTTGCAGATAAATTAACTAAGAGGGCTAAGAGAGAGATTAGAAATGTTATCATCTCAATTTTGGGAAAAGAATATATGGTGGACTTTAGTCCTTGACATATAGACCCCCAATCATTTGAGATAATCGCATATCATTCCAATGCAGCCTTTCCTTAGGACTGTTGGTGCTTTGCTTGTTATCAGATCGAGGTGATGAAGTTCCACTCTCCATGTGGAAAAGTGGAACTAGAGATGTAGCAAACCAAATGGCAATGACTTGATTCAGAATCCAGCATAGAGTATTCTTTTTCTAAGGTGGAATGTAGAGTGATAGACATAGTTGGGCTATGGAGATAGATCCCAACAGTTCTTAGTGATACCCTCTCATCTGGAGAGGATCATGTATACAAATCAGTATGCTAGGTGTTGCCTAGTTTCGTGATAGATGCATCCCCCTACTCCTTTGATGACATAGAAGTCTCTCTTGACTTGTTAGTTTCTTCTCCCACGGAACAATCAAAGGTTGAGGATGTTGAGTCGGATGCGGCTTTAGCAGACTTACTGAGGATCTTTGACGATCCGACTCAAGACACAACACGATTGGTGGCCAGCACAGCACAACCAAATCCACCTTCTTGCAGCATGTAACCAGATTCAGATATGGTGAAGCCTAATTTGATATATGATACATCGTTGCCAGATCTTAAGACGTTATCTCCTACACTTAAGTACACATTTCTTGCAGGACCTGAGAACAAATATCCTATCATTATTAGCTCTAAGTTGACTGCAAAACAGGAGTCTAAGTGTTGCGACCCCGAATCCCGGGTTGTCGGATCCTCCCATATCCGGATCTGGTTACTCAGCAATAATTTATTCAGCAATCACAACTAACATTCAGAAATAGACTGCAATTAAAAATACACAGAAGGATGTATTTCAATACTTTTCCATTCATAAAATATAGTTAACATGATTCATTGTACCACTACAACCATTAAATGTACATCAGCTGGAAGGAAATACAAAGAAAGATTACTAACTACCTTACAAAGACAAGCTACTATCGCTGGCCGGATTACTAAAGTCCTTGTGATGGCTCACCGATACCTGTTGGGTTTTCCATAAATCATAGGATAAAAATTAGCGAATTCTAAGTAACGAAGAAGAGAAAAGCAAACAAATTGTGTAATTTTTCTAAACTTGTTATCACAAAAATTTTCATCCCTTCTCATTAATTTAAATCTTATTCCTTTCTATTCTACGTCGGGGATTAGTCCAGGGAATTACGTCACCACTATATGGACTCCGAAGCTGTGGACACTTCGGGATTGGAGATTGCATTGACCTTGGTAAGCTTATGCCACCACACGTCGCCTCAACCAATCCTCCAATATTGACATGACAATTTCCTTTACTTTATTACTTTGGGTCTCAAACCCTCAGCCTGGCAAACAAAGGAGCACACCGTCCTCGAGTACTCGGTTGCTTAAACCTCAGGCTAACATTTATTCATATAACCTAGCGGCTTTAAATACATGTTATCGTGACCCAGCCGCTATCCAACTACCCGTGCCTCCAAATGTCATAACCACATCTTTCGTCGTTCAACCCAAAGATATTGGCTCCCGGTACCATGCATTGCAAATCACTCATTTCGTACGCACCTATCATAGCAGGGCAACCGTGTACCACCTAGGTTGGGAAACGCCAATATGGGTTCCTTCCGACAAACCTACAGGTTGCATGCCCGACCTATAGTTCTACTCCCAGTCATTTCTTAACGTAACACACAATCCTTTTCAGGATCCAACTCAAAATACATCAATTCCCATGATTTAATTCATCCGTTAATCCTTAGATTAGAATAACCATAAATACTGAGCATAGACTTGCACATATATTAATTCATATATTTATATATCCATATTTATTCTCTTTTTACCTTCCAAACCCTAACTTTCCAAACCACTGCATCCATTTGATGGTTAGACCTTATTTCAGTTGAAATCACAAAGCAACTTTTCATACTTTCTCAAAAAAATAGCCAAATTAGGGTTCTTTAAAGCGAAGAACATAAAATCAGGAATTTCAATAATCTCGTATGAATACGCAACAACAAAAGGAAGGATTTCGTTACCTAATCGAGCTTTCTCTCTCTCGTATACAATGCTTTATCGTGATTCTTTTTCAACAGGATGATTTATAGCTCCTAAAACGATCGAATTTCATTTTCGCATTAAAAATGCTAAGAACGTGTCGAGAACGCGAAGAACGAATGAAGAACACACGAAGAACACGAAGAACACAAAGAACATATTTTCTCTTTAAATTTCGGCAGATCTTCCCCTTATACGAGGTGATATTTCTAGGAAAATTTCGGCAGAGTTTCCCCTTATATAGGGACATATTTTTATAAAAATTTCAGCAGAGTTTCCCCTTATAAAATCACCGAAAGGAAAACAACAAGGAAACTGAACATGAATCAAAAACCTAACTTACGAAGCAAACAAAGAGAGGATCGTACCTTCCTCCTCCTCGTTCTCCCGGCAGCGCTTCGTTAGTGCTCCTTCCTCGCCTCCCACTCCTCCTCCTGAGCTTTCGACCCTAGCTTTTGGGGTGGTGGTGGTAGTGGAAATCGTAGAGAATGAATGGGTGGGGGCTATTTATAGGCTCTACAAAACCGCTAACCATGGTTAGAAAACCATGATTTAGACCTTAACTGTGGTTAGCGCCCCATGGTTTTGGCCAAAACTTATCCGAAACTTAGGTCTTACATTAGAACATTCCAGAGGATTCTAGATTCTCTAGTGATGCTTAATTAACGCTAATCATGATTAACTTTCACTAATCACGATTTAACTTTCGCGGCTTAGACTTATCTTTCGCTAACTATTGATTAGTGTTCGATAATGGTTATTAACAGTTTTTAATCTGTCATTAGTTTCTTTAATCAAGCTTAATTAGTTTTAATGATAGTCATTACGGCTAATGACATTTTAAACCTCCTTACTTCTCTTTCTTCAGAAAATCATAACAAATCGAAATGAAGTTTGATTCACACAAAATAAATTCCGTTGGTTTCCTCTTGATTATATAGGATCCGAGAGATGCCATGTTCAAGGCTTTACACTAAGTTACTTAAAGTCTTAGAAAAGAACTGCAAGTGAATAGGCTGGAGAATCTCAGATCTTGTTGGGATTAACCATGTTCTCTGTCCACACCACATTTATCTTGAGGATAATGCTAGACCTTATCGTGAATTCCAAAGGAGATTGAATCCAAATCTAAGGGAAGTTTATACGAAAGAAATTGAGAAATGGTATGGAAGTTTCATTTATCCCACTTTAGACTCCAAATGGGTGATCCCTTTACTCGTGGTTCCGAAGAAGTCAGTAACTTAGATGGTCACTAACGAGGAGGGAAAATAGATTGCGACACAAGTACCCACGTCGTGGTGTGCTGGTGTTGACTATAGATGCACGAATGTTGCAATCAAGAAAGATCACTTTCTCTTGTCCTTATTGATCAGATTTTGAAGAGATTATCAGGGAAAGAGTTCTTTTATTTTCTTGACAGGTACTCAAGTACTATCAAGTAGCCATAGCTCCTGAGGAGTAAGAAAAGACTACCTTTACATGTCCATTCATCACAGTATGTCTTTCGAGATTGACAAATCGTAAAATAGCCCTATGTTAATTGTGTGAATTATTGTGTTGTTGTAGTCGACAATAAAGGATTCATCAAAGACCGCTTAATTAATTGGTTAATTACAACTCAATTAATGCACAAGTGATCATATTTTTATTTTACTTGGGCAAGCCCGAGGTCAAACTCAGGGAAACAATTTTCTCCTAACGATGATTTTCAGATAATTTAGAGACTAGATTTTTAAGGAGGATTTTTTAAACTTTTTATGCAATTAATGAATAAAATGCAAATGTAGCTAAGTCCACAGGTGTTTTCACAAATCTAAATCAAATTAATTTCAAAATTTTGAAATTTGACAAGAATGTTAATGCACGCAAAATTTAGCTACTATGAATTTTTGATATTTTTCTGATGCAACATGATTTCTCTGTGAATTAAATAATGCAAAAAATACGATCTATAGTAATTGAATTTTAGTAAATACCAAACACAGATATTTTTCAGAGACAAAATTATTCTAGATAAATCTAAATAAGAGGTATCCAGAACAATTTTTATTTTCTAAAAATATTAGGTGGTTGGTGAACTAAAAATCAAATATTTATATCGCAACACCATTTATTCCAAGCAAAGCATGCATGTAAATGAGATGCTTTTTTGGCACATTATAGGGAGCAATTAAATCTACCAAATGTTAATTTTCTAAAAATTTTAGACTATTAATTTACTATGAATTTCCAATCACAGATAGGGTAAAATATTCGAAATTTCACCCTAATAATAATAGTAAATATGTCTAAGCCATGAAACTTTCAATTAATTGATCACAAGAAAGAGAACTAATTGTCTAATACAATGCAATTTTTGGAATAAAAATGTGGTGCTAGATTAATATTCAAATAGATACCCAAACAGGAAGATATAAATGCAAAACAAAAATCAAATAAAGTGAAAAGAAACTGTGCTTCTGGGGTATTTATGCAATTACCCTAAAGTTGTAGGGCCACCTTGCAAATGTTCAGCCTATCGTGTGCGCACGTGAAGGCGGGGGCTTCTTGTGAATCTATGAAGTTTCAGGGGGAATAGTGCAAATATTTGAATATTTGCCTCCTTGAATGTAACCTTCTGATCAGATGGTGGCTATACACACTACAAAAAAATAGCTATAGTGACGGTTTTTTCAAAATCCATCACTAAATTAGCTGTTGTTAAATATATAACGATGATATTATTCGTTGTGAAATGAGTTTTCGTACTCAAAATTAGCGACAAATATCATATCTGTCGTTATATCATTAGCAATGGTCCACCTAGCGACGCTTATTCGTTGCTATTTTTCAAACTTCTAATTAATCATCGCTGAATTTTGAACTAAAAAAATAACGAGATCCGACGTCTTCTTCACGAGCGAGGCGCACCGAAGGAGACGAAGATCCACGAGCAAATGATCGAGCAGCATAACGACGACGCTGTAGCGATGGAGACTCTCTCTAGGGCATCCATGGTGGACGGCCATGAGAGAGGAAGAGAGAGGGCTGACGTGTAGAGAGAAATAAAGAGAGAGAGAGAGAGAGAGAGAGAGAGAGACTTATGTTCTCTTGTGTAAAGAAGAGCAAAGGGGTTGCCTCTCCTTTTATAATATTTTGGGATCCATGGATCTCAATCCATGGACAGCACAAGTCCAATGGCTCACATTGATTTGTGTTTCTTTTAATGGTTAAGATTTGTGTTGGTAAAAAACAACAATTAATTTAATTTAGATTAAATATATATATTGATAAATCAATATAAATCAATCCCAAATTAAATCAAGAAATCATGGAGATTATTGGAATGAAGATTGCCTCCTTCCATGATATGGGATTTGATGGCAATCTCATGTAATCTCATGATATCTCATTACATTATTCCATGGAAATCTCCAAGTTTTACAACAACACTTGTTGTAAATTATTCAACAAAAATAATTCATAATTATTTTGTAAATATTGCAATCTTGCCATTGGAAAATTGTGAATCACATTCACAACCCAAAATAAAATGTAAATTATATTTTCAATTTAATGTCCAATGTGAATCCAATTCACATCAACATTTAATTAACAAATGTAAATTACAAATAGCTCTCTCTTATATATTATAAATAAAATTTATAATATATATGATTAATATGGATATTTCTATTCACGTTATTCATATTCATGATAATTAAATCACATTTAATCATCTTGGAACTCTTTTCTCTTATGCCCAAATAATATGAATTGCATTCACATTATTTACATCTTTGATAATCAAGTCATATTTAATTATCTAAGATAACTCTCTTTATAATATGAATCAAATTCATATTAATCATGATAATTAAATTAAATTTAATTATCTATTTTCTCAATGCTCGGATAATTATATCAATAATGAAATTATCCTGAACTCTTTCAAGGATAAAGCGCTTTCTCCGCGGATACTTGGCGATAAGGACAGGGTGATTGTATTGTTCCACGTATAGTGACTTGGATATTGAGATCACATCTCAAATCCAGATCTCGGGCCTCCCATAGATGCTTGATTAAATCAAGACCGCAAATCTAACCTTCTCATTGCATCTGAATCGCATTCAGATCAATATCCAATATTAGGACCAAGATCAGATTACTTCTCCACTGAGAGGAGTCACTAAAATCCTGACCCATTTCATCACTCCATAGGAATGGAAGCGTCATGGTTATACAATCGTTTATGATCACATCACCCTCAGATATTCCTAATACCTGTACATCCTGCATACTGGAAGACCTAGAATAATCCTGAAGTATAAGATCAATTTTACACTGTCTACTTCAGGGATTTATCATTAAGTTTCTCATTCGATCATTGGGAGTTGGTATCAATCATATACTTTCCAAAAACATATATCATACCCAGGTGTTGATCATATACTTTCCAAAAGCATATATCAAACCTACAAATTCAGTCAAGCTTCCAAAGCGAGATGACCGTGCACGGAATTTGATTCTTCCCAATATCTCATGAGTGAGCTCATGTCTTCCGGTTCTGTAATGAACCTGTATGATCCCTTTGAGAGATCGTATTACTCATATACCCTTATATGCACGCCAGCGCGCCGGTGTATAGACCTTGATTAGATCATCAACCTATTGGTCTGCCAAATGTACATACTCAGACATATAGTAACACATCTGTCTCTGGTCAGAGGATGCGTGCCTATATAGTGGCAGCATACAACATAGGACTTTGGTTATCTCAGTATCGTTAAGTCAACTCTTTGACATAACTAATATGACACCTCTGAATCTCTATTCCCATGCAGAGGACCTGCCGGCAGATATCAGCCTAACTGAGAAAGGATTGCCATCTCCTACTCAGGCTGGAGATCATCTCTCAACAATCATTTGATGGTGCTTGATGAGTCCTCAATCTAACTCTTTAGATATTCATCCAAGTACCAGCCTCTATGATTCAATAACTGAATCAACAGCTGTATGATCATCAAGATGGCCATGGTACATGACCCTAATTGTACTAAGGAACCTATTATGCAAATTGGTTATTCTTCATTTCAGATCAGGGAATGATATTCGCAATAACATTTATTGCATAATGGCTCGCCGTGGGCTCGCATGTCCAACAATCTCCCACTAGCCCAAAGAGCCATTAATGGGCTAATCATTTAAACCCACACTCATGTGACAATCATAGGCTATTTAGAAAATAGCTAGGTAAGCTGATTTGTCACTCTGTTCCCAAGAGACTACGCCAAGTCCTTTTGCGGCACTTGCATATCTCCTAGTAATAGTGCTCGCATCCAATGCGAATGTTGCATCTTATGCAACCAATACTCAATTTTGTTATAGTGTCCTTGACACTATAGCCTGATAATTATTATAACCAGTATGTCCATAAAACTTATCAGCATACCTTTATTCCTGGAGATCTCTATCTCCTAAGGTATCTATAGTTAAAACCCTTATAGATTATTATCTATAAGGTCTTAAACTTTTGAAGATAAGACTTTGAGATCACTATCTCTAAGTTTCATCATCTATGAAGATATTGTTATTACTGCAATCAAGTGTTTTATTCCATAGTAGGATTAGTAACAGCTTACTACTCCCACTACATGGCAGACATCTGGCTCTTTTGCACATCTAGCATACATTCAGCTTCTCGAAACTGATGCACAAGTGCAAGCAGTTCTAGCATTCACTTCCTCAACTCTTTGCGGTGTTATCCCTTTAGATAGGTCACTATCACATATTAAGGGAAGAAAGCCTTTCTTGGAGTTTTCCAGAAAATGGAATAATTCCAAGGTGTACTACTAATGCGACGGTCCTAATACCCTCTTCTCTTTGCTTCTGAACGACTTCAGAACTAAGATCTAAGAGGTATCCTTGAGATCATATCTCAAGGTATGGAACAACCAAATTGTAAACACTTATTATTATCCTTATATCATTCCAAATGATTAGGATAATATCTACATTTAGCACGATGAACATAATGGCACTCCCACTAAGCTTCACATGGTTCTTCAAGATTTTATCTGAAATCATAACATTTATAATTTCATCAAATCTTATGTTCCAACTACAAGAAACTTATTGGAGTCCAAAGATGGAGTTCTTTAGCTAGCACACCTTGCTTTCCTCAACTATGAAGCCCTGGGGCTACTTCATGTGAATATCCTCAGAGAGGTATTCATAGAGAATTGCAATCTTGACTCACATCATGAAGATGTCATAGTCAAGTTGTATAGCTATGGTTAACAATATTCTGATGGGTTAAAGCAAGGTCACTAGAGAGCAAGTCTCATCGTAAGGGATGCCTTCTCTTTAGTGTGCAGCTCATGGCTACGAACCATGCTTTGAAGGTCTCTACCTTCTCATCAGGTTCCCTCTTTCTCTTTAAGATCCATTTACACCTTAATGGGTCTTACCTATATAGGTGGATCCTTGAAGGTCCATATACAACACTTGTATATGAAGTCTACATTAGACTTTTATTGCTAACATCCATCTTTCCATGTCATGATCCTTAGAAGCCTCATCACATGAAGTCCGATCATTTTCAGACTTAACTGACACATGGAATACATCCTCAAACTTATTTGAAGAAGTATTAGTGTTTCATCTTCAATTATTCTTTTAGTTTCCGATTTTAGGAGCCTCATTATCTTCTCAAGATTAAATGAGTTCCTTCACTTCATTTTCATCTTGATTCTTTAAGAGTGTCATCCTATAAGAATCATATTCTTAAAGATGAGATCTTTTAAGAATCTCAAGGTCATAAAGTAGGTATCTAATACCATCCTTTATTTTCCTAATGAAGTAGCACTTTCAAGTGCTAAATTCTAGCTTACTTGCTTGGAACCTTATTAAGGATATATATTGTAGTCTCTACTACATAAATACATGGAAACTAATAGGTAATTATGCTAAAAATCATTATTGATCAAAGCATATCATACATGATCCAATTGTATCTCCCTACAACTCTCTTGAGTTTAGGTTAATTAGGAGGAGTGAGATAAAAATAATATTCATTTCTATAAGGTATTCCATGAATTCATCTAATAGGTACTGACTACCTAGATTAGATCAAATTCATTTAATTTTCCTTCAAACTTTGGTTCTAAATCAAACTTGTGAAATCTTTGAACATTTCAAAGGTTTCTAAGTGAAGAGAAGAAATCTCATATCACAAATAATCATCAATAGATATCACATATCCATAATGTTTATTCTGATATAGATGATTCACATACATCAATATGCATGAGATCTTGAATACCTTGACATCTTACACCATTCAAAGGAAGGGTATATTGGACATTCCTACTTTTGAATACAATATTCACAAGTATATAAGATTTGAACCTTTAGACAATATAAAGTTTCATATCTTATCAGTCTATTGATCACATCAACAGACAAATGTCCAAAACATGATGCCACATCATTGTCAAATGATCTTTATCATCCTATTGATCTTTAAAGGTTTAATTTTCAGTATTAGAAATCTTAATGAACCATTCATTAATTTTCTAATTTAGTAGAGTCCACTAGATGTTAGATTACTATCTGAAATATCACTATCATAACTCTTTATGATAGGTCCATTCCAGAATTCATGTTTATTCTTAACATTTAGAAATAAACAATGAGTGTGTTCTAATATCTAGTTCATAGAGATATTCTCTAAGACTAAGGGCTCTCCCACTGAAAATAACAAATCTATCTATTCAATAGAGATTGTTGCAACAATTGCATCAATGTCCATGTGGATGACTATTAAATCTTAAAATAAAATTTTATAGTCTTCTAATACATATGCAACTAATTGTAAGTGTCATTAAAAGAATGAGATACAATTATTAGACTTTTATCTTATCCAATAAGAAAGTCAATTTTAATTATTAAATGTAGATTATTCCGATGCACTATCCGAGTCCTTCTCTAAGGATCTAGATAGACTTCATAGTCATACTATCTACATAGCATCTTATTGCAGTATCAGCATTCATCCAACTATTTGGATGTCATATGGAAGCCACAAAAGTACGGTCAACTCTTTGACTTTCCTTCTTACTTGGATCCAACCCATGCTTCCACTATGCTCCCTTTATCTATAAGCAACCATTGCTCAAGACAAAGGATCTCTTATGTTAAAATCAAAATTTCAATATAAGAGTATTTCAACATTTATATATGCTTCATTCAATTCATATAATTTGAATAATATGAAGCATCATGAATGATCAGAGTATAGACAGTAGAATGATGACACTCATCGTATCTACATCCATCTAAGCTCTTAAAATATTAGTTTAAGTAGGTACTCAAACAATTTGAATACATCATCTCTTATAGAGCCACCATTCTGCGTGATGTAGAGAACCATGTCATTCATGCTTAAATGTTGTGAGCACATATGTATGCCAAAACATCTTCTTAGATTTTATAAGGATCAATTGACAATTGCGATCATCATCGGTATGTCACTTCCAAAGTACATTCGATGAGAGATCATGACTATAGAGACATACAAACCCTAGGGTTGAAGTCCTATTGTCTATTATAATTGTCACTCCTCATTATTATGAGGAAACTTGCACATTGCAACCACATACATTATGTGTTCAACTGCAAGTACAATATCTGGATCATGGGTCCAATCCATGATATTCTACTGGTTATTATTGAGTATAACATTGAACGAGATTAAAGAAGGATTATCTGAAATAAGAAATTTGCATAAACATATATAGATATATAATTTACTTTGATTTATGGATTTTTATATCAAAGTTGTCTTGCCATGTCAACAATAAAAGCTCATTCCCTTGATAACTTTCAATGTAAGAGATATACTTACCATTATATCTCAAGCAAGATCTGGGATCTCCTTCCTTATCTTTGTTACATCCTAATAATATGAGACCTGTAACTCGGATAAAAAGAAGCGGGAATACATTCCGCCATGCAAGTCCAACTTGCATCTCCCAATTCGGTCTTTAACACCCGAGCCCACCACCCCTAAGGTGATGTTGACCCGTCATTAATTGAACCAACTGTCAACAGGAATACAATTCGCTATGCGTAATCCAATATCGCCCCAATAATATGAGGACCCGATATTGGGGTCACTACGCATATGTCCTTACTCTTTCAAGAAGCAACGAGCCCGATCCAAATGGATCGTATGCAGGAGCTGTCACTTCGGACAGGCATCTCCTACATACAATATCTGGCGACGGAACCCTTCGCCTTGATGGGAGACCATGGATGTCACTTATGTGATCCTCCACCTCATATTCAAATTTTAATTAATTATTATGAATCACATTCATATAATTAATTCTTCCAAGGAAAATACACATCTATTCATAATAGAGTGTTTTTAATTGGATATAATTAACTTAATCACATTAAATTAATTATCAATCCAATTCAATCAACAAATTTGATTTTTACTTGAATATATGGTATTATCTGAAGGTACGTATTAATTCGAATTTTAATAATTAAAAAAATACATCATGATCTCTCAGGCATCATTCGTTCCCTCCCCGCTGTCATGGCCAGTACCGGCGGGAGTGGGACGGACCGCAACCGGTGTGACCCGCTACCCCAGCGATCCCCGACTAGACACCATATCTGCCTCGGGAAAAAATAATGCCAAGCCAATCATTTTGTACTTGAGATGATCATCGGTTCTTCAACCGAAATTATACCATATAGTAATAATCAAAACATTTTTGATTATAAGGAAATTTTCTAGACAAATTCCCAATCCTATTCAAGCAAGTTGTTTGTTGATTGTATTTCCAATTTTGATCTAGATCAAATCTAATCAATTTATTGGTTGAGGCCAAGTCAATTCAGGAAATAATCATCATTAAACATTTCTTTCAAATATTTTCCATAATTATTTAATGAAATTAGCAATTAATTTCACTAATTGACAATCACTTGGTTCTTGATTAGGAATGTAATTTCGGCAGTGACCCCTACTTACCAAAATTAACATATCTAAATCAAAAAATTACGCAAAATCAGTTTTCTAAGATTGCTAATTTGATTTATGATAGAACTTAAGTGATATCTCGTGCATTTCAAAGCAGATCAAAATAGTAATTAACTCATTAATCATGTTAAGATTCGTAGTTCCCGCAACAATGAATACATGTTTATTAAAACGACCATATCTCGAGCAAACGGAATCCAAATTACGTAAACCCAGATCCTACGGTTTACTTATTTAATGAGGGAACAAAATACAAGTTTTATTTTCGTGTTTAAATAATTTAAACAGGGCCGAAAATAATCACAAAATAGAGATGCGAAAATAAATGCGATAAAACATTCGCAACACTAACGAACCCAAGTCGGCTTAGGTTTACGGATCGTATCCGAAACTATCGACCTAAGGCTCTGATACCACTTGAAAGATATTGGATAATCCTCAAGCGCATCACGGAAGCGTGAGCGTCATATAGAATACGACGAGGAACGACTAGTCGCACTAGTTGTTCTATGCAGCAGAATTTAAAAAATTTTCATTTGACGAAACCACATGATCCAAGAACACTTCTCGGATCATTTCGTCTAAACCACAAACAAGTAATAGGATTATCTCTTGAAGCGTGGTTGCGATCGAGTCTCTAAACGATGAGACCTCCTGTCTCAAGTCCGATCAGATGGAGGAGACGCTTGCGAGTGTGTTGATGAAACACATGCTTCTCGCAATCTATGTTGATGATCCAAGTAGCAGATCTCCTGATCTTGACACACGAGATCCGACGTCTTCTTTACGAGCGAGGTGCATTGAAGGAGACAAAGATCCACGAGCAAATGATCGGGCAGCATAACGACGACGCTGTGGTGAAGGAGACTCTCTCTAGGTTATCCATGGTGGACGGCCATGAGGAAGAGAGAGGGCTGATGTGTAGAGAGAGATAGAGAGAGAGAGACTTATGTTCTCTCGTGTAAAGAAGAGCAAAGGGGTTGCCTCTCCTTTTATGATATTTTGGGATCCATGGATCTCAATCTATGGACAACACAAATCCAATGGCTCACATTGATTTGTGTTTCTTTTAATGGCTAAGATTTGTGTTGGTAAAAAAAACAACAATTAATTTAATTTAGATTAAATCTATATTGATAAATCAATATAAATCAATCCCAAATTAAATCAAGCAATCATGGAGATTATTGGAATGAAGATTGCCTCCTTCCATAATATGGGATTTGGTGGCAATCTCATGTAATCTCATGATATCTCATTACATTATTCCATGGAAATCTCCAAGATTTACAACAACACTTGTTGTAAATTATTCGACAAAAATAATTCATAATTATTTTGTGAATATTGTAATCTTGTCATAGGAAAATTGTGAATCACATTCACAACTTAAAATAAAATGTAAATTACATTTTCAATTTAATGTCCAATGTGAATCCAATTCACATCAACATTTAATTAACAAATGTAAATTACAAATAGATCTCTCTTATATATTATAAATCACATTTATAATATATATGATTAATATAGATATTTCTATCCACATTATCCATATCCATGATAATTAAATTACATTTAATCATCATGGATCTCTTTTCTCTTATGCCCAAATAATATGAATTACATTCATATTATTTACATCTTTGATAATCAAATCACATTTAATTATCTAAGATAACTCTCTTTATAATATGAATCGAATTCGTATTAATCATGATAATTAAATCACCTTTAATTATCTATTTTCTCAATGCTCAGATAATTATATCAACAATGAAATTATCCTGAACTCTTTCAAGGATAATGCGCTTTCTCTGCGAATACTTGGAGATAAAGATAGGGTGATTGTATTGTTCCACGTATAATGACTTGGATATTGAGATCACATCTCAAATCCAGATCTCGGGCCTCCCATAGATGCTTGATTAAATCAAGACCGCAAATCTAATCTTCTCATTGCATCTGAATCACATTCAGATCAATGTCCAACATTAGGACCAAGATCAGATTACTTTTCAACAGAGAGGAGTCACTAAAATCCAAACCCATTTCATCACTCCCTAGGAATGGAAGCGTCATTGTTATACAATTGTTTATGATCACATCTCCCTCAGGTATTCCTAATACATGTACATCCTGTATACTGGATGACCTGGAATAATCCCGAAGTATAAGATCAATTTTACATTGTCTACTTCAGGGATTTATCATTAAGTTTCTCATTCGATCATTGGGAGTTGGTATCGATCATATACTTTCCAAAAACATATATCATACCCAGGTGTTGATCATATACTTTCAAAAAGCATATATCAAACCTACAAATTACGTCAAGCTTCCCAAGCGAGACAACCGTGCATGGAATTTGATTCTTCCCAATATTTCATGAGTGAGCTCATGTCTTCTGGTTCAGTAATGAACCTGTATGATCCCTTTGAGAGATCTTATTACTTATATGTCCTTATACGCACACCAGCGCGCCGATGTATAGACCTTGATTAGGTCATCAACCTATTGCTCTGCCAAATGTACATACTCAGACATATAGTAACACATCTGTCTCTGTCAGAGGATGCATGCCTATATTGTGACAGCATACAACATTGGACTTTGGTTATCTCAATCTCGTTAAGTCAACTCTTTGACCTAACTAATCTGACACCTCCGAATCTCTATTCCCATGCAGAGGACCTGTCAGTCAGATATCAGCCTAAATGAGAACGTATTGTCATCTCCTACTCAGGCTGGAGATCATCTCTCAACAATCATTTGACGGTGCTTGATGAGTCCTCAATCTAACTCTTTAGACATTCATCCAAGCACCAGTCTCTATGATTCAATAACTGAATCAACAGTTGTATGATCATCAAGATGGCCATGGTACAACCCTAATTGTACTAAGGGACCTATTATACAAATTGGTTATTCTTCATTTCAGATCAGGGAATGATATTCGCAATACCATTTATTGCATAATGGCTCACCGTGGGCTCGCATGTCCAACACGAGGAGGCAGAAGATGAGGTGAGGGGCGATTAGGGCATATGGTGAAGGCAAAGGTGAGGTCAACAGAAGGCTCGGCCATGAGCAGAGGAGGCAGAAGGGGAAGAAGAGGTCTCGGTCGTTTGATCGGCCAAGATCAAACAACTGAGATGAAGCCATATGACGGGGAAATATTAAAAGAAAGAAAATGAAAAATAAAAAAATAAAAGTAAAAGGGAAATGATATGAACCATTGGATGTGAGGGGAGTCGTGGTGGCTCTAGAAGTTGCCACGCGTCGCCTTCACAAAATTCAGAAAATAAATTAAAAGAAAAACTAAAACTAAATAGTAAACAATACTAAATAAAAAAGTGGTCATCGTAAAAGTTTTGCATCTTAACGAGATCTACAACTTTAGTGAAGGAACCAAAATCAAAAGAAGTCATCTGTACAAAGTGTATTTTTGATGGTATTCTATGTAGATAAAATATAGAAATTTTAGGTTTTGCACCTTTTTATGATTTTTAAATAAGGAAATTTCAAAAAATCATATAAAATATAAAATTAATATTTAAGCATTAATCTATTTTTGGTATTTTTAATAATTTACAAATAAAGGAATAAAATAAAAGGAACTTATGTATAGACTATATGCACAAACTCAGAAAGATTCGTTCTCTTTGATTTTTGATTCCTTTTAGATTTTGATTATTGCAAATTTTTTTAAAAGATGAATCAAAGAAATAAATTAAAAGAGTTAATTTTGTACATAAAATAATAAGGTCAAATTGGTCAATATATAAAAAATACAATGAGGTCCCAAAACTCAAGTTTCACATATGAACTCTGATTCTTTTGAATTTGGTCATATATTGTAGATAATTGAATGTACATTAATTAAAAAGTGAGTAGGGGCTCATTGGAAATCGTATATCTGACTCTGCAGTTTTTTGTCTCAAAACCACGATTTGGTTTTATTCATCAAATATACAGGTTAGTGTATTTTTCTAATATTTTCCTTTATTAAGTTAGTAATATGTACATAATGGAGTTTATTTTGTTGGATTTATAGTTAGTGAAAAATAAAGAAAATAGGGGAAAGTAATGCTAATATACATGTGATAATATACACACAATTTCATGTTCTTAATCATGTAAATATGAATACCAAAATATGGATATTGTTTGCACATGCATGAATGATAAATATGCAATATAACCGATTCAATGCAATTAATTACTTGCGAACAGAGCTATATTTTCAGTTATTAAAGTGATGAATCATAGACTCATCAGGGCTACACAATTCCCCGGGTAATTTTCACCGATGCATAATTGTTGCGATGAAATGATGATTTTACGTGGTTTAAAATGATGTTTTTTTATCACTGTCATTGTGTACACACAAAAATCGATCACTTCAAATAAAGAATACAATGATAAGCATGATCGGATTATAGAAAATGTATGTGGCAAGTAGAGGATAGAATCCACGGGGACTAAGTAAATTTGCGAAATTTGTTCTTCGTTCAACTTAATTCGAATTTTAATCAATGGCGATGAAAGAGAAATTATGTTAAAGATATGTTGACGAGAAAATGTAATCTATGCGAAAACACATTATTATAGAACTTAAAGTAAATAAGTGAGGGTATGATTGCAACTAATTGAAAAATATGCGAGCTAAATTGCAAAATAATATATAATAAACACGATGACATTTGCAACATGGAATAATGGAATGTGAACTTGCAATGCATATACTTAAAGAAAATTTATAATTGAGAAGGAACCTTACAAAATAAAGAGGCTTTCAAGTTCAATTTGAACAAAACCACTAATATATAAAATGCAAGAGACAAAAAAAGAGGAAAGGAGGCTTCTCTACTGTGGCTTTCGAGACGCAGACGACGACAAAATCAGATGCGCGGAGACGAGAATGAAGACGAGCGCGGAGACAATCATGCGTACGGATATGTGGAGATAGTAGATGCACACAGCTGCTGCACACGGGAGGAGGATAGCCACACGGGTCGCTGCTGAGTGGCGTAGGGAGGCCGCACGGGTTGTACGCTGCCTGGAGGAATACGGACGTTGGTGCGCGAGCACGAGATAAATGCGCAGATGGGTGTTGCACACGGGAGTGCTGGATGGAGGTACCCGCATCGGCGTGCTGTTGGATGAAGAAGGGAGACACAACTGGAGGGTGCTAGTGCACTGCACGCGTGAGGAAAGTCACCGGAGGAAGGAGGAGGTCTTGGGCAAGAGAACCTGCTGGGAGAGAGTATGCGAGGGAGGGAGTTGGCGTGGAATCGAGAGAGGTAGAGAGTATGTCGGGTAGCCTTGGAAAGGGGGTTCGGGTCAGGAAGCTTGTGCGTGAGAGGAGAATATCAGAGAGAGAGGCTATCGAGAGAGTATAGAGAGAGAAAGAGAGGGAGGGAGGGAGTAGCGGGGAAAGGGTTTGGATCCTCTAGGTAAAACAACTTTTACCTAGAGAGAGTAACATGCTTTAGATGAATGCCATGTCATCTCATACACGTGTGGCAACCATCTAGTGTATAGCATTTACCTAATTATAGTTGGAGCATTAATTACCCATCTTCCCCTTTCTTTTCTTGATTAATTATATTTTGATATCAATATTATATTTATACTAATCAATATGATCTTTATTTGTATATGAAAAACAAATTTGGTTGATGGTGGAAATAATATTAGAAATATATCTACATTTTAATTGACAACATATATCCATATTATCTAGATCCGCAAACATTACTCGAATAATATGTTATACGAATATGTATATATATGGCAAAATCATCCATATCTTTAAAAAATTAATCATATCCAAGTTCAATTTTAGTTGATAGCGAAAATATTTGTAACATAGAAATATATATGAAGATAGGGATAATTTTTATCAGATGCCAGTATTTTTTGGGTTTAATTGGGCTGCCCCTTAGGATGAGCTAACTTGGCTCCCTCCACTCCATTTTCCCTATTTTCTTATTTTTTTGGAAAATTTTCCGTAAATATTCATCACTATATCCCTATATTATGTTGTTAAAATTTTGTGCGAACCAGAGACTCCTACGGCCTCCATCCAGACAAACATTTTTAACAGTAACAGAATTGCTAAAAACGATCTTGTCTGGATGGAGGTCGTAGGAGTCTTTGTTTCGCACGAAATTTGAATAGCATAATGTAGGGATATAGTGATGAATATTCACGGAAGAAATTTCTAGAAAAAAATAAAAAATGAGGAAAATAGAGCGGGAGGAGCCAAGTTAGTCCCCCTTAGGGGGAAGCCCCATTTTACCCATATTTTTTCTATATAAAGATGCGTATATGTATAATATGATGTTCGAATAACTTTTGTATGTAAAATGGATACATGTCTTAACCAAAAAAAATAGATTGTATATTTTATGGATATAATTTTTTCCACAATTAACCAAAATTGATCACGAATATGTTAATTTTATAAAGATATAGATGATTTTAATATACCGATATTCGGATAACCATATCTGCAACCAAATTTGAACTTGGTTATAATGATTTTTTTGTAGATATTGTTGCAATTAATCATGAATATCGTTAGTTTTGATCTGGATGATTTTGATATATAAATGGAGTTGTCCCCTAGACGAGGAGCTAACTTGGCTCTCCCGCCCCATTTTCCTCCTTTTTTTATTTTTTTAAAATTTCTTCGGTGAATATTCATCACTATATCCCTATATTATGCTATTCAAATTTCATTTAAACAGAGACTCCTACAACCTCCATCCAGACGGGGTCGTTTTTAGAAATTCTGTTACCGTTAAAAAATGACTGAATTAGGCCTTAAGATTCTTTGTTTCGCATGAAATTTGAATAGTATAATATAGTGATATAGTGATGAATATTCACCGAAGAAATTTCCAAAAAAAATAAAAAAAATGGGGGAAACGAGGTTGGGGGAGCCAAGTTAGCTCCCGTAGACGGTATCCCTATTAAACCCTTTAAATATATGGATATTCTTTAACCATATACGTGATCAACCAAAATAGGACTTAGTTACGATTAATGTTTTTTTGCAGTTACTATTGCAAATATGTTTCGTTGTCAACTATAGTTAGACTTGGATATGATTAATTTTTATCGTGTAACATGGTATTTGAATAACTTTTGCGGATACGGATAATATGAACTATTTCAATCAAAATATAGATATATATCTAATATTGTTTCCATCTTCGACCAAATTTGTTTTACGGATACAAATAGAGATCATATTGATGAGTATAAATATAATATTAATATCAAAATGTAATTGATCAAGAAAAGAAAAGGGAATTAAGATGGGTAAATAATGCCTCAACCATAATTAATTAAATGATATATACTAAATGGTTGCCACATGTATGTGACATGACATGGCATTCATCTAAAGCATGTTACCCTCTCTAGGTAAAAGTTGTCTTACCTATAGGATCCAAACCCGCGGGGAAAGGGCATGCAGCGAAAGTGGGGACGTTGCCTGGGAAATGTCTGTATTGACGTGGAGTGCATGTCCATACATAGTTGAAATGGGCAGTTGCACATGCAAAATAAAGAGAAAGCATTCATCTACATGCATGGGGAATATATGCATCGGAAAGGTGTGAACATCAGGAAGGTGTATGTGGGGTGCTTTATGCACTTCGGAAGTGTTTGGTCATTTTGCAACAATCATACCTCCATTTTCTTTTTAACATAAAGTGTTAAGGGAAAAAGAGTTTCAACAATGTTTTTCTCTTTTGATCAACTTTAATGCTTTAAATCTAATGAATTTAAATTTCTCCCTTACTATAATAATTATAAATATGATTTTGTTAGTTCATACAGATAATTATTTAAGTTATATTTTGGTGATTTAACATGGATGATCATTAATCTTAGTATTAAACATAATCTCACCATATAATCCATAAATAATATGTAAATAGAGATTTTTGAGAACATTTTATCCGGATATATAATCATGATTTATCGATTCATGCTGTGATTTTATCGATTTTGTGCAATTAAGACGGTTTTCTATTGTGTGCATGGAATAAATAAAATGTGAATTGTGTGCAATTGAAGTATATAAAACAAATATTATAGTTATCCTTCTCCTAATTTGAGCATATTATACAAGTATATGATGTAATCATCATGCGTTCACCGAGATGTAGGAGATTTCCTAGAGGTGTTTATGGATGGTTGTTCGGTTCATGTGAATTCTCTTGATACTTGCCTTCAGCAATTGAATCGAGTAATTAAAAGATGTATGGAGTTTAATATGGTGTCCTCTTAGGAGAAGAGACATTTCATGGTATATGAGGGTATCGTGTTGGGGCATGCCATCTCCGAAAAGGTAACGGAGGTTGACCCTGACAAGGTGGATGTGATGAAGAAGCTTGATCCACCAACCAACATCAAGTTAGTGCATTCTTAGCTCAACCATTGACTAAGATCTTAAGAAAGGATATTGAGATTTGCCTATCACAGGTCTCTAGAGGCCTTTGACTCTTGAAAAGAAAGATAATAGATTATCATGTTCTACAAGCTCCCGACTGGTCTCTTCCCATGATAACCAATGCATCGGATTTTGATATATGAGCTGTCTTAGGACAAAGAAGAGATGTGAAATCATCTATGGTACACCGCGAGTAAAGTATTGGATCTTGCACAGAAGAATTACATAGCGGCTGAAAAGGAAATGCTCACAGTAGTATGGACCTTAGAGAAGTTTAGATTTAGATTCTAAGGGATTATTTACAAATTCTAAGGTAACTATTTACACTTATTGCATAGCTATTCAATACCTAATGGAAAAGAAGGATGTGAAGGCACATCTTCTTAGGTGGATTTTATTACTCTAAGAGTTTGATCTGTTAAATAAATATAAACATGAAGTTAAGAATATTGTGCCTAGTCACTTATCCCTACTTGAGTTGAAGGATTCTCCTTATTAAAAACCTATTCGAGAGACTTTCCCAGACGAGTCAATTTGTGTTATTAACTCACTTCCATAGTATGTCAGCATGGTGAACTTTATTGTCTCCAACAAGTTTCCAATGTTGGACTGGGAACATCAATGACCGACTGAAGCCGGATTTGAGGAAATACCATTGGGATGATCTGTTCCTTTTCTTCAAAGGACCTGATTGTGTCCAGAGAAGGTGTATTCCTCAGGAGGAATACTAGAGTGTCCTCACTTATTGCCATACTTTAGAGGCAGGAGAATACCACTTGGGAAACGAACTGCTCAAAAAGTACTGCAAATGTGGATTTTACTAATCGGCCTTGTTTTGAGGTGCTTTTGATTTTGTTAGATCGTGTCTAATTAGTCAGTGAATGGAAGGGACAGTTGGTTCAAGAGATGAAATGCCCAAGCAGATTGTGATATTTTGTGGTGTTTTTGATGCATGGGGTATTGATTTTATGGGCCTCTTCCCTAATAGTTATGGATATGAGCACATTTTGTTAGCGATTGATTATTTGTCAAGATGGGTGGAGGTTACCCTAATCTAAACGACATACAGCAAGACTATCTGTAAATTTGTGAAAAATCACATTATTTCTAGGTTCGGAGTACCAAAGGTTATTATTTATGATGGGGATAGCCACTTTGTGAATTGTAATATGAGATTGACTAATGACCATGGGATTAATCACAGAGTTACTAGTCCTTACCATTCACAATAGAACAACATGATAGAGTTATCAAATACGGAAGTTAAGAGCATATTAAATAAGCTAATTCCTAATATGAAGAAATTGTCCCAACTATCAGATCAAGTTCTATGGGACTACAAGATGGCCTGCAAGACCTTATCATTGTCCATGAATGAGAAATTTTTGATCGAACTGTCGAATCTGAAAAATTAGGTGCTATCATAATCATAGTATTGGCTAAGTTCACGGACTGGAGATGGAGATAAGCGGATTCGAACTGTTGACACGAGCCTTGTCGCTTGCTTAAAGGCGCTATGTTTAGCTGCTTATGGGAGGCTCTTTGTCTACTCAAGATAATCCCAACCTCAACTAAGGACCACTTTTGGCTTTCTTCTAATTTAATTTATAGGGAAGTCAGATTGTGAGTTGTTGATCGTACTCTTCATGAACGTACCTCAGTACTTCCCCATTACGTATGATCTAAGGCAAGCCATACCATTTGTTTGCTAAATTAGTGCATAAATATGAATAGACAATTAAGAAGATTAATTGGAATAGTCACCAAGGAAAGAAGAGTGGAGATATATACTTAAACGAGATCTTATAGATTAGAAATAGAGCATGTGATAACGTGGTCCGTGAGGATGAGGTTAAGAAACAATATGATCGACACATTAGGCACAAGAACTATATCCTGAGATGAAAGGTATGGTTGTTCAATGCGAAGTTGAAGATCTTCCTTGGCAAATTGAAGTCAAAATGGACGGGCCCTTACATAGTGAGAGAAGTGCACAACAATGGCAGTGTAGGGATATCTAATCTCATAGATGATGTAAGTTCTTTCCTACTAAATGTACAGCTTGCTCAAGCACTTTGTAGAATCAAATGAACGGTTAGTCCAGATTGAGCAGATTTCTTTCATGTGGAGTGGCAATTCTGATGTCATTTCAAATCACTCTACATGAAGTACGTCAGTAGATAGATTCAGTTCATAGTAGATTCAACAGCACTGAAGATTCCATCTTTCATATTCCTTCTAACTCTAATTTTTTTATTCCTCATGTATCTCTCGGCCTCCTCTTTGTGATGATTCTTTCTTTTATTTAGTCTATTTAAAGCCTAAGTATGAAGGGTCAGCCCATGTTCTGTATATTCCTTCAGTTTCTCTTAGTCATTTTGTACCTTTGTGTTCAGTACTCCCTTCTACACTTAGGATGTTTAAAGCCTAAGTATAGGGGGAGAGTATGTTTAAGATCTCGTGAAGTTTTCTTCGTTGTATCTAGTACGAGATATGTTCTTCATTTCACTTTGTGATATAAGGACATCACACAAGCTAAGTATAGGGGTGTGTGTATTTCATATATATTGTATCCATAGATTATACTTTAAAATATTTTGATATTACATAATGGGCTAATGCATAGGAATTTGAAATCGATCTGCAAAGTATTTTGTAAAATATTTTGAAAATTTTTATATCTATATTACATGTTCTGTAAAAATGTTTTACAAATAACATGTAAATGGGGTGCAATTGGTTTTGACAAAGTATTTTGTAAAAAGTTATATATTTACTTAAAGAAATTGTTTGACATTGTTTGATTAATAAAATGCTAACTAATAAATGATTGTATCCCTAACACCTTCACATCACATAAGACTTGTGCAGTTCAGGATACTTGACTTATAGTGATACTTAACTCAAAGTTTCACAATTCTTATACATCAGAGTCTTTGGACTTAATAACTTAAACTCCCTTCCCTACTTTGAAACATGATTTCAGATTTTGCAAAATATTGATAAATTTCGCTGAAATTTTGATTTCTCATGGGACCGAGATTTCGAGCAAAATACCAATATGGGGTCCTTCCTTCACAAATGTTGCTCGATTTGAGTGAAATGTGACTGAAATTTCGGTGAAATTTCATTTCGACATGGTGACGATACAATATCCGATATCAAAATTTAAAACCTTGGTTTGAAAGATATACATGCTTTATTGCATGCACAATCTCTATGCTTAAAAAGAATATGTCCAACTCTACACGTGCATGATTGCATAATCATTATGATGAGTCGATGTTTCGCCTGAAGAACTAGAATGAGAGATGTGAGTCTGAACCTGATGATGCTTGAAGATGGGATAAGATAGAGGATTATTTCTTGAAACATGAGCGTCGGTACTTTATCCAGTATGGGAACAAGATTCCAATACTATCTTGATTAAGACCTATGTTCTAGTGTGTGTAAACCATTAAAAATGTTGATCAGCATGACCCAACTTGGTAAAAGCAGTGGAGCTAACCAAATAAAAAATATATCAAAAGAGAAAAGCTCAAACATCCCAAGAAAATACAAAAGAACTTATTTTATTGGCAAGCGCTCTCAACATTTTCAAAGTGTCCACTTGGACCAAAGCTACTAGGCCATATGAGTCGTGCGAGCACTCTAAAAGGACTCTACATCGTAAGCGATACAACTATGGATGTAGAAGGTATATTAGATAATCAAAAGAGACAACCCCAGTGTGCCTCAAAAAAAATAAGTGCAGATATCTCAAAATTCTTGACATACATGTTGATTAATACCAAAAATACAAGTGTGTGTTTAATAAAGCACTCAAGCGATCCTTGTTCTTATAAGAGGTGAAAAGAAATGACACAAACCTACAATCCTACATACTTGATCATTCCATATTATTCTTTTAAAGTCTGACAACTAAGAAGATGGTGAAATGAACTGAAATTTATTTATTCTGTAGAGTTGAGGATTACGTCCCGAGGATAACTTCTTAGACAAGGACTTCAGGTGAAGCTTAGGCTCTACACTTCTATATATGATCAACACTAAATTCCATACATATGTGTGTGTGTGTGTGTCTGTTGAGAGTCTAATAATTAGTCATGTTAAGTTCCTTTTGAGTGAGACTTGGGTAAACTCATTGTTCAAGAGCCATGTGACAGTAGTATCATGAATTTCAAATCTTGCATTTCACATGCATAGTCAGGGATTCAACATACTTATTCATTCTTTAATTGTTCGTGGATGATTAAGGTTTAAGTATAGGGGGTGATGAATCTCATATTTGCCAACACTTTAATATAATTATTTAGCCCTCTATCTCAGCCTATTCAATTAATTTAACCATTAACTAAATGTAATTAGCATTATACCTTGTAAATAATTAAGGCTAATTATTATAAATAAATAAATTCTTTAATTATTGTGTATATGTGTTCATTGTTCTCTTTATTTTATGTATCTTCTTTATATTTAAAGTCCCATAAAAATAAGTACAATATTGAAAATAATGTATTATATATTATTTCCTATTCAAAAATACAAAATAACAAAACAAATAAAATTGGTATTTTATATTCATAAAAATACTTATAAAAATAATATTATGTATATGTGATATATTTTAGTTTTGGATAACACATAAAAGTTATAGATCTTGAAAAAATACACAACTTTCATGTAGAATACTTTTTTAACATAATTTACTATTTTATTTTGATTTATTATTTATTGTTTTTTTTGAACTTTTCCAATTGGACCATGTGGCTACTTGGGCATGCCATGTGGCCCGCTTCTTTGCTCATCTGCCCTCCTATTCTCCATCGTCCTCCCGATCAGACGACCCTTAGCCCATCAAACCCACCTTCATCAAGACCACTTGATCAAATGATCAAGCGTATTCACATTATCACTATGCATCTTGATCAGGGTCATTGCATCTCAAGATCCAACGACTCATGTATACCGTCAACCTCCAGCGGTTCTCATCCCAATAGATGCAACTCTTCGCTGGCGATACTTCCTCCAATTACCCTCATCGATTCACGTATCCTCGCGACATGATTATCATATCGTTCTGTAGCACTTGCGGCCCTCTTCTTCACCACCCACCAAACCCTACCCTCTGCCTCTGCTCATCCAACCAACTACGGTTGAAACTACCACTTTCAACCACCTCAATTGTTCACAAAATCCACCGACAGACAACCGTTACCCCTATCTACCCTTATGTGAGTGTACCTCCGACCCTTTTCATTCTTCTTGTGATAGACACAGAGAGAGAGAAATAGAGCAAAGATTGAGGTCAAACCTCTAGTGGGATCCACGAATATCAGTCGTGCCGCGACCCTCTGATCAGTGCTTCTCGAGATTTGCACCTTATTCGTGTGCATCAAGCGAAGATCAAGGGCCTTTAAAGCTGCATCCAAGGACTCTAACTCCACCCTCCGACCTTCTGCATCCTCTCCATGTATGATACCAGTTCCACCCCCTTTATATCTTCTCCAAATTTATTCGAACTACACAAAAACCTTCACTCTCAATTGATCAGTCCATAACCTTCACCGATCATCACGGATCCACACACACCTTTGATTCACTATTCTCCTTTTCCAGAAGCCTCTCTGCCTCGATCGTTTCTTCGTCTTTCAAGGAAGAAGAGCCCACTCGGGGCTCCATTTCCAGACACTCCTCAACCCTCCATTTCACCCTAAATCATTTCCATTTCACTTCGGCTATGTGATAACACCTAATGGTACCTCTGAGGATTCATTGAACGGAATCCACATCACTCCTTTGATCTACTCAGGATCAGGTTATTGCAACACCTTCCTAGACCCTCTACCATCTTCACCAACCTCTAAGCTATCTTCTCATATTTTTGTCAAGCCTAGAGGAACATAGAGGATGATTAGGACCCTCGTTAGTGTCTCACCTTTGAGACACCACATGTGGAGGAGAGCCGAGGAGCAACCAGCCCTATGAAGTACGGTTACTGTCGATCCCTTTGATCAACGGTCAACGGCAGCTCCGAGCCACTTAGCCGGCCTACACTGCCTTAGTGAGTCCGAATTGGAGCCGAAGCAATTGCATCGCTTCATGTGGCCCGAAGATGAGCCATTCCCCAAGCCTCCCTCCGAGCCTAATCGCATCACGCGTCTCAAGTGTCGCCTAGGTATATTTGCATCATAGCCCGTCGGCTCTTCTTAATTCCATATCTACCCTCGTATGCCTAGAATCTTGCATATAAGTCCTATGCAGCTATTTTTATTTACTTTTATCCTTTTTGAGCATGTTTGTGATGAATTTATGTATTTTTAATTATACTTTATTTGTAATTTAGTCGTGGATTTATTGTTGAATAACTTGGTCATCTTTAATCCAAATTTCGTAAATTTGATCTTGTCTGAAAGCTCTTATTATTGTCTTCAATATGGCTTGATTATTTTTTTGATGTGACCCATATATTTTAATTTAAAAATCTAAATTTGTTGTTTATTTCACATTGATTAATTGCCTATTATGTCAACTTAGCTTCATTTTGTGCATTCAATTGAACCTTGATTTGCTCATTACATCTAGATATTACTTAGGTGAATTATTGATAGTTTTCAAATCATTAATCTCCTCATTTTTTATTAAATTATTTTGAAGTGAATTAGGTGCATCGTTAGTTGTGATCATTAAATGAATCTTTAGAATTGGAGCTGCTCATTAATTATTATTTTGGACTAAATTGTGTGCTTAATTAGATCTCTTGCTTAAGATTTAATTCCAGAGTTATTTGTATGTTGTGTGGGCGTGTGTGTTGCATCATTATATCATTCACTCATGTAATCTGACTTGTATATAAAACCTAAAAAGAATATCCATGCATCCTTATTGTCCACATTAACCTCGATCACATTAGCATCATTAACCTAGGTATTTAAACCTTAGTTGAATAACCCAATTATTTTGTGTCCTTGTATTCGACCCTAGACTTACCCAGAAATAAATTTACACGTCGCTCTGTTAGTAGAGATTCTTTTAGCAAGGTTTTATTGACCCGCTGATCTCTCATACTACAATTTGACATAAATAAAAGGCGAGTTAGGAGAATCATCAACAATCTAATTTTTTAGTAACGACGTACATAATTTGATGATTAAGGCATTCGATAATCATTGTTATATTAGTTGCACTAGAAATACAACAATATATATGTCATTCATCGTAAATTTCAAGTACAAATTATTATTTTGCAATGGATATTACTCATTGTTATATATTTAATAACATACAATACAGTGATATATTCTGAAATATCACCACTTCAACAAAAATTGGTGTACTACAATGATGATTTTCTCCAAAGGCTCCTCCCACACAAGGTTGGTCCGAGTCCTTTCTGAATATTCCCATACAATGACTTATTGCATCAAACAAAAGTTGAGTCATCCAAATCGTGTAACATTTACTTGACCGTCTGCAACCAATTTCATTAAGTAGTAGATTATATATATGGGTTAAATGGGGTTGCACCTTGGATGTAGCCAACGGGTTGCACCCACATCCATTTTTTATTTTTTTTGAAAAATAAAAATATGTATATTCATCACTATATCCCCCTAATATGTCAATCTAATTTCGTCAAAAATAGAGACTCTTATGCCTCCATCTGAAGGGGGTCAATTTCAGCAATTCTGACAGTTAAAATTTGACAGTCTTGATGGAGAGGATAGAAGTCTCGAATTAAGTCAAATTTTGAATGACACCATAGTGGCATATTGTGATCTATATTCCGATAGATTTCATTTCAGGAAAAATAAAAAAATATAGGGGAAAGGGGGTGGGAGCATGCAAGTTGGCTACACCAAAGGAGTATATATATATTCTAACATGAAACAAAAAAAATATGGTATACAATATCGAGATAGAAGAAATGCAGGTTTTATTTATTATGTAATAGCTAAATAAAAGTATAATAAAAGAAACATAAATTGGAAATTTGAAAAATCAAAAACCAGCTTGAGATGAAAACTATTCAACCGATGTAGTCATCAAGGGTCTCCATTTATAAATTAAGCTTCACTAGATCATTAATTAAGAACAAAATAAATCTAGCCTAAAAAATAAATATAGAGGCTATATCAAGACAACTCTGCAAGATATGAATAACTTGACAAAAGTCATCTAACAAATTTGGAATTTATATTTTATATATTAAAATTATCCATTTTATTATTAATGAATAAGGAGAAGGGAAAAGAATCAGTGAATCACGGAAAAAGTTAAATAGAAATTGTAACTTACCTATAGGCATATATTAAATGAAAATTATTCCAATTTCACATGCAAGTAAAAGAGGTATAAATAATATAATATAAAGGTATTTATTAAAAGTGACTATCATATTTATCAACATTTAGTAAATAAGCATATAAAACTACATCACCAAGCTTGCAAGTGTAACTTTATCAAAGTATCACAGAGGAAATACACAAACTTATTACACTTAATCTCTTTCTTTATAAGACTTATTTATCGTACTTAGATAAATAGATAACATTTTATGGTGCCATTTCACCTAACACCTAATGATATGTCCTTATGTGGTTTAAGAAATTTATCATATGCACATCCCAACTTAGGTTGACTTAGGCATTTATGCATATTTCCCATGACTAAAGTAATTAAGCATAAAGTTGTGCATTGTAAGGATTTCTGTCTTTTCTCTGGGATTATATTTTAGCCAACGTTTTATCTACTTAAAGCTCCTCAAGTTCACGATTCCCTTGTATTACTTTGGAATTAGTCCAAGTGATTTTACTTAGTAAATTAACCCATATGTAATTGTCCCTCCAAGGGTTTGTTCATTTTACTCCATTTTTAGTCTAGTGACATATCTTGGTTTGCTTACTTGGTAATGATCACAACATCTATTTAGCATGCACCAGTGTATTGAAAGAGTTCATGAAGCAATATATGTCATTTTATGTCATACATCGTATTTTTAAGCTCGAGGGACATAAGCATGTTACTTGTTAATTTTATGAAGCTAAAAGTGTATGGTGGATCATTATTCACAATCATACATATAAGACTTGACATTGGATTTTTTATTTGTCTTTTAAGAAGCTAATCCATATTTCACAAAGTAATTCTAATATCAACTACGTTTAAGATACATCATAAGATTTACAGATATTTAATTGTAAAAATGTATTTTGAAACTTATTAGATGGTAATAGGAATCATATCATTAATTAAAATACTAAAATACACTTACACAATCCTCTAAGGATGTTTCAATAATTATTCTACTTTTAAAACTATTCTAATGCATTTAGAATCTTAAAATAAAGTTTGATTTGCATGCACCACAAGGGATTGTTAAAGCACACGGACTTATGAGGTGTTTGGTATTGCTCTTGCGACTTGTTTAACCATCACTAAAAGACTTTACACTATATTTGAATTGTAATCGATACAAAAGTCTCAACTAATTCTTCATATTTTTAACCTAAATATTAAAACCCAAATTCTGCCTAATTTGCTTTATCTTTATCCCGGCTCAGTCGAAACAAGTATAATACCTACTAAAGTAGGGTTTTGTCTTCATACTATTGATCCACCATATCCTGCTCTTAAAATTTTTAATAAACTGCTTGAAAACTCAAATTCGTAAATTAAACAATGGTCTCCATGGAAACTCGAAATAAAGATAAATGATACCTGATCTAGAAATTATCAAACCAGCGATTGTATGAGATGTGATCTACTTCAAGTTCATACCGACATACAAGACAAACATAAAATCATCTAGTTATACCAGATTACTGATGTCTAGACCAATTGATGACACAAATTACGATGAGGTCGAGATGTGTAAATAATTATGACGATTATGTCGTTGTTCTCAACCACTCGAATCGGTCAATGAGAAAAATATTTTTGACCACTTAAGAAATAATCAATCAATCAAAGCAAATATAAGCGGATTTCGCTATTCTGTTTAACTGGTATAGCGATCAGGGTCGAACACAAGGAGCACGATTTAAAAACTAAGTAGTCAAATTTTCAGAATTAATTTTTAGTGGTTTTTCTTTTTTTTATTTTTTTTTATTTTTAAAACATGCACAAAGGAATAAAAATGCACAATACCACACTCTTTTTGTATTTTTCAGATTAATAAAAAATATTCAGAAAATTAAAAAGAAAATGTTTTTGTCTTTTATATATTTTAAAATATTTTTGGTAATTGTTTCAAAATTTTCTGATGTTTTTGTAACTTTATAAAAATCAAACAGTGAAAAATAAAGAAAACAGTGCACAACCAAGAGTATTTTGCAACTTGAATTAATTTAAGTGCCTAATACTCATGGAAATTATTTTTAAAATAAACTACAAGCAAATATCTACAAACAAGGGCTGGAATCAAAATTTTTGAATTTTTCTAAAATTTTATACAATTTTTTTAAGATTTTTTATTTTTCGTATTTTTTTTAGAGTTTTACAAATAGTTAATGCACGAAAATTAGATAGAAATAAAAGACACCAAAATACACCTACACTAATTTTTTTGGAATTTTTGAGCATTTTTTCAAATTTTTAGGAATTTTCTAATTTCAGGCAGACAAAAAGCAATGTTTTGATTTTTTAAATATATTCAATGGCAATAAAAATTGATGAAAAAATTATACAATGATAAAAATTACAACAAGAACATAACATAGACCATTTTTTAATATTTTTCCGACTAATAAAAATATGTATTCCATCAAAAATAGCAAACAAGTTTATTGTCTGGAATACAAGGACCAGAATGCAAATAAGTAATGTTTTTGGACTGAAAAGTATCAAAAATAAAATGTGAGATAAAAAAACACAATTTACCCAGTAGGAGGGTGCGACGCGCGTGACTTTTTTTGGAATAGGGGGCTTTTTCCAATTCCAGAAACCTTCAGGGGCGGATCCACACTTTTCCAAAAGATATTTTTTATTTTAAAACATGAACCCTAGGGTTCCTCCTCCGTTTTTTCCTTCTCAAAATACGGAATGGTGGTCGAGTGTTGTCGCCGCCACTGGGGGTGAGGGCGGCGTGACGAGATGGTGAGCAGGTGGCTGCAAGGGCAGAAGGGATCGACGGCTATGGATGGCGGTCGACGAGCCGCTGGAGGGCTGCACGATCTGGTAGGTGGCGATTACATGTGGAGGCGGTGGATCGCATAGAGGGGGTTGCAAAAGGGGGTGCGGGTGGAGCGGCGTCGGGTATCGCGGATATGGGCAGAGGTGCTGGCACGGCTCTAGAGATGACGGAAGGAGCTAGGACGTGGGGCGGCCGCGCGCCAGAGGGAATCGCCTGGGCAGAGGCGGCGATCAGGGCCGCTGCAGACTGGAGGTCGGCGAGCCTAGGCGTTGTAAGAGAGAGGGCCGCTTGACGCGGTCGGGGCCATCGGGGTGACATGGAGGGGCCCGCGTGTGGCACTGGGCTGGAGGTGTGGGGCACGGTCTCGCGCAGCGGTGCACGCGTGGAGGCGTAAGCAGGAGGTCGGCGTGGTGCGGGGCGGAGGGGCACCGCCGATCAGCGGCGCGGTCGCTCCGGGTGGGTGGCACTGGCCGCTGGGGCGGCATCTCCTTTTTTATTATTTTTTATTTTTTTGTAATCAAAAATCAATAGTGTTTTTTATATTTTTTTGATGTAATCAAAAATAGAAAACTGTAAATATCTTTTTTTTGAAACTGTAAATAGGAGCTGCAAAAGGAGTTTTTTTATTATATATTTTTTATATTTTTCCTATAAAATAATGGTTCGAGATAAAAACAACAACTATATTTTTTTATTTTTGTTATTTATTCCTGCAAAACAAAGATTAGAGAGAAAAGAAAAACAAAAAAACTATTTTTTTAATTTTTCCTGCAAAAACAAATGTGAGATAAACAGGAAAACTATTTTATGTTTTTTTATTTATACACAAAAATGGGATGTGTGAACGGGTGGATCTTGCGATATGGAAGAGAGATCCGTGTCTCCGACCACCGTTCGTGGTCGGAGGTGAGAGGTTGTGCAAGGTAGAAAGGAACGTGGAGAGATCGAGATGTCGCGTGGAAAATCGGTGTTGGACCTGAAAATGTTTGGTGGACAATTTTTTGGATTCTAAGATCTAAAAATTATTCACGAAACAAAAAAATTAATCTACGATCTACCTAAGAATAAAAATGACGGAAATAAAATGGATCTCACCTCGGGGTTTGGAAATGTCGTAATGGCCTCGACGAAGGCTGACGTGCTGTCATCGGACGGCTCGGAGGCTGGGCACCCTTCTTCAACAAGATGGCTCTCAGAGATCGGGCTCCTCTCCACCAAAGATCGATCAAGAGAAAATGAGAGAGGAGGAGCCTATTAAAAAGAGGACGAAAATAAAAAAGGAAAATATCTACAAATGGGGAAGATTTTTATTGGTGAAATTAATAAAATAATTTAATTAATTAATTAACTAATTATGAAATTCGGAATTAAATAAATTAAAGAATTTATGAAAATCAATTAACCACCTTAATGGTGGCAATTAAAGGTAAGGAATCAAATATTATATACATGGTAGGTTATAAAATCAAATAATGTGTTAAATAATTAAATCTAAATACAATTTTCATAATTAAATTAAACTATTAATTAATGTGAGATATTTTATATTTTGGTTTATGATATTTTTACCCGACAGACCTTATAAATTTTGCCAATTACCTCTACGACCTTTTGCGCAACGTAATTACCCATCCGAGCCTGTAAATTACCCCATGAACCCTTACGGGCTTCAAACAGATTACCCGGAGGGTTCATGGGGTAAGAGTTGGCGAGTTTACGGGGTTGGGGGGGGGAATTAGGTTGTTTCAAAGGTCGTGAAGGTAATTGGCAAAGTTTATAGTGTCTGCCGGGTAAAAATCCCTATTTTTATATAAGGAAGTTAGTTGTATACAAATATTATGTACATATAATACAATATACACATGTACAAATAAGGAAATAATTTTTTATCTTTTTTTAACTTTTTTATTTGTATTTTTTATTTGTATTTTTTATGAAAATAATATATAAAATTATATACATTATATAGAAATAAATCTAAAAAATATATACAATAAATAATGGTGAAACTGCACAAAACACCCCAGATTATCGTCTTTTTAACCGTAACTCCAAAAATTATTAAACTACAACCATTTGAAAGATAATTTAATTTAGAGTATAATGGAAGTGGGTTTGGTTTAATTTGAGTTCGTATGGAGCCGTAATTGGTATTTCAATGATCGCTTTGTGGCTTTTTCTGAGGGTGATTAATTGTAATATGTATGTTATTTTATTTGGCAATTATTTTTATTATTTACAACATATTTTTATTTACAACTTTTGTTTACAAAAATAATTAATTTAGGTCAAATTATGTACAAATAAAATAGTACACATTTTATACAAATATACAAGGAATTTATGTACAATTTTTTTTGAATTTTTGACAGAAAATCCTATCTCCCCCTACTTTATTCCTGGTCGATCAGGTCAAGTCTTGACCTTCTCTAGGGGTTCGGGTCAGTCTGTATTTATTGCATAAACACATCCTTTCTTTTCTTTTCTTTTCTTCCTTATTCTTTTATTTATGTACAAAAAGTGTTAAAATGCATATTTAACAAATGCATGCAAAATGGTAATTATATGGAATTAGTAGGTATTTACAGGTGTTTGACTAAGGAAATGAGGTTGAAATAAAAGAATAAAGGTGATGAATCGCGGATTCATCATTCCCCTATACTTTACCTTTGCTAGTCCCTTAGCAAACACTTATTTGGAAAATAAGTGAAAACAAAAATAAAGAAAAAAAAAAGGAAAGAAGTTAGAACAATGTTGACTTTTAAACTTATCTTCATAAAAATGTAGTATGGAGCTCTATCAGACCTTTGGATTATTAATGTGTCGGAACCTTAATGGGAAATGGATTTAAAACCTAACAGCCTCTAAGTTCCAACAGATTCCTATTTTGGTCTCCTCAACAGTCAGATCAGAACAAGTCTCCATACACAAATTCTTATGACTATGAATTGTTACTTGTATGGTGTAAGTGAAATATAGCTCCTCATCTCAAAAGTAGCAAAGAAATAACCTCTCTCAATAAGGTAACTCTAATCTCCCGCGTTCTAGCAACTCTTTCCTCGAGGAGCGGAGATATTCCCTTCTAAGTTCAAGTACAACCAGCTCAAGAAGAGGGGATGGAGAAGAGAATGGACGGTAACCAATGTAGTTACCTATCCTTGGATGCATGACCGGTGTAGCCATGTCACCTGCTGCAAGCTTACAAACATTTGACTTTGAAGCTCTTATTCTTTTTTTCACTTGTATATACACTCTGACAGACAGTTTATTTTTCTATCAGGCAATGTCCACTATTGGAGATTTTGCATTTTTCATTTTTTTTATCGATAATATATACAAGGTGCAGCATATACATAAGGAGTTTTTCCTCTTGAGCCAGTAGACTATCCCTCTTTTGAAGCATTATTGCAACCCCACAGCATCTTGTCTTTAGATCTCAACATCACCAAACCAGGTTGAGATGCACTTCCCTCCCTAGAGGAGGACGAGAGGTTCCGCCTATATGTAATACCCTCGTATGCTCCCCAAGCCAAAAGATTCTGCCCCCTCACTACCTCCTCCATGAAGAGCTACGTGTAGAGTGCTTTGTCCAAGGTAAGCCACCGTCTGAAAGAATCATGCATGTGTTGTTAAATATTCTACTTAGACTTATCAAGATGACATATGAAAATGGTCTTATGGACTCAAAGAATTAAATCTCTAGGACCTGAAAAGTCTTAACTCCAATTCTTATAAGGTTCCTTTGAAATTAAGTGGAATAAGGTCCAATTAAGCTCTATTCTTTAAATTTATTCCAGACTAAGTTTAAATGTCAATACTATCCTGAAAAATACACATGCAAATGCAAGAAAATGTGTACATGCAAAGAAAAGAAAACAAAATCTTTTTGTGAAACAGTTTTCAAATTTTGAACTTTTTATGGCTTTTTGAAAAATGATGCAAATGCAAAAAGAATTTTTTTTTGCAAATGTTTATAGACTTTTGGTTTTTGTAGTTTTTTTATGCAAATAGTTAGTAATATATACAACTATATACAATTTTTTTATTAAGAGTTAGGGAGAAATATGCATATGTACACGGGAGTGAGTCAATTATTTACAAGAATTAGATGAAAGGATTTACAACTTGAGTATTTATACAGGTATATACAGTTGGATTTTTTAATTTTGTGATACATATATTCCTCAAATTTATTTGAAAATAATTTTACAAATAATTTTGAAAATTATAGTCCAAAATAATTTTTCAAATAATTTTACAAACATTTACACATATTTGAAAATTATTTTGCAAACATTTTTCAAGTAGTATATATAGATATTCAAAATAATTTTTCAACCATTTTTCAAAACATTTGCACATAGTTTTTACAAAATAATTTTATTTCACACGAAGAAGAGGGAAAAATTTTATAAACCACAAAATTTTTACAAAGGTTAAAATCATTTTTCAAATAGTTTTCAAAAGATTTTTCAAATAGATTTTCAAACTACTTTCAAAATATTTTTCAAAATATTTTAACTTGACTTGTTAATCAGTATATACAAAAAGAATTTTGAGGAAATATCTGCATCCTTTATTAGTTAGTTGATGATTTTTTTATTTGATTTTTCTACAAGTATTTATTCAGTATTTTAGCCATATTAAAGATATGAAAGTACGAGTTATGGCTAAAGTATATGTACAATATATACGACACCCCCTATACTTAGCTCGAATTCATCGATATGCAGATAAGATCCTCCTGCACTTCCCCTGAAAATTTTGGCAGTAGATCAATGAACTCTAAATCTAGAATGAAGGGTCTCAAAGTAGAAACGAAATGTGCTTCGTGATATGTATACTCATCCATCATCCCAGGATAAAGTTTGTCTAACACTCGCAACTGCTCCATGTGATCGCCTAAGGAATGCACTCTCATCTCAGCAAGGTGAGGACCCATGTCTCGTATATGGTCAATCTAAACTCTTCGGGTGTCACTTACAGCATGTCCTGAGAAAGAAGGCGGGTAGGGAGAGAATGGGATGTCGGTCAGAGTTCCGACCTCCCAAGAGAGTGGGGGCATGATGGGTATGAAGTGAAGAAGCTGCAAAATTCGGCTGCATTGGAGTGTGACCCATCATGAAGGGCGAAAGAATAAAGGGAGGGAGGGTGGGATGAAAGAGAGTGAAGGAAAGAGAAGGTGAGAGAGGGTGGGATAGAAGGGAGTGAAAGAAAGAGAAGGTGACTGCTAAAGATAAAAGATAAACGTAACCAACTCACACCAGAGACATTCAAACACAAGGCAACCCCCCAATTCACCAACTCTACGCAATGTGAAGACCGAGAGATCTGGTCTTTTATCTTTTCAATTTTAGAGTTATGTGATCAAACAAAAGTTGTACAAACACTTAGGAGGATTAAATATGATTTGGGCACTACTCCTTAGTGTGTACGCGAGCAATTAAAAGCGCAAACAATGAGGTGGTTGCTCTACCGATATAATGAGGAATTAATTACGTTTATTTTAAGGGTCAAGTTCAATTAGTAGTCCCAATTTTTTATTTTTTATTTTCTCTTTTTTTGTATTTTTTCAAAGAATAACGCCTAATAAGATTTTTGATTTCCTCTTTGATTAATTTGAGTCGAAAATAGGGGGAGGAAGTCGAAAAAGCTGATGCACGATCAAATACAACGATGCATGTATAGATAGAAAATGCGTACCTTACTTCAGCACTCTACATATGATCCATGCATAAATTAAATACATAAACTAAACTAACTATATGATGCACGAGGAAATCGGCCTTAGACAAGCAACTTCTATTGATCGTGAAGAACAGATAGCTAACTAATCGGAGAGAGAGGTCTGAGTCCGATCTCAGATGTCGATCGGTATCCGCCACAACTGATCCTACCAGCGCTGTATACGACCTCTAGCAGCGCGTGACCTCTCAAATGATTAAGTTAACTTTTTTAGTTAATTTTTAGCAAGGTCCAATAACGTTCTATGGGAACAGATAAGCAATTAGGTGTTGGACCTTAGAATATTACATCACAATCAATAAAAAAATCCTACGTCTAGGGACTAAATCCATGAGAATCAAATAGCAAGTTATGGTGGTGAAATCAAAAATACGAAAAACAGCGGCAAGGTCCCCCAAGTGCACCGGCACTTGGCGAAACAGACGCTGAGAAAAGTCCAAGTCCACAATTCTAAAGTCCTAAATTATTACAAGATAAATAATTGTTCTCTCAAATCAAATAACAGTCTTCTTCCCCTCCCTACTCTTCCTCCTATGCGGGTCCCTCAAAAAGAAACCAAGGATACTCCAAGTCATCCAAAGAAGTCCCTCACATAAAAAGTCAAAGCAGATGATGTTCATAAAACAATTATAATATTTAGAGACAAAATTGAGCAAAAATGAAAAATGAATACAAAGCTGTGCTCCCCGGCAACAGTGCCATTCTGATGACACGAATTACGATGAGGTTGAGATGTGTAAATAATTATCATGATTGTGTCGTTGTTCTCAACCACTCGAATCGGTCAACGAGAAAAATATTTTTAAACACTTAAGAAATAATCAATCAATCAAAGTAAATATAAGAGGTTTTCGCTATTCTATTTACCTGGTATAGCGACCAGGGTCGAACACAAGGAGCACGATTTAAAAACAAAGTAGTCATATTTTCGGGATTAATTTTTAATGGTTTTATTTATTTTTATTTTTTTATTTTCAAAACAAGCATAAAGGAATACAAATGCACAACACCACACCCTTTTTGTATTTTTCAGATTAATCAGAAGTACACAGAAAATTAAAAAGAAAATATTTTTGTGTTTTATATATTTTAGAATATTTTTGGTAATTTTTTCAAAAATTTTCTGATGTTTTTGTAATTTTATAAAAATCAAATAGTGAAAAATAAAGAAAACATTGCACAAGCAAGAGTATTTTGCAACTTAAAAATAATTTAAGTGCACAATACTCCTGGAAATTATTTTAAAATAAACTACAAGTAAATATCTACAAACATAGTCTGGAATCAATTTTTTTTGGATTTTTTTAAATTTTATATAATTTTTTCAGATTTTTCATTTTTCATATTTTTTTGGAGTTTTATAAATAGTTAATGAACGAAAATTGGAAAGAAATTAAAAGACATAAAAATATAACTAAACTAATTTTTTGGAATTTTTAAGCAATTTTTCGAATTTTTATGAATTTTCTAATTTCAGGTAGATAAAAAGACACTATTTTTATTTTTTAAATATATTAAATGGCAATAAAAATTGATGAAGATTTTACACAATGATAAAAACTACGGTAGGAACATACACCATTTTTTGAGATTTTTTCTACTAATAAAAACATTTATTCTATCAAAAATAGCAAATAAGTTTATTGTCTGGACTACAAGGACAAGAATGCAAATAAGAAAAGTTTTTGGACTGAATAGTATCAAAAATAAAATGTGAGATAAAAAATGCAATTTACCCAGTAGGAGGGTGCGACGCGTGACTTTTTTTGGAATAGGGGGCTTTTTGCAATTCCAGAAACCTTAAGGGGCGGATCCACACCTTTTCCAAAAGATATTTTTTTATTTTAAAATATGAACCCTAAGGTTCCTCCTCCGTTGTTTTCCTTCTCAAAAGACGGAATGGTGGTCGAGTGCCGCCGCCGCCACTGGGGGGCGAGGGCGGCACGACGAGATGGTAAGCAGGTGGCCACAGGGGCGGAAGGGATCGACGGCTGTGGATGGCAGCCGGCGAGCCGCTAGAGGGTCGCACGATTTGGCAGTCGGTGATTGCGGGCAGAGGTGGTGGATCGCGTAAAGGGGGATGTAGAAGGGGTTGCCGGCGGAGCGACATCGTGTATCGCGGATCTGGGTGGAGGTGCTGGCACGACTCTGGAGATGACGGAAGGAGTTGGGACGTGGGGCAGCCGCACGCTAGAGGGAATCGCCTGGGCAGAGGCGGCGTTCAGGGCTGCTGCAGACTGGAGGTCGGCGAGCCCAAGCGCAGTGGGCGAGAGGGTCGTTGGAGGCGGTCGGAATTCTCAGGGTGATGCGGAGGGCCTGCGCATGGCACCGAGCTAGAGGTGCGGGCCGCGGCCTCGCGTGGCGGTGCGCGCATGGATGCGCGGGTAGGAGGTCGGCAAAGCGCGGGGCGGAGGGGTGCCGTCGATCAGTGGTGCGGCTGCTCCAGGTGGGCGCACTGGCCGCTGGGGCGGCGTCTCCTTTTTTATTATTATTTTAGTTTTTTGTAATAAAAAATCAATAATGTTTTTTATATTTTTTTGATGTAATCAGAAAAAGAAAACTGTGAATATCTTTTTTTAGAAACTGTAAACAGGAGCTGCAAAAGGAAATTTTTTATTATATTTTTATATATTTTTCCTAGAAAACAATGGTTAGAGATAAAAACAACAATTATATTTTTTATTTCTGTTATTTATTTCTACAAAACAAAGATTAGAGAGAAAAGACAAATAAAAAAATTATTATTTTTTTAATTTTTCCTGCAAAAACAAATGTGAGATATACAGGAAAAACAATTTTATGTTTTTTTATTTATACACAAAAATGGGATGTGTGAACGGGTGGATCTTGCGATATGGAAGAGAGATTTGTGTCTCTGACCACCGTACGTGGTCGGAGGTGAGAGGTTGTGCGAGGTAGAAAAGAACATGGAGAGATGAAAATGTGGCATGGAAAATCGGTGTTGGACCTGAAAATTTGATGGAGAATTTTTTGGATTTTAAGATCTAAAAATTAATCACGAAACAAAAAAACTAATCTACGATCTACCTAAGAATAAAAATGACGGAAATAAAATGGATCTCATCTCAGGGTTCGGAAATGTCGTAATGGCCTCGACGAAGGCCGACGCTCTGTCACCGGACGACTCGGAGGCTGGGCAACCTTCTTCAACAAGATGGCTCTCGGAGATCGGGCTCCTCTCCACCAAAGAATGATTAAGAGGATATGAGGGAGGAGGAGCCCATTAAAAAGAGGAAGAAAATAATAAAGGAAAATATCTACAAATGGGGAAGGTTTTTATTGGCGAAATTATTAAAATATCTATATTAATTATTTAATTAATTATGAAATTCAGAATTAAATAAATTAAATAAATTAAAGAATTTATGGAAATCAATTAACCACCTTAATGGTGGTCATTAAAGGTAAGGAATCAAATATTATATACATGGTAGGTTACAAAATCAAATAATGTGTTAAATAATTAAATCTAAATACAATTTTCGTAATTAAATTAAACTAATTACTTAATGTGAGATATTTTTTGGTGGTTTTTATATAAGGAAGTTAGTTGTATACAAATATTATGCACATATAATACACTATACACATGTACAAATAAGGAAATAATTTTTATATCTTTTTTTTAATTTTTTTTATTTGTATTTTTTAATTTTATTTTTAATCAAAATAATATTTACAATTATATACATTATATAGAAATAAATCTAAAAAATATATACAATAAATAATGGTGAAACTACACAAAATACCCAAGAAAACCGACTTTTTAACCGTAATTCAAAAAAATATGAAACCATAGCCATTTGAAAGATAATTTAATTTAGAGTATAATGGAAGTGAGTTTGGTTCAATTTGAGTTCGTATGGAGCCGGAATTAGTATTTCAATGATCGCTTTGTGGCTTTTTCTGAGGGTGATTGATTGTAATATGTACGTTATTTTATTTGACAATTATTTTTATTATTTACAACACATTTTTATTTACAACTTTTGTTTATAAAATAATTAATTTGAGGTTAAATTATGTACAAATAAAATAGTAGACATTTTATACAAATATACAAGGAATTTATGTACAAATTATTTTTGGATTTTTGACAGAAAACCTTATCTCCCCCTACTTTATTCATGGTCGATCAGGTCAAGTCTTGACCTTCTCTCGGGGTTCGGTCAGTCTGTATTTATTACATAAACACATCCTTTCTTTTCTTTTCTTTTTCTTTTCTTCTTTATTCTTTATTTATGTACAAAAAGTGTTAAAAATGCATATTTAACAAACGCATGTAAAATGGTAATTGTATGAAACTAGTGGGTATTTACATGTGTTTAACTAAGGAAATGATGCTAAAATAAAAGAATAAAGGCGATGAATCGTGGATTCATCACCAATCTACTCAATTTTGTGATTAGCTCATTAAAACCACATATAATTAAGTAGGTCAATGCAAGTGGAGAGATAAGCGTATTTTAGAAGTAATTTGACAGAAATATGGATATGAAATCAATCAAATTTAATAATGGAAAACCACAAAGAAATTCTAGAACTAAGAGAGACAAGTTTGGTGTTTACATCTTTTCCTTTTGTATTCCAATGTATTCATAAGTTATCTCATTCTCCGTATCTTCTTGAATCTTTAATTATCCAGTGAGCCCTGTGCCAATTTGAGATCAGATGAGACAAGGTTTTCATCCTTTAGATCATGATCCAATGATCATATTTTACCTCATCCATTCTCTTTTTTAGTGCCAATCCTTACCATAACAAATTCCCTCTGCATTCTCCTCGTAACTGATTTCCTTTTTTGATTTGCAATTAAGTCTGGCCGACATTGCATTGTATTTATTATTGATATTTCCAAAATCATCTCTGTCTTCCTCTTGCTGTGAAATCTCAAGATCTCCAACGATGAAAGAAGATGGTCTTCATGTCCTTGATTTGTAAGTTTTTTTGTTCCTTATTAGACATTTATTTATTGTTCTTTTGTAGAGTTTGATCGTTTGTTTTTTTTTCGATTTCAGATTCAAACGTGATGGATCATTTATGACTGGAAATCGATCGTGGTTTCTTAGAAGCAACGATGAACGATGTGTCTTGGATGGATTTGAATCTTGAAAAGATCGTATCAGAAGGAGAGAAGATGGATGTCTCGCAATTGGATTTGGATAGAGAAAACATTATTTTAGAAAAAATATAATAAGTTACTGATAGCATTTGCATATATTTACTGACAAAATATCATGTATTACTTTTCTATTTTATTATTCTTACTAATTAAATTCCATTCATAGTTACTTACGTATCTTAAGTTATTTATGTGTGGCTATCAGTAACACTTGACGTATTACAAGTAATTAAATGGGCTACATAAGTAAAGAAAGTGTGATTCGATAGTAATTCAAAACATAGAATATAATAAGTAAGATATAGAGAAGCATCAGTAACCTGTAACTAATTGTACGTAAAAGAAGACAATGGAACCAGTAAGTTGGAATAATTATAGAAAACCATTCATGTGACCAGTAACTTATGTATTGCTATCAGTAACAAGTAATAAAATAAGTTACCTAAGTAAAGAGGGGTAATTTGATAGTAATTACAAATATAGAATAAGTAAGATTGAGAAAAGCATCTGTACATGTAACAAATTGTAAAGTAAGAGAAAACAATGGCATCAGTAACTTCTAATAGTTATGAAAAAACTCGAGACCTGTAACTTACGGATTGCTATTAGTAACACTCAACACATTGTAAGTAATTTAAAAGGTTATATAAGTAAATAATAGATGCCTCAGTAACACGTAAAGTATTAAGTAATAATAAAATCATTAACAATCAAAATGAGTTCAGTAATATGGATAATTGTAATCAGTATTTGTTATATGGACACTAGTGAGTTTTACCTTCACGTTTGAATATAATACTTATCTCACAACAAAAATTACTTGATTTATGAATTTGTATTACTTGAGTAACATGCACGAGTTACTGATTTATGTACAACGTAATATTACAAATGTAAATTACTGACAATTATTTTCAATATTACTGATCTCGCAACAAATAATTACTTGAGTAAACAAGTACATTACCGATCAGATTTATAATGACTATTTCTTTGGTCTGAAAATAAAGATTTGAATTTCTCTTTCCAAAACCGTCTTCCTTTTTTTAAGGATTCGGCATAATTAGAAAAGTTAAAGCCTCAAACATATTAACACCCTTCCATAACTGTGCTCCTTTGAAATAGGGAACCTTTAAAATAAAAGTACACGTGGAGAGCCTACATTTGGTGCTCACCAAAACTCAAATGGGCACAGGGCTCACTGGATAAGCCCTATATGAAATCAATCAAATTTAATAATGGAAAACCACAAAGAAATTCCAGAACTAAGAGAGACGAGTTTGGTGTTTACATCTTTTCCTTTTCTATCCCAATGTATTCATAAGTTATCTCATTCTCCATATCTTCTTGAATCTTTAATTAATAGGAATATTTACACCCATAAATCTAGGTAGTTTCTAATTATGTACATACCCCTCAATAAATGTAAATTACACCGAGGACCCTGATTAAGTGCTCCATGTTGCACTGATGAATCTCCATTTCATCACCTTTATTCTATCATTTTGGCCTTAAAAACCCTAGCTAATGCATGTAAATAGCATTATTTTGTACAAATTAACATTCATTATATATTTCATTTATTGTATATATAATACAGTTTTTAATACCAAAATTATAGAATAAAGAAAGAAAAGAAAAAGAATAAAATACCAAAGGTATTTTCTAACACTAAACCCAGAGACCTAGGCATCTTGATGACTGGGTTGACAAGGAATAAAGTAGGAGGAGATAAGGGTCAATAATACAATAAAACCCCTATTATTTTATTCATCACCATTGCATTTTTGGGACCGATTTTCTTTTCTATTATTTATACCTCAAATAAAAAACCTTGTATATGAAAGTTGTAGATAATAATATATAAAAAATAATAAAATTGAGTTTGCACAAAAATAATACTCAGTGTACATTTTATGATCAAAATAAAAGCCAAAACCAAAACTTGTCAGACCTATATCTCCTAAATAAAAACTCAAAATGCATCAAAATCACATTTAATTGTATATAACTTTTAATAAGATATTTATCGAAGGTGGTTTCATTTAATTTGGAGTTAAGGTGTGAAAATTAGGTTTTGGACCCCTATTATACCATATATTGGAATAAAATATTCAATTTATTTATTATTTATTATTTTACAATTTTATATTTTCATAATTTTGTAAATATTGTTTACAATATATATATATATATACATATTTAGAATAGGACAAAACCATAAAGAAAGCACTAAATAAAATAACCTATAGAAATACATAGATGAAATACCTATACTTATACCTACATAATACATACCCCTATTCATTTAAGTGTATATAATACATTACAAAAATACAATAAAAATATATTTGTGTACCTAAAAATTAGTTGTATATATAAAATCTGAAAATGAAATAATAAAGTCAAAAATATAAAATAAAAATAAAATACACAACTTAAAAAATAACATGTAATAAGTAAGCTCATAAAAATAAATAAAAATCATATTAAAATACCACATAAAATAGTAAAAAAAATATTTTATATCCAAATATTAATAAAATCCTTTACTATTTTTAATTAATTATTTTCGAATAAAGCTTGCCATGTCTTCTCTCTGGACCGCGTCAGATGCCTCAAGCGGCCCACTTTCTTGACTTTTCCTTATTGCTCTGATGCTCCTTCATCCTTGACCCCTTCACCTTTTTTGACCCCTGATCTTCCATGATTCTTGTTTTCTCCTTAGATCCCATGTACATAGCCCTAATCATCCTCAAACCGTAGGTCAATAAGGATGCCCACCTTGTTTATAAATAACAACCTTCTTCTTACCTTCCTTATTTGGTCATTTTCCAAACCCTAAAGCCAGCCACCCACAGCCTAGAGCACATCCCGGTGACAGAAGGAGGTCCCCTGAGGCATTGGCACAGTGGAAGGAGGAGGAAGGTGCACCCCACGGTGGTGTTATGGCCATCTTGCTCCTTGGTCGTCCCGGCCAAGTTCGAGCTGCAACTTTATTTTTCTTAGGTAGATTTAGTTCATGTTCGTCGTTTTATGCATTCAATTTCTTGTTTTACTTACTAGTTTAGTGTAGATTAGGATAGTCACCTCGTCGGAGCTCTTAAGATCCAGCCACACTGTTCACCGTGAAACTCACTATTTCTGACCTCGCATACCACCCCATTTCCTTTCCCTTCGTATTCCCATCATGTTCTGCCAATCATTCACCCATATCAACCCCTGATCCAGCCCATCGTACCTCAACTCCTTTCTCCTCATCGAGGGTCCGTTGCCTCACCTCGCTCCGCTTCCATTGCCCCCTAATAGTGTCAGCGCTTACAGAAGCCCATCTTGGCTGAAGATCAGACCCGTATAAGGAGTTCCAGGTGCCTGAGCATCATCAAGCTCCAGAGCCCTCCTTAGCGAGCTCCAGACCCCTTCGAGCCACCAGGAAGCTTCGCGGCAGTTGCAGGAACCGAACGAGATCATCGGTAGCATAGAGGAGGTCAGAGACACGTGCTTCATCGGATCAAAATTCGCCTCAGGCGAGTTCTTCCCTAGTTCTTCGTGATCGCCTCTGCGTCGTTGGATCAAAAGCAACTGCCATATTATTCAACCACTATCGGATCTTGTGAAGCGCATCCGTAGGATCCCAACCTGGGATTTAATTAATAACTGTCAGTGTCCGAAGCATCATCGTGAGACAAGGGCCTGCCACATGTATAAGTGAAATGATCTGCGTCACACAATGAAGCACTATCTGGGGTAAATTGCGCATTTAGTCCCCTATCTTTTTGTTTTATTTATTAGTCATGTAAAAAATTTTTGTACTTGAAATAATTATGTAAAAATTGCATAGAGGTCCTGAATTTATTGGACATTGCACATGGGTCCATGCTAGGTCACCTCACGTGATGTCCCACGTGAGGTGGCCATTTTGCAGAGATACCCTCATGGGTTTTTGTATTTATATTTATTCCTTAAATTTCCAGATTTAGTAACAAATTTTTGGGCATTTTGCATATTGTGACTGGCCTTTATTTTTAATTGCAAAAATGCCCTCGCTAGTACATGTATTTTTGCGTTTGAGTTTCATTCATTAAAAATGGCATCCATATTCCAAAAAATATGCATAGCATGTACATTCACATAGTATTTTTATATTTGTATTCAAGGCATTTTACCTATTTATTAAAAATTAAATGAGCATGATGATGGACGATCAGGCGATCAAGGCTAAGTGATATCAAAGGTTGTTGCGACCTCAACCACCCGAGCCGAGCTCAACAAGAAAAATAATACCACAAATAAAACAATCAATCTCAAAAATCTAAAGAAGTGGTCTCCGCTATTTATTTAACCTGGTATAGCGACCAGGGTCATACACAAGGAGCACGAGCTAAGCCTAGGAAGTAGTCAAGAAATCATAGAAGAACAAGATCTTTTTTGTTGATTTTTAGTTTGCAATTTTTTTAATATTTTCTAATAAGAAAATTAATAAAAATATGAAGGAAATCACACTACAAGAAATTTTATTAAGGCTAAAAAAGCCCAAAAATTCGAAATAAAAATATTTTTATATTTTTAAAATATGCAAGTGTTTTTGTTAATTTTATGGTGTTTTTCAGATTTCTATATAATTTTCTAAAAATAAAATAAACACAAAATTGAAAAACACTACTTAGTCGTGACCAATAGGCAAGGTTAAATAACTAAAATTGCTAAAAGCCCATGTGACTATTTTTTATGAAAAAGTAGATAAAAAGACCTAATTACAGAGACTTCAATTGCATTTTTTCGAATTTTCTAGAATTTTTATAAGAGAATCTTTTGCGATTTTTAGGAGTTTTATAAAAGATAAAGGAACAAAAATGGTATTGAAATTAAATGAAACTAAACAAATAACAAGAATTTTTATAGAATTTTTAGGGTAATTTTTATATTTTTATGTATTTTCTAAAATAGACAGACACAGTTTTAAAGGTTTTTTATTTTTAGAAAATGTCAAGTAAATTAAATCAAGTCACGAAAATTACGATAAATACTACACAGTAGCAGGATCTATGTTTAATTTTTGCAGAATTTTCAGAGCTAATTTAATAAGGATTTGATTTAAAACAAAGCACACAGGTTATAAGGACCTATTTGCAAATACTCTAGGTTTCCAGAATAAACAATAACACGCATAGAAAGTCCAGGGATATCAGTGCAACATTCCCATTAAATACACGCACATGTCAATTAACCAACACACAGGGGTGTAAGTGCAAATCTAGAAACATGTTCATTCAAATATCAACCATCAAAAGGTTCAGGACTAAACATGCAAAATCACCATAATGCATTGATCATGCACGTGTATCCAAACTAGGAGGACTAAAGTGTAAATATAGGAAACATTAAGGGCTCGTACGCAAATAGTTCAAACTACAATTTTATTTGACATACTAGGAAATAAAGCATAAAAACTGCAAGGTAAATAATGCAATATACCCTCGAGGAACGTGAGGAGGAGGGTGGATGAAGGCACGTGGCGCTCTCTGGATGAATATGGGGCGTACGACGCTAATCGCCTAGTGTGTCGGATCTGATGCTCAAGGAATGTCTCCTACGTGCGGCGTAGATGTGTCAGGGGATGGCAGATCAATGGCTCAAAAGCTACAGCAATGGTCGGCTTTGATGCAAACGAGTGCCCTGCTCCTCATCTGACGGTGAAGGAGGATGGTGGATGAACTGCGGGGGCTGGCGATCTTCGAACATGGAAAGGCACGGATCCTCTGGGCTGATCAAGCCACCGGTTGGTCGAGCACCTCCAGAGAGGTGCTCCACATCGAGCAGTGGAGTCTGATCATCTCGAGGACGATCGGATGAATGGGAAGACTGAGCTTCATCTAGAGCAGCTCTGCCGAGCGGCTTGAGGGTCAATAGGGGCTCCTCCAGGCGCGGGGGTACCTACAATGCAAAGCCAGGACTCAGGGCTATGCTCCGGTCCGGGTTATTAAAGCTAAAAACTAAAGAAGCAGAGGGGAATGAAGTTTGTTCTCATGCAAAGGTGGTAGGGGAGATCTCGGCCCTAATCTCGACTTGAAGATCGAGTCTAAGTATGAACAGGTTGTAGTGCAAGATGGAGCGTGAGGCTGTGGATTGATCTAAATGGCTGGAGGTGGATGTCGAAGCTCCGACCAACTGGTCGGAGCAGGTAGGAGTGCGGTGGCGATGAATGAAAAGATCGGATCGAACAGGAAGATGGAGAGGATATGATGGATACGTGAAGATCTGGGAGTGCTCCTGAGCTTCAGGCGAAGATGGATGATGGTGTGATGGCCTCAACCTCGATGCGGAAGGTGGGGGAGGCTACTCGTGGCGGAACTCCGGCCACGAAGGGTGAGCATCGTCTTCACTGCACCAAACGGAGCTCCGAAGGGTTTTCTGAGCAGCTGTCACTCAGCTGGAGGTGGCTAGGGGTCGAAGTGGGAGCGAGGTACGAGCTACAGCTCTGAGGAGGCGGAGAAGAGACTTTATAGGGCTCCCAGGAGGCTGGAGGAATCAGGCAAGGGTATGCAACCCTAGGAAGATCCGTGCCTTCCTAGGGATCCGCGGGTCCTGGATCCAAGGAGAGACCACGGGCGAAGAATCGGGGCGAGGGGCGACGTGACCCGACCGGGAAAATTTGAAGAAATTGGTCCGGCGATGAGATCGGGTCGGGTCAAGCCCTGGAAGAGGGCGTTAACCCGATTCAACAACGTGACGTGGACCAATCAGAAAAATCGAATGTACAAAATACTTACAAATTCAATAAAAAATAATAAATGATTTTAAATCAAAAAGTGTATAAAATGAAAATTGTTTGTTATTTTCCAAACTAATCTTTCTGTGATTTTTATTTATTTTTATGAGAAATAAATTAGTCTTTATATAGTGTAGTGTATTATATACAAGTATAATATACCTATGTATTTTGTACAATATTTTTATTTTGTTATTTTTACACAAATACCCAAATTTTTTATTTTATTTATTTACAACAGTACAAAATAATTTTTATTTTATTTTTATTATTTATTTACAGGTATATAATAAATAGAGAAGAAAGCATGTATACATGTATATTGTACAAGGGAGAGATGATTTTATTTTTATTTTATTTTTCTGGTTTTTGTTTTATTTTTAGAATTATATATATAAGGAGGTAAAGAAAATCTTCTTATTTTTATTTTGTCAAAAAAATTTATTTATTTACATAAATGATATGTAAAATATATAGTAGACTCTATCTCTCTCTATTTGTTTTATTTGTTGATCAGGTCAATGCTTAATCTTCTCTTGGGGTTTGTGTCACTCTGTATTTATTCTAAATACCTCCTTCCTTTTTCTTTTCCTTTATTCTTTTATTTTTGCACAAATACATGCTAATTATGTATATTTAACACATGCATGCTAATTGCTAACTTATTGTATTTACATCTATTTACATGATGCATTACCAAGATAAGTAGCTAAAATAAAAGAATAAAGAGTGATGATCAGGGATTCATCACCCCCTCCATACTTTACCTTTGCTAGTCATCTAGCAAACACTTATTTGAAAAAGAAGTGAAAAGAGAAAGAAAAGAAAAAGAAGGAGAATCAAGGTTGATGATTAAACTTATCTTCATCAAACTGGAGTATGGAGCTCAATCAGACCTCTGGATTATTAGTTTGTCGGAACCTTATTTGGACCTAGGTTTAAGTCTCAACGGCCTCTAAGTTCCACTAATCTATGATCAAGATTCCTCAGTAATCCAGATCAGAACAAGTCTACATACACAAACTCTAATGACCATGAATCTTTCCTTGTATTGTGTAAGTGATATGTAGCTCTCCACCTCAGAAATGACAAAGTAACAGCCTCCCTCAACAAGGTAACTCTAATGCCCTAGTCTGGCAGCTCTTTCCTCGAGGAGCGGGGTATTCCCTTCTAAGTTCAAGTTCAACCGGCTCAAGAAGAGGGGAAAGAAAAGAATGGACCGTAGCCAGTGTAGCCATGTATCCCTAGGACCCAACCAGTGTAGCTAAGTCTCCCTCTTGTAAGCTTCATGAGATGAGAATGGGTAACATAAGTTTTCCTTTATTTTGGTTATATACACTCTGGTGGATATTTCATTTCTATCAGATCCACCACTTTTTTGGAGTTTTCTTTCTTTTGCATATTTTTTTGATGTGCATATGTACAACATATCTACATGGTGTAGCATATATACATAAGGACTTTTTCCTCTTGAATCAGTAGACTATCCCTCTTTTGAAGCATTATTGCGACCCACAACTCCTGCCTTTAGACCTCAACACCGCCAGACCAAGTTGAGACGCACTTCCTTCCCTAAAGGAAGATGAGAGGTTCTTCCTAGAAGTACCACCCTCGTATGCTACCCCAAGTCAAAGGAAACTGCCTCCTCACCACCTCATCCTTAGAGAGCTATGTGTAAGGTGCAAGTGCAAGTAAAGCCATTGTCCGTGAGAGTCATGTGTGCGTTGTTAAATGTTCTACTTCAGCTCATCAAGATGACAGTTAATCATAGCCTAGTGGACTCAAAGAATTAAATCACCAATGGACATGAAAAGTCTCAACCCTAAATCCTATAAGGTTCCTTTTAGAATTTAGTGGATTAAGGTCTTAACCAAGCTCCATTTTCCAATTTAATTCCAGGTTATTTTAAATGTCAACTATGATTCAGAAAAATATGCAAGTATATGTAAAGTTTTTGAAAATGTTTGAATGTATGCGTGGATGCAGAAGTTTTGCAAACTATTCATAATCATTTAAACAAGGGTTTTTGCAAACTTTTATTTTTCAAACACTTTTCAAAAATTTTATACTATATACATAGTTTTGATATCAAAAATATTTACAACCTTTTTATAAACAAAACATTTTTACAAATATTTGTACAAAAATAGTTTTTATAAATAGCTATGCATGTGCAAGAAAGAATTTTATGTACAAGAAAATTTTTAAATTTTTTACAATTTTTAGATAACGAATTTTAGCCATTTTATTTAGGGATTTTTACCCGGCAGACCCTATAAACTTTGTCAGTTACCTCCACGACCTTTGAAACAACATAATTCCCCCATCGACCCTGTAAACTTGCCAACTCTTAGCCCATGAACCCTACGGTTAATCTGTTTGAAGCTCGTGAGGGTTCTTGGGGTAATTTAAAGGGTTAATGGGGTAATTACGTTGTGCAAAAGGTTGTAGAGGTAATTGAAAAAGATTACAGGGTCTGTCGGGTAAAAATCCCTTTTATTTATTAACACACTCACACAAAGTACGAGTTATGGCTAAAGTATATATGTAATATATATGATGCCCCCTATACTTAACTCGAACGATGTCCTTAGAGTAAATCAAGAGCGATGAAGAAGACATAAATCGTGCTTAGTATAGGGAGGTGAAAAGGAATTCTATACTACAACGACAAATCAAATAATAGAATGAAGAGGGCTCGGTGTTTCACCCTATACTTAGGATCAAGTAATCCTAAGTATAGCAGACTGTACATAAAGGGAAAATTGAGTAAAAAGGATGTATAGGGTCTACCTCCCCTATACTTAGGGTAAAATATCCCTAAGTACAGGAAGCAAAACAGAGGTAAAAAGAATCAAAAGAATAATTAAGAGTCTGACACCCCCCATACTTAGGGTAAAGTACACCTAAGTACAACATAATCACAAGATACAAATGGGGTGTTAGACTAAAGAATGAGATGATATGGACATCTGGATCTATACAAGGTGGAATACATTGATAATCAGGCACGAGATGCAACTGATGTGAGTCAAAGACCATATCTCAAGCAAAATGAATCGGGGCGACGTCAACGATCAGTGGCTCATGATATAGATATGGTTTGAGATGCTGACCGTTAACACGAAAAGTGGACTCAGATGACATCTCAGATATGTGGATACTCCCGTTTTCATGCATCTTTCGGACCAGGTATGGCCCTTTCCAATTAGTATGCAATTTCTCTGGAAGTAATCTAAGCCTGACATCAAACAACCATACTCTCTGATCTGGCTCAAACTACTTATGGTTGATGTGAGAATCATGCCATATCTTCACTCGCTCCTTATACTGTAGGCTGCTTGAAAAGGTTGTATCTCTAAGCTCCTCCAGGGCTGCCAATTCTGCCTTCCTTTGATCACTTATGCTCTCTGGATTCAATAATATATCAGTGATAGCCCAAAGTGACTTGTGCCTAATCTCAACAGGTAAATGGCAGGGCTTGCCATAAACGAGATGAAAGGGAGATGTACCCAAAGGAGTCTTGAAGGAAGTCCGATATGCCCACAAGACCGAGTCCAAATGTTGTGACCAATCCTTTCGGTCTAGGAGGACTACCTTCTGCAATATCGTCTTGATCTCCCTATTCGATACTTCAGCAAGACCATTAGTCTGAGGATGATATGGAGTGGCAACTCGATGGTCTATGATGAACTCGCTAGCAAGGGCCTTTACCTTGTCGTTGATAAAGTGAGACCCCCGTCAGATATCAATACTCTAGGCACCCCGAACTGTGAAATGATATTTTTTCTCCAAAGTTAGCAAACAGTATTAGCATTTGCGGTTCGGGAGGGAATGGCCTCAACCCAACGACTCACATAGTCAATGACCAACAGAATGTACTCGAATCCCTAACTCTTAGGGAATGGACCCATGAAATCGATGCCCCATGCGTCAAAAACCTCATAGAAGTGAATGGGCCGCATCGGCATCATATCACGCTGTCTACAAGTGCCCATCTTCTGACAGTCAGTACACCTCTTCACGAATTCATCAGAATCCTTGAAGAGGGTAGTCCACCATAGGCCAGATTGGAGCACTTTCTGTGCCATTCTCCTCCCAGAATGATGCCCTCATGCCTCAAGCTTGTGGCAGTATGTGAGGACGCTATGGTGCTCCTCCTGAGGAATGCACTGATGCTAGACGCTATCCCCTCCTTCATGATAAAGGATGGGATCCTTCCAATGGTAAAACTTGGCCTTCGCAAGGAAGGTCTCTAGTTGCTTCCTGAGCCAACCTTGTGGAACTTTCTTGGCAACAAGATAGTTCACAATGTCAGCATACCACGGGAGCGAGGCGATAGCCAGGATCGCCTCATCTGGAAAGATCTCAGAAATGGGAGAGTCTGCTCAGATTCCTCAAGAATCACTAATCGGGAGAGATGATCCGCCACCACATTTTTGACTCCAGGTTTATCCTTAATCTCAATATCAAACTCCTGAAGTAGAAGGATCCATCTAGTCAGTCTCGCTTTGGCATCCTTCTTTGCCATGAGGTACCTGATGGTTGTATGATCAATAAAGATAGTCACTTTAGATCCAATAATGTATGGTTAGAATTTTTCCAAGGCAAAAACTACGGCTAGCATCTCTTTCTCAATAACGGTGTAGTTCCATTGTACGTCATCCAATGTTCGGCTAGCTTAGTGAATGGCAAAAGGTACTCCATCCCTCCTCTATCCTAGCACGACCCACACGGCAAGATCGGAGGCATCCGTCATTATCTTGAATGGGAGAGACAGATCAAGCAGCTGAAGGACAGGAGCCTCAATAACTAGACTCTTGAGAGTCTCAAATGACGCAAGACATTTATCATCTACAAAGAACTCGGTGTCTTTTGTCAGCAAATCGGTCAATAGTCAGGCAATCCTACTGAAATCATGAATGAATCATCGGTAGAAACCGACATGCCCCAGAAAAGACCGGAACTGTCACAGATTGGATGGTGGATTGAGATTCCTGATGATATCCACCTCGGTCGGATCAACCTCCATGCCCATATTGGAGATTATATGACAAAGCACCATCCCTTGAGTCACCATGAAGTGACTCTTCTCCTAGGATAAAATGAGATGAACCTCAATGCAGCGTTAAAGGACGCGATCTAGGAAGTCAAGACCAGCATCAAACCCATCGCCATAGATCGAAAAGTCATCCATGAAGACCTCTAAACAATCACCCACCATGTCCGAGAAAATGGACAACATGCACTTTTGGAATGTCGCTGGGGCATTACATAGACCAAAGAGCATCCATCTGAAAGCATAAGTCCCAAGCGGACAGGTGAATGTAGTCTTGTCCTAGTCTTCGGGCACAATGGCCACCTGCTTGTAGCTGGAGTACCCGTCAAGAAAGCAATAATGACTCTTCCCAGCTAGCCTCTCTATAATATGATCAATAAAAGGCTGCGGGAAAAGATCCTTCTTGGTGGCCTGATTCAATCGTCTGTAGTCCACACAGACCCTCCAAGAAGTGGGTACCCGGGTAGCTATCTCCTCTCCAGACTCACTCACAACTGTAGTGATGTCCGTCTTCTTGGACACCACATGTAATGGACTAACCCACTTGGAGTCGGAGATGGGGTAGATAAAATCCGCGCTACACCATTTCAAAATCTCCTTCATGACAACCTCTCGAAGATTCGGGTTTAGCCGTCGCTGGAACTCACGTGATGGCTTGGCGTCCTCTTCGAGATAGATATGGTGGGAGCATAGGGCTGGACTTATCCCCTGGCGATCAGCTATGCTCCATCCTATCGCTTTGCGGTTCTTCTTAAGAATCTCCATCAAACGAGATTCTTTCTCTCCAGTCAAATCTGCAGAGATAATGACTGGGTACGTCTCATGCTCACATGCAAGGAACCTATACTTCAATGACTGCGGTAAAGGATTCAGTTCTAGACAATTGGGAGCTAGCAGATCTGGCTTCTGAAAGGTCAGAGTGAATGCCACCAGATCTGTGTGTGAGAACTCTCGTTGATCATAAATATCTGGCGAAGCTGGCCTTGCTGGTGTATTTGTAATCTCGTCGGCTCAGCCTCCGCCCTAGTTGCTGGCTCTGTTGGAATAAGACACGGTATCAAATCATCAAATTCAGACCAATCTATATCTGACTTTGAGGGATCTGAATCTGAATCACAAGAAATGTACTTTGCCTCGCTATCCTGAACACGGTCATGAGCCTCAAATGTGTCCTTTGCCAAGAATGTGCTCTCTAAACTATCCTCTGCTAGGATTTGTGAATCTGTAGTATCTAAAGGTGAGAGGAGGGCTCGTGAAACAGGATCAGACCAAGCGACTTCATCATTAGTGATCATAAATTCGCATACTTGGTGGACATCTCGCTCTGCCTCTGTCATCTTCTCTACATCACTGGTCTGCTCTGAGCAAGCTGAATCTCGTGCTCTCATTTTGTCGATCATCTCTATTTGTATACTCTCGCCCTCGACGCGAAAGTATACCTTCCTGCTATCATGGTCAGACACTGCCTTGGCTGTGGCCAAGAAGCGACATCCTAGAATGATGGGGATATCTGTCCTAGACTCAGGGATCTCCACGTACAACACAATGAAGTCCATGGGGAATTTTGTATTGCTCTATCGAAGAGGGCCAAACTCGAATCGGTCGAGTAAAGCTGTCGGATGGAGGTTGATAGAAGAGCCGTTGTCTAGTAGAATCCGATCAAATCTCTGTTCATGAATATGGCATCTGACATAGGGAGCTCCTGCATCTGGCCTCTTGGCTGGCAGACAGTTCTGAATGGCAAAGCATGTGGCACAAGTGAACACATGGATCTCTGCATTATGGTTCCTCTTCTTCCTATGTATGGTGGTCTTCTCTCTCAGGTTCCTCTGGAAGAGAGGGATGTGCTCAAGTGCCTCCTGTAGAGTCAGCTGAATATGAAATCTATCGATCATCTCTTGGTTGAACTCTAACTGCTGTGATTTTTTTGGATTTTCTTCTTTATTCCCCTTAGCCAAGCGGAGTTTGATGAATACTCATTCATCACTCTTTATTCTTATATTTTAGCTACAAAAACCTTTGCAAATGCATGTAGATATTTGTAAATACAAATAATTACCAAAAACATGCATTGTGTAAAAACCTATAATTAGCATGTTTTTGTGCAAAAATAAAAGAATAAAGATTAAAAAGAAAAAGAGGGAAATATTTAGAATAAATATTGAGCAACCTAACCCAAGGGAGGGCTCAGCATGGGCCTGACCGCATAAAAGCCAAAGTAGAGGGAGATAGGGGCTCATGTGTGTAAATAAAATAAAAAGTATTTTCCTCACAAAAGTAGGATTGTAAAAATTTGTATATATTTATAAATATAAAATCAAAATAAAAATTTAAAAATTAAAAAGAAAACAAAAACACAACTTATATAGTCACCTTGTATGTAGACCATCCACTTAATTATTTAAGCCTTATAAATAAATTCTTCTAAATATCCTATATTATATAGTGTAAATAAATAAAATAAAAACAATTAAAACAAAAACAAAATAAAAATAACAAAATTAAAAACACAAAAATATATTGTAAATATACCATGTATATAAATGTATATATGTATTTATTTCACCTATGTATATAAATAATTAAAATAAAATAAAAATATATTTTTATTCCTTTTTTTATAATATAAATAAAAAAATATAAAATAGGAATAAAATTATATAAAAATAAGAAATAAAAAAATCAAAAATCAAAATCCTATATATTGTGTACATATACCTATATCCAACCCTACTATGTATATACCTTATTTTTACTTTGAAAAATTAATTAAAAATCACTAAAAAATAGAAAAAAATAAAATAAAAATATTTCATGTTTTAAGTTTTCACTAATTCGGCCATTTTCTATGCTTAAATTCATTTTCAAAATCCAGCCACGTGGCCTTTTCTCATTGGTCCTGGGTATTGTTGACCGCCCGGTCAACTACCCCCCCCCCAGGACCACTTCGCACGGGTCCTTAGCGGGTACCCATCTTCTCGGATTTTTCCCCGCTAAACCCGATCGCCTACCACCTAAACCCCGGGTCCGACTCCTTAATGCTACATCCGAGACCCTCGCCGGGGTATCCACGTCGGGATCCGCGCGCTCGATCGCCCTACCCGACCTCTTCGAGCTGGACCCGCACCCATATTTAGCTCGAGCTCCGCCACCTCGAATCTCATCTTTGGCCATTCGATTCCACCCCCTGTGAGCTCCAGCGTGCTCGTGAGAGTGATAGCTCTCGTCCGGCGCTGTTGAAGCGAGGAGAGGGACCGGATTCCATCGATCCGGCGAGCTTCGCCGCCGTTGCTCCGCCACCAGCTGGAGCCCGAGCCTCGGAGGGAGACGCTCCTCGAGGCGAAGACCCAGAGCTTCCTTAGCTCTTCCCCAGTCTCCTCGTTCACCCAGGTAGTCCCTTAGACCCTTCTTTTCCTTTGATTTTCATTTACGCCCAAATCGTCGCTCCGCCGTGTTACTCCGATTCCGACCATTCCATAGCTAGATTCTATCATCGGAATCCACAGACATCTGCACTTCCCTCTGACACGCCTTCTCCATCCCTCCATCCAACCCAGCTCGCACAGGAGCTGGGATTCGAGCTCCACCGTCCCCCCCTTCGTCGGAGCTCGTCCATATCGCCCCATTGTCCACCGTCACCCCGCCTAACCGGGTCGAGGCAGTTTGCCCTCGACCCGCGAGTCTTCTGGACTGTTTTGCAGGTTCAAAGAAGGACGTCTGAGGTCCTTCGACATCAAACCAGGAGGCGCAGCTCCGCTGACCTCGCCGGAGCTCCTCGGAGCTCGGCCGGGTCATCGGAGACCCCCATCCGACGCGGAGCCCCACGCCAGACCTTTCCCGATCACCAGCGCCCCGCGAGGAGGTCAGGAGCGCACGTACTGGGCCGGCGAAGTTCGCCGACCACCTGTTCTTCCTCGACCTTCAGACGCCGTCCGATCATCCCTCTCGCTCCAGGTTCATCTGGGCCGTCCGTTCAGGAGCAGCAGTCATCGTTCGATCTGAGGAGGAGAGATCTGGACCATCCGATGCTCGAGGGTTAGCCACCTGCGCCCTACACCGTCCGATGCACCACGTGGACTAGCCCCCGCCGTTGGATCACTCCGAGGAGCGTAGCGTTGGAGCCCCTGTCGTTCGCCACCGTTAGATGCTACACATGGCATCCATCCAGCCGCTCTATTAATAAAGGGTAAATTACCCGTAGGCCCTTCTGTTTATTTCGTTTCACGTTCAGTCCTGTAATTAGTTAGTATAGTTGTTTAGTTTCTGGGATTTTTGCATAGAGACCCTTGTGCTTGCATTTATTTACTGATATGCCCCTGTGTGTGGTCTGACACGTGCATCGACACGTGAGATTCTGGGCTTTTTTTTACATTCTCTACCCTGTAGTTCTGGTTGTTCCTTAATGAATGAAAGTTTTTAATTATTTGCATTTATACCCCTGTGCGTGATACATTTGAGCATGCGCGGATATTTTTGGGTATTTTGCGAATAGGTCCCTGGACTTTTGGTACATGTTACCAATAAGCCCTTGGAACTTATTTTTCTTACATATGGGTCCCTGAGTGCCCCAGGCACGCGCGTAGTACATGTTTCGCTGGGTTAATTGCACCAGACCCCCAGACTCTTGGGTATTTGCACTTTGGTCCCTGTACACTATGCCCACTCTTTATTTTTAAATAAAATAGCAAATTACCTCCAAATCCAACGAAAATTGGACACATGGCTCATGCCATAGTGTAAAATTTTCGAGGATTTTTAGGACATTTTTTATTTCATTTGATATTTTTAAAAATTCAAAAACATCTATTTTCTTCACTGTCTAACTTTAAAAATCACAAAAAAATATTAAGTAGTGTCTAAAAATTACAAAAAATTTGTCTACTGTCTATTTTGTTGTGTTTGATTTTCTAACCAATTTTGGCTATTTTTCATTGCTGAAAACCACTAAAAATTGAAAAACACTCAAAATCTTATAAATGTTATAGTAAATCAATTAAAAATCCAAAAACAATAAAATTGGTGCCTAAATTTTCCTTGTCTTATTCTCTTTACAGGAAAATTACCTCCCAGGTAATTTGGGGCCTTTAGATATTTTATCTAGGCCTTTTAGATCAGCTGGACAGTACCTACTGTTTTAGTTACTTTTTGATTTTTAGAAAATTAAATAAACATCAGAAAATTCTCAAATATTCACCAAAAACACTAAAAATTGTAAAACACTGATGAATACCCATTCATCACTCTTTATTCTTATATTTTAGCTACAAAAACCTATGCAAATGCATGTAGATATGTGTAAATAGGAAAAGTTAGCAAAAGCATGCATGTTTGTAAATATAGATAATTAGCATGTTTTTGTGCAAAAATAAAAGAATAAAGATGAAAAAGAAAACGAGGGAAATATTTAGAATAAATATTGAGCAACCTAACCCAAGGGAGGGCTCAGCATGGGCCTGACCGCATAAAAGCCAAGTAGAGGGAGATAGGGGCTCACACATGTATATATTTGTAAATAAATAAAATTATATATTTTCCTCAACCAAAAATATGTTGTAAATATTTGTAAATATTTATGAAGTATAAAAACAAAATAAAAATTTAAAAATCAAAAATCCAAAAAGAATCATTCACCTTGTACATAGACCATCATCCTCATCTATTTCACCTTGTAAATATATTTATTTATTTCCAAAACTTTTTGTAAATATTCTATGTATATATTATAAATAAAATAAATAAAGAAAATTAAAACAAAAATAAAATAAAAATTACAAAATTAAAAACACAAAAACATATTGTATATATACCATGTACATAAATGTATATAACTAATTATTTAACCTATGTATAAAAATAATAAAAATAAAATAAAAATAGCCTTTTATTCCTCATTTTATGCTATAAATAAATAAAATATAAAATAGGAATAAAAATGTATAAAAATAACTAATTAAAAATCAAAAATCAAAAATCAATATAGTGTATATATACCTATGTATAGCTATATTATATAGACCTTATTTTTATTTCCAAAATTAATTAAAAATCACAAAAAAATAGAAAAAAATAAAATAAAAATATTTTGTGTTTTAAGTTTTTGCAAATTCGGCCATTTAAGGCCCCAAAAAAATCAAATAAAAACTCAAGCCTTGGCGGGCTCTGATTGGTCCACGGGGGATTGTTGACCCCCGGTCAACACCTCCCCCAGGACCACCAGAGCCGGATCTGGTTCGCGGACCCATCTTTCCCCATTTATTCCAACCAGACCCGACCTCCATTTGGCCTAATCCCTGGTCCTAATTGTTCCCCAGGTATCCGGGAATCTCGCCCGACATTCCTCCTAGGGATCCGTGCTCAAACGAGCCGGACCCGATCGATCCTTCCCGGACCTGCACCCATATAAAACCCGAGCTCAGCCGCCTCCCCATTCCATCTTTGGCTCTCCACCTTCACTCCCGTGACCTCCATTGCATTCAGCAAGGTGACAGCTTCCGTCTGCCGTGTTGCAGCGAGGAGGAGGGTGCCTGACCATCGATCCGGCAGCCGTGCGCCGCCGTGCTCCGCCACCTAGCTGGAGCTCGAGCCTCAGGCCTTGAAGACCTTCGAGGCGACGACCAGGAGTTAGCCACACTCCAGCACAGTCTCCCACTTCGCCCAGGTAACCCTTTCGCCCTTTCATTTCGCGTAATTTCTAGTTTCGCCCAAATCGCCTCCTCGCCGTGTTCCTCTGATTCCGGTCATATCGTCCATCATTTCGATCATCGGAGCACACGCTCACCTTCGCCACTCCCTCACGCACGTTCTACGCCCACTCGTTCAACCCAGCTCGCCCCGGAGCTGGGAGTCGAGCTCCCCCATCCCCAGCTCGCCGGAGCTCATTCGCACCGACCCACCAGCCACCTTCACCCCGCTTCTTTGGGTCGAGGCACTTTGCCCTCGACCCGCGAAGCTCTTGGTTTACTTTGCAGGTCCAACGGGAGTCATCTGAGACCCCCATACGTTCAGACCAGGAGCTCTTCGCCGACGACCTCGCCGGAGCCCCTCCAGGGCTCGGCCGGGCCATCGGAGGCTACCACCAGCTGCGGGGCATCACCGCGGATCCTCTCCGATCATCAGGAGCAGCTGAGGAGGACGCTAGCACGCACACGAGGCCGGCGAAGCTCGCCGGCGGAGTGTTCTTCCACCATCCTCCAGCACCGTCCGATGGCTCCTCCGCTCCAGTCCTGATCTCAGTCGTCCATCTTCCGAGGAGCAGCTACCGTAGATCACCTGGAGGGGCTCATCTGGACCGTTAGCAGCAGAGGAGAGAGGCACCTGAGCCCTACCCCGTTCGATCTTCCACGTGTCCTCGCCTCCACCGTCGATCCGGCTCAAGGGCAGACGAAGAGAAGCGCCAGCCATCCAGGACCGCCCGATCTTCCACGTGGCGCGCATCCAGCCGTCGACGAATAAAGGGGTAAATTACTTAGGCACCCCTCTTAGTTTGTCTTTTCAGTCCTAGTCTTGTAAATATTTTAGTTATTTTATTTACGTAGGGTAATTTGCACTAAGGACCTTGTGCTTGTTTTTATTTGCAATTATAGCCCGGTGTATGTGAGCCCACGTGCTTCGTCACGTGTTTATTGGGTTATTTGCATTTATTGTCCTGTAGTTCTGATGGGTTGATGAATGAATGTTAACTTTTTGGTAATTGCATTTATGCCCCTGTGAGTGTTGTTTATGCGCATGTGCGGATTTTAGTGGGATTTTTGCATCCAAGCCCCTGGACTTTTGGTACGAGTTACCAAAAGGTCCAGGAACTTGGTTTTTATTACCAAAAGGCCCCTGAGTGCCCCAGGCACGCGCCAAGCGCGTGACTTGCTGGGATTTTTGCACCTTGGCCCTCAGACTTTAGGGTATTTGCACTTACGTCCCTGTGCACAGTGCCCCCTCTTTGATTTTTGAATAAATATCAAACCACCTCCAAATTCGATGAAAATTTGACACATGGCGCCTGCCATGTTGTTGGATTTTTGAGAATTTTTGAGGACATTTTTTATTTCATTTAGTATTTTTAAAAATTCAAAAACCTCCTTTTTAGCTACTGTCTAGATATAAAAATCCCAAAAAAATATAAAAACACCTCCAAAAATTCTAAAATAATTCGCTACTGTTTCTTGCTTGTTGTTTGATTTTCTAGCCAATTTTGGCTATTTTTCATTGCTTAAAATCCCTAAAAATCTAAAAACCCCCAAAAACTCATAAAAATTATAATAAATAATATAAAAATCCAAAAACAATAATTCAGGTGCCCAAATTTTCCTTATTCTTTCTAGATTACAGGAAAATTACCTCCAGGGCTTGTTGAGATCCATAAATATTTTATTTTTGGGTTTCAAGCCTTGCTGGACAGTACCTAGGTCTTTTAGCACTGTTTGATTTTTAGAAAATAATTTACCCATTAGAAAAATATCAAAAATTCACCAAAAACACTTAAAAACTTAAAAAACATAAAAATACTTTTTCCTGAATTTTTGCTTTATTTTTGGTGTGTTAAATAATTTGCCTAAGTGTGTTGATATTTGTTTCCTTTTATTTTCTTTATCTTTTAAAAATCCAAAAAAATACAAAAATTATTAAAAACCACTAAAAAACACTTTTCTTTTATTTTTTCTTATTTTTACTACTTCGTAGGCCCTAGGCCAATCCGTGCTCCTTGAGTTCGACCCTGGGAGCTATACCAGGTTAATCTTATAGCTAGGACCGCTTGCTTGCCTTGTTTGATCTTTGATTGATTTTGCGGTTCGATTTTCTTGATTGAGTGACCCCGAGTGTTAGAGGTCGCAACGACCTGTTTAGTACCTTTACCTCGTTCGCTCGGGTCGCTCATCAGAATGGCGCTGTTGCCGGGGAGCACGGCTTAGTAGTGTTTTAGTTTTTATCTTCGTTTTTGTTTTCGTGGCTTTTCGCGGCTCTTCGGAGCTCGCGGCTTTTCGCGGCTTTTGTGTTTAGTTTCTTTTTGTTTTATTTTTATTTTCTTTTGATTTTCTTTTATTCTTATTTTTGTGTTCTTTTGTGTGATTATTTTGTTTCTATTTCTGCACATATACCCTCACTTGCATTTTCTTTTATTTTTCTCTTTTATTTGATTATTTTATTGGTCTGACCACTCTCTTCTCTGTTTCTTGCGAGGGCCCGAGGACCGCGGAGGCTACTTTCGAGGAGCCGGTGCAGCCGTGGGGTTCGGAGGCGGCTTCCTTCTCTACGAAGCCGTAGGAGAGAGCGAGAGAGAGAGAGTTGAGTGGGTGAGGTATTAGGGTAGTTTTCTTTATTTTATTCATTATTATTTGTAATAATACAGGGATAGGACTTCTGAGACTTTGTGGACTTGAGACCGTAGCGGGTCTGTTTCGCCGAGCACCGGTGTGCTCGGGGGACCCATTAGGACCTGCGGCTTTTTCGCGGTTTTTCATCGCGGTTTTCTTTTTCCTTTCTTACTGTCATTTTCCGGATTTTTCGCGGTTTTTGTTCGAGCCCCTAGATTTAGGACTTTCTGGTGACTGTGACGTAGCTGAGTAGGATCCAAACACACCTAAGGCTTATCTGTTCCTATAGAACGTAATTGGACCTACTTAAAATAAATAATAAAAATAACCGACTCGCTAGCCTCCGTAGCCTACGCGCCGAGAGCCCGTCCTGTAAAGCGCACTCCTACCCCCGATTTGTCGGGCAGGGGAGGGACGAGCCAAGACCGGACCCTCTGGCTCGGAGGTCGGTGACCGGTTAGACGGTTCATCGCTAGAAAGTGCTCGTTTAGGACTCGGCTTTTTACTGTTGCATCATATAGCTTAGTTTAATTTCTGTCTTTATTTTATGCGCGGATCACTTTGCATGTAGAGAGCTGGAGGCAGGTACGCATTTCTGACTTTGCATGCATCATTGATTTCTCGTGCATCGGCTTTTTCGACTTCTCCCCCCGTTTTTGACTTAATAACCAGGAGAATCGAAAAATTCGTTAGGCGATTTTGTTTGATTTGAAAAATACCTAAAAAAGTGCAATCATAAAATTGGGACTGTTTAAAATTATCGACCTTAAAACTCGCTCACCCTAAAAATTTTGTATTGGGGAGAGCAACCCCCTCATTGCTTGGTTTGCATGTGCGAGAGAGTGACCCGAACACTAGGTAGAGCCCCCCGTTGCTATACTTGACTGACTACCGACTCTTCCGTGCGGGCCAGTCGGTTGGGTTAGCAGCGGATATCCCAACAGGTCACGTAATCGCTCTGATATTTGTGTGTTCACCAAATAAAACAGACAAGATAATTTGACCGAACTTTCACGGTCTTCAGCTCGCGTTGCGTTGGTGAACCGGGGGTTTGTTTTCAGATCATAGTTTTTCCAGATCCCATCCGCCCTACTCGCCAGATCAAGATGATGGGTAGACGGTCTCTTAGGCAGCCTCTGGCTGCACCGCTTTAGGGCGCGTCTACCTCATCATCTAGGTTGGCTTGCGAGAGCTCAGACCCGCTCTCCGAGCCCGAGTACGACTCCACCCTGTTCCCCCTCGATCCCCTTTCTGACCGTCCTGAGAGACATGAGCCCGAGGAGAGATTGATACATTTGACGGCACCTGAGTTGGGCTCATTTGATTTTGCAGACGTCGAGATGGCAGGCGCAGGCAGTTCTGACGATCACTCCCGTCCCGAGCACTTTGTACTAGACCAGGGAGCGATCAACTCCACCCTGATCGCACAGTTAGAGACAGTCCAGCAGCAGCTCCGCGATCAGGGAGCTTTTATGATAGAGATGAGGCGTGAGATGGAGAGGCTCAGAGCAGATAGAGATGAGCAGAGCGAGCCCGAGGACCCGGATGCAGAGGCACAGGCACGAGCCGCAGCAGCAGCAGCAGCAGCCGCAGGAGGAGCAGGACCACCTAGACCGATGCGGGAGTTGCACAACCCCGGATCTACTTTGATGCACCATTGGGTTGTGGTTCCAACCATCGTGGGGGACTTCAAGTTCCCCCCGAACACCTTGCAGATGCTTCTGCGGTTCCATGGACTGGCTACCGAGGAGCCCCATCTCCACCTACAGGAGTTTCTCATGATTTGCAGTACTGTCCACGACAGGCATGTGGACCAGGATACCATACGGATGATTGCCTTCCCCTTCTCACTGGCAGATAGAGCAGCCACCTGGCTGAAGCATTTGGGGAGATTCGTGTACACCTGGGAGCAGCTCCGCACCGAGTACTTGAACAAGTACTATCCACTCGGGCGGACGAACGCAGCGAGGGCCCTGATCAGCAACTTCTCCATGTTCCCCAACGAGCAGTTCCATGAGGCTTGGGAGAGGTTTAGAGAGCTTTTGGACAGATGCCCACACCACGATATCACGAAGCCGAACCTAGTTCAGAGCTTTTTCAGTGGGTTGTCACCAGAGCTACAGGGCCTGGTGAACGCTTCTTGTGGCGGGTCCTACTTCGCCAAGGACCATGACCAGGTCTGGGCTATTTTTGAGGAGATGGCAGAGAATTACATGGTGATGTCCCAGACCCGTCTCTACACCCAGAAGACCCAGCCACATCAGCCAGGACCCGTGCAGTACCAGAGGATAGTACGGGTAGATGCAGGTCCATCTAGTTCGTCCGCAGCCACAGCAGCAGCACAGTTAGAGTCGTCAGCTGCGGACATGGGCATCATCAGCGAGAAGCTGGACCGCATGGAGCTGATAGAGAAGAAGCAGTGCCAGAGCATAGCACAGATGGATCAGATGGCACAGGTCTTGAGCGACCTGAAGACACAGCTCATGTGTCTCCAGGAGACACAGACGGCTTCTCAGCCCCGTCTTCAGTCGCGAGGCGACGCCGGCAGCAGCAGCAGCTCGTCCCAGCGCTCCAGCACCCCAGTGCAGCCTAGACAGGTTCACCTTGTACAGGCGGAGCCGTACCAGCAGCCTCAGCCCACTTTGCAGTCACCACCATCTCCAGAGATGCAGATGGTGGTCTACCAGTCGGATCAGCCGTTGGCAGTACTACCCCCAGCCCCCTTTGATGCAGAGCCGTTGATGGATGTCAACGGGATCTGGTACGATCGTCCCCAGCCTGGGATCCGACGAGATCATCCCGGATTCAGGTGGGGGAGTGGTGGTGCCCAGCCCCAGCAGCAGCCGTCAGCACAGGGAGGGCAGTACTCCCAGTCGAGGGACCATCACCAGCCGCAGCAGCAGCCCCCAGTCTACCAGCAGCAGTCGTCCTACGTTCCTCGTCCCTATCAGCAGCAGGGACAGCCTTGGAGACGTGAGCAGCAGGCTCACCAGGGATACCAGCACCAGCAGCACCCTCCTTCCTACCCCTCTTACCCTTACCAGCAGTCACAGCCTCATCCACAGAGAGGCCACCCGTCGGGCTCCCACGAGAGCCCCGCTTTGGATGATATCACCCGCCTCCTCACGGACCAACAGGCGACATTTCGACGGGAGATGGACGAGTTCCGCCAGGAGTTGCGGGACCTGGTGAGAGGGAAGGCCGCCATACTAGCCCAGATAGAGCCCAATCCGAACAGCCTCAAGCGGAAGTCTGAGCAGGTAGTACCTACTGAGTCAGCCACTCCTAGTGACCCCTTTGATGATACATCTTCGGATTTATTTGATGCTGATTTTGTCACACTTAGGAGCGGTAGGACCCCAGCAGGCGGCGGCGCCTCATCTGAGCACCATCCCGAGGCGCCCCAGGAGGAGGAGGAGAGCGGTACTGAGGCCGCTCCAGATGATGACGGTGGTACTGAGGCCACCAAGGATGCTGATCCCACCGGCGGTACTGAGGCCGCCACTTCACCAGAGCTAGGAGGTGGTACTGATGCCACCCATGCAGCCGAGCCAGCCCGCGGTACTGATGCCGCGCGACGTCTTCCTTCAGCAGCAGCAGAGCAGCCAGCCCGTGGTGGTACTGAGGCCACCGGTGTTTGTATAGACAGTCCTGTTGTTTTTCCTCGCACTCATGTATCTCGGAACTCTGCTATGAATAAAGGAAAAGGTTTACATTCTTTTGGTCCCACTGTGGCGCCTGATGTATGTGTGGATCCGGTCCTTGAACCGCTTAGACCTTTTCCTAGTCCTTCATCTGAGAAGGACCCTGTGATCCCTTTCCCTAGAGCCCTTCAGATGGGGAAGGGGAAGAAAAATGATTCAAAAAAGAGAGAGCTTGAGGAGTTCAGCCAGAGCATGATCGATCGTTTCCATATACAGCTGACCCTCCAGGAGGCTTTGCAGCACATCCCCCTTCTCCAGAGATCTTTGAGAGAGAGGACTACAGTCAGGAGGAGGAGGAGGAACCACACTTCAGAGATACATGTGCTGACCAAAGCCACGTGCTTTGCGATCCAGAACCGACTGCCAGCCAAGAGGCCAGATTCAGGGGCCCCGTATGTCAAATGCCAGATTAGTGAGCAGTGGTTCGACCGTACTCTTCTAGATAGCGGATCGTCGATCAAACTACTTCCGGCAGCCCTTCTCGATCGCTTTGAGTTGGGCACTCTTCGACAGAGCAGGACAGTCCTTCAGTTCGCTGATCGATCTGTCAAGAGGCCGAAGAGATTATTACGAGACGTTATCGTCACGATTCAGGGTCTGCAATTCCCCGTGGACTTCGTAGTGTTGGACATGGAGATCCCTGAGTCAGTGACCGATACCCCCATCATCCTTGGTCGTCCGTTCTTGGCCACAGCCAAAGCGGTGACTGATCATGATAGCGGGAAGGTGTACTTTTGCGTCCAGGGCGAGAGTATACAAATAGAGACGGTCGAGGACTATAGAGCCAGATTCAGATCCCGCTCAGATGCGAGTACCGATTCAGAGCAGCTGACAGACGCAGAGCCAGACATCCACCAGGACTGTGATTTTGTGATCACAGATGATGAGGCAGCTTGGGCAGACCTTGAGGCACAGACTACCCTCTCACTTTCAGACACAGCTGATGCAGAGATGACAGCAGAGGAGAGTCTGGAGAGCACAGACCTGGTTCAGGATACCATTGCGGCAGCAGAGCCGGTCCTTGATCGCAGCACGATGATTTGTGATGGTGGTGCTGATGCCACCTTGTTTTCCGGTGGTGCTGATGCCACCATTTCTGATGCAGATCCCTCGGATTCGGAGTCTGATTGGGCCGATTGTTATGACCAGATGCCAGACCTGAGTCCATCTGAGCCTAGAGATGAGGAGGAGGTAGAGGCAGAGCTGACCAGAGACAGTGCAGATGAGCCGCCTTCTCCCGATCCAGTTTGCGAGAGTACGCTTTCACTTTCCCAGGCAGATTTGGCCGACCTTGCAGCATTCACTCAGTTTCTTCCACAGCCAGATTTGCCGGCACCCAGCATTCCAGAGCTGAAGCCGCTCCCTACTTCGCTGAAGTATCGATTCCTTGCGGGCGATCCAGAGATGTACCCAGTCATCATCTCCGCCGAGTTGACTGGAGAGCAGGAATCCCATTTGATGGGGGTTCTTGAAAAGAACCGCAAGGCGATCGGATGGAGCGTAGCAGATCTCCATGGGATTAGTCCATCAGTGTGCTCCTACCACATCTATCTCGAGGATGGGGCGAAGCCGTCGCGTGAGTTCCAGCGGCGTCTGAACCCCAACCTGAGAGAGGTTGTCATGAAGGAAATATCGAAGTGGTGGGGTGCAGGTTTTATTTATCCCATTTCCGACTCCAAGTGGGTCAGCCCCTTGCATGTGGTGCCCAAGAAGACGGGCATCACGACTGTGATCAGTGAGTCGGGAGAGGAGATTGCTACACGAGTACCCACCTCTTGGAGGGTTTGTGTTGACTACAGGAGACTCAACCAAGCCACCAAGAAGGACCATTTCCCCCTGCCTTTTATTGACCAGATCATAGAGAGACTGGCAGGGAAGAGCCATTATTGCTTCCTGGATGGGTACTCGGGCTACAACCAAGTGGCCATCGCTCCTGAGGATCAGGAGAAGACCACCTTTACCTGTCCCTTCGGCACATATGCTTTTCGACGCATGCCATTTGGGCTATGCAATGCCCCTGCGACTTTTCAGAGGTGCATGCTGTCGATCTTCTCGGACATGGTAGGGGAGTGCCTAGAGGTCTTCATGGATGATTTCTCGATCTACGGCGACGAATTTGATTCTTGTCTTGACTGCCTAGATCGAGTACTTCAGCGATGTATTGAGTATCACTTGGTGCTATCTTGGGAGAAGAGTCACTTCATGGTGACTCAAGGGACGGTGCTTGGCCACATCATCTCCAACAGGGGCATGGAGGTTGATCCGGCCAAGGTTGATGTCATTAGGAAACTCACACCGCCGTCCAATCTGAGGCAGTTACGGTCATTTCTGGGGCACGTTGGATTTTACAGGAGATTCATTCATGATTTTAGCAGGATTGCCCGGCCGTTGACTGACCTCTTGACGAAAGACACCGAGTTCCTTGTCGATGACAAGTGTCTTTCGTCGTTTGCTACTCTCCAGCAGTGCGTGATTGAGGCTCCTGTCCTCCAGCCACCTGATTGGTCTCTCCCATTCGAGATCATGACGGACGCCTCCGATTTTGCCGTAGGGGCAGTGCTGGGACAGAGGAGGGATGGAGTACCATTTGCTATACACTATGCTAGCCGCACATTGGATTCCGCCCAGCGGAATTATACAGTCACAGAGAAGGAGATGCTAGCAGTAGTGTTCGCCCTGGATAAGTTCAGATCATATATCATTGGATCCAGAGTGACTTTGTTCACAGATCACACCGCCATCAGGTACCTCATGGCAAAGAAGGATGCCAAGGCTAGACTGACTAGATGGATCCTTCTACTCCAGGAGTTCGACATTGAGATTAAGGATAAGCCTGGAGTCAAGAATGTGGTGGCGGATCACCTCTCCCGATTAGAGCAGCCTGAGGATTCTGAGCAGATTGATCCTATTAGAGATACCTTCCCAGATGAGGCGATCCTTGCTATCGCCTCACTCCCATGGTATGCCGATATTGTGAACTTTCTCGTTGTTGGGAAAGTCCCACAAGATTGGCCCAGGCAGAGGCTTGAGACCTTCCTAGCGAAGGCCAAGTCTTACCATTGGGAGGATCCCATCCTTTACCACGAAGGAGGGGATAGCGTCTGGCGTCGGTGTATTCCTCAGGAGGAACACCATAGCGTCCTCACTTACTGCCACAAGCTTGGGGCAGGAGGACATCATTCTGGGAGGAGAACGGCACAGAAAGTGCTCCAATCCGGCTTGTGGTGGCCTACCCTCTTCAAGGACTCAGATGAGTTCGTGAAGAGGTGTACTGACTGTCAGAGGATGGGCACTTGTGGACAGCGTGATATGATGCCGATGCAGCCCATTCACTTCTGTGAGGTTTTTGACGCATGGGGCATCGATTTCATGGGTCCATTCCCTAAGAGTCAGGGATTTGAGTACATTCTGTTGGCCGTAGACTATGTGAGTCGTTGGGTGGAGGCTATCCCCGCCCGATCCGCTGATGCGAGGACAGTTTGCAGATTTTTGAGGAAGCATATCATCACGCGGTTCGGGGTTCCACGAGTTCTTATTTCTGATGGGGGATCTCACTTCATCAACGACCAGGTGAAGGCACTTGCTAGCGAGTTCGGCATAGATCATCGTGTTGCTACACCATACCATCCACAGACGAATGGTCTAGCCGAAGTGTCGAATAGGGAGATCAAGACTATTCTGCAGAAAGTCGTCCGCCCTGACCGAAAGGATTGGTCACAGCTATTGGACTCGGTCTTGTGGGCATATAGGACGTCTTTCAAGACACCTTTGGGCACATCTCCCTTTCGCCTCGTATATGGCAAACCCTGTCACCTACCAGTTGAGCTGAGGCACAAGTCACTTTGGGCAGTTACAGACATACTTATGGATCCAGATGGTATAGGAGACCAGAGGAGGGCAGAGCTAGCGGCCCTGGAGGAGCTTAGAGATTCAGCTTTCTCAAGCAGCCTACATTATAAGGAGAGAGTCAAGGAGTGGCATGATTCTCATATCAGCCACAAGCATTTTGAGATTGGACAGAGAGTATGGCTGTTTGATGCGAGGCTTAGATTATTTCCAGGGAAGCTACAGAGCAAATGGAAAGGACCTTATCTGGTTCGGAAGGTACACGACAACGGTAGCATCGACATATCTGAGTTGTCATCTGAGAGTACCTTCCGAGTGAACGGCCAGCGGCTCAAGACATTTCTAGATCATGAGCCGCGGGTCGTGGATCTTGCCCCTATTCATTTTGCGTGAGATGTGGTCTTTGACTCACATCTAATGCATCTCACGCCTGAGCTTTACTGATCCTCCGCTGTACATAGATCCAGATGTCCATATCAGCACATTCTTTAGTCCCACATCCCTTTCTCCATCTTGTGATTATGCTATACTTAGGGTGCACTTTACCCTAAGTATAGGGGGGATGTGAGACCTTTTGGGTATTTCTTTTGTTTCTGTCTACCTCTGTTTTGCTGCCTATACTTAGGGACATTTCACCCTAAGTATAGGGGGGGTAGACCCTGTACATTCTCCACTCGGTTTTCCCTTAGTATATAGCCTGCTATACTTAGGATTACTTGATCCTAAGTATAGGGGGAAGACCCGAGTCCCTCTTGACTTTTCATTCTCCTTTTGTATAGCCTTCCTTTTCACTTCCCTATACATGGCACGAGTTATGTCTTCTTCATCGCTCTTGACTCCGAGGACATCGTTCGAGCTAAGTATAGGGGGGTGTGTATATATTTCATATATACTTTAGCCATAACTCGTACTTTGTGTGAGTGTGTTAATAAATAAAAATGGCTAAAAACCACAAAAATTAAAAATTTTCATGTACATAATCTTCTTTTATTTGCACATACATAGCTAGTGTACAAATTATTTTTGTAAAAATGATTTCAAAAATCTTTTGTGTAAAGCTTGTGTAAATATTTTCTGTATCAAAATTATGTATATAGTACAAAATTTTTCCAAAATGTTTTGAAAATCAAAAGTTTGCAAAAATCTTGTGTAAATGTGTGTAAATATCTTTTTGCAAAACTTGCACTTCATGCATCATCATTCATGATTTCAAAACATTTTTCAAAAATTTTGCATGATTGTAAAATTTGTGTAAATATGCATCTTTTTGTACATATGTATATAGCTTTTCTGGATGATAGTTGACATTTAAACTAAGCCGGGAATCAAATTGAGAAATGGAGCTTGATTAAGATCTTAATCCACCTAATTTCTAAGAGGAACCTTATAGGGCTTAGGTTTAAGACTTTTCAGGTCCATGGTGACTTAATTCTCTGAGTCCACTAGGCTATGATCACATGTCATCTCAATGAGCCTAAGTAGAGCACTTAACAACAACACATGACTCATATAGATTATGGCTTTACTTGGACAACCGCACTATGCACCAAGCTCTCTACGGATGAGATGGTGAGGAGGCAGTCTTCCTTAGCTTGGGGTAGCATATAAGGGTAGTACTTCTAGGCGGAACCTCTCTTCTTCATTTAGTGAAGGAAGTGCGTCTCAACTTGGTCTGGTTGCCATGAGGTCTAACGACGGGAGTTGTGGGTTGCAATAAAGCTTCAAAAGAGGGATAGTCTACTGGCTCAAGAGGAAAAACTCCTTGTATATATGCTGCACATGTACATGTTGTATAGATGCACTCGAAAAAAAAAATGCAAAAAGAAAAGAACTCCAAAAAAGTGGTGGGTCTGAGAGAAAATGATAATCCCACCGGAGTATGTATATAAGTGCAATAAGCAAAGCTTGGTTTCATGATCCACCTGTTGTAGCTTGCAGCAGGGAGACTTGGCTAAACTGGTCAAGCTCCCAAGGGTACTTGGCTACACTGGCCTTGACCCATTCTCTTCTTCCCCCTCTTCTTGAGCCGATTGTACTTGAACTTAGAAGGGAATACCCCGCTCCTCGAGGAAAGAGTGGCCAGATTGAGGTCATAGAGTTACCTTGTTGGGGAGGGTTGTCAAGTTGCCATTTCTGAGGTGGAGAGCTTAGACCTCACTTTCACAGGACAAGAAAGGATTCATGGTCTTCAGGGTTTGTGATTGATGACTTGTTCTGATCTGGAGCGTTGAGGAGTCTTGGTTATAGAATAGTGGAACTTAGAGGCTGTTAGGTTTTAAGATTAAGTCTGAATAAGGTTCCGACACATTAATAATCCAAAGATCTGATTGAGCTCCATACCTCAATTTAATGAAGGCAAGTTTAATAATCAACCTTGATCCATGTACATTCTCTTTTTCTTTTTCTTTCTTTCTTTTTCACTTCTTTTTCAAATAAGTGTTTGCTAAGGGACTAGCAAAGTATAGTATAGGGGGGTGATGAATACCCATTCATCACTCTTTATTCTTATATTTTAGCTACAAAAACCTATGCAAATGCATGTAGATATGTGTAAATAGGAAAAGTTAGCAAAAGCATGCATGTTTGTAAATATAGATAATTAGCATGTTTTTGTGCAAAAATAAAAGAATAAAGATGAAAAAGAAAAAGAGGGAAATATTTAGAATAAATATTGAGCAACCTAACCCAAGGGAGGGCTCAGCATGGGCCTGACCGCATAAAAGCCAAGTAGAGGGAGATAGGGGCTCACACATGTATATATTTGTAAATAAATAAAATTATATATTTTCCTCAACCAAAAATATGTTGTAAATATTTGTAAATATTTATGAAGTATAAAAACAAAATAAAAATTTAAAAATCAAAAATCCAAAAAGAATCCTTCACCTTGTACATAGACCATCATCCTCATCTATTTCACCTTGTAAATATATTTATTTATTTCCAAAACTTTTTGTAAATATTCTATGTATATATTATAAATAAAATAAATAAAGAAAATTAAAACAAAAATAAAATAAAAATTACAAAATTAAAAACACAAAAACATATTGTATATATACCATGTACATAAATGTATATAACTAATTATTTAACCTATGTATAAAAATAATAAAAATAAAATAAAAATAGCCTTTTATTCCTCATTTTATGCTATAAATAAATAAAATATAAAATAGGAATAAAAATGTATAAAAATAACTAATTAAAAATCAAAAATCAAAAATCAATATAGTGTATATATACCTATGTATAGCTATATTATATAGACCTTATTTTTATTTCCAAAATTAATTAAAAATCACAAAAAAATAGAAAAAAATAAAATAAAAATATTTTGTGTTTTAAGTTTTTGCAAATTCGGCCATTTAAGGCCCCAAAAAAATCAAATAAAAACTCAAGCCTTGGCGGGCTCTGATTGGTCCACGGGGGATTGTTGACTCCTGGTCAACACCTCCCCCAGGACCACCAGAGCCGGATCTGGTTCGCGGACCCATCTTTCCCCATTTATTCCAACCAGACCCGACCTCCATTTGGCCTAATCCCTGGTCCTAATTGTTCCCCAGGTATCCGGGAATCTCGCCCGACATTCCTCCTAGGGATCCGTGCTCAAACGAGCCGGACCCGATCGATCCTTCCCGGACCTGCACCCATATAAAACCCGAGCTCAGCCGCCTCCCCATTCCATCTTTGGCTCTCCACCTTCACTCCCGTGACCTCCATTGCATTCAGCAAGGTGACAGCTTCCGTCTGCCGTGTTGCAGCGAGGAGGAGGGTGCCCGACCATCGATCCGGCAGCCGTGCGCCACCGTGCTCCGCCACCTAGCTGGAGCTCGAGCCTCAGGCCTTGACGACCTTCGAGGCGACGACCAGGAGTTAGCCACACTCCAGCACAGTCTCCCACTTCGCCCAGGTAACCCTTTCGCCCTTTCATTTCGCGTAATTTCTAGTTTCGCCCAAATCGCCTCCTCGTCGTGTTCCTCTGATTCCGGTCATATCGTCCATCATTTCGATCATCGGAGCACACGCTCACCTTCGCCACTCCCTCACGCACGTTCTACGCCCACTCGTTCAACCCAGCTCGCCCCGGAGCTGGGAGTCGAGCTCCCCCATCCCCAGCTCGCCGGAGCTCATTCGCACCGACCCACCAGCCACCTTCACCCCGCTTCTTTGGGTCGAGGCACTTTGCCCTCGACCCGCGAAGCTCTTGGTTCACTTTGCAGGTCCAACGGGAGTCATCTGAGACCCCCATACGTTCAGACCAGGAGCTCTTCGCCGACGACCTCGCCGGAGCCCCTCCAGGGCTCGGCCGGGCCATCGGAGGCTACCACCAGCTGCGGGGCATCACCGCGGATCCTCTCCGATCATCAGGAGCAGCTGAGGAGGACGCTAGCACGCACACGAGGCCGACGAAGCTCGCTGGCGGAGTATTCTTCCACCATCCTCCAGCACCGTCTGATGGCTCCTCCGCTCCAGTCCTGATCTCAGCCGTCCATCTTCCGAGGAGCAGCTACCGTAGATCACCTGGAGGGGCTCAACTGGACCGTTAGCAGCAGAGGAGAGAGGCACCTGAGCCCTACCCCGTTCGATCTTCCACGTGTCCTCGCCTCCACCGTCGATCCGGCTCAAGGGCAGACGAAGAGAAGCGCCAGCCATCCAGGACCGCCCGATCTTCCACGTGGCGCGCATCCAGCCGTCGACGAATAAAGGGGTAAATTACTTAGGCACCCCTCTTAGTTTGTCTTTTCAGTCCTAGTCCTGTAAATATTTTAGTTATTTTATTTACGTAGGGTAATTTGCACTAAGGACCTTGTGCTTGTTTTTATTTGCAATTATACCCCGGTGTATGTGAGCCCACGTGCTTCGTCACGTGTTTATTGGGTTATTTGCATTTATTGTCCTGTAGTTCTGATGGGATGATGAATGAATGTTAACTTTTTGGTAATTGCATTTATGCCCCTGTGAGTGTTGTTTATGCGCATGTGCGGATTTTAGTGGGATTTTTGCATCCAAGCCCCTGGACTTTTGGTACGAGTTACCAAAAGGTCCAGGAACTTGGTTTTTATTACCAAAAGGCCCCTGAGTGCCCCAGGCACGCGCCAAGCGCGTGACTTGCTGGGATTTTTGCACCTTGGCCCTCAGACTTTAGGGTATTTGCACTTACGTCCCTATGCACAGTGCCCCCTCTTTGATTTTTGAATAAATATCAAACCACCTCCAAATTCGATGAAAATTTGACACATGGCTCCTGCCATGTTGTTGGATTTTTGAGAATTTTTGAGGACATTTTTGATTTCATTTAGTATTTTTAAAAATTCAAAAACCTCCTTTTTAGCTACTGTCTAGATATAAAAATCCCAAAAAAATATAAAAACACCTCCAAAAATTCTAAAAAAATTAGCTACTGTTTCTTGCTTGTTGTTTGATTTTCTAGCCAATTTTGGCTATTTTTCATTGCTTAAAAACCCTAAAAATCTAAAAACCCCCAAAAACTCATAAAAATTATAATAAATAATATAAAAATCCAAAAACAATAATTCAGGTGCCTAAATTTTCCTTATTCTTTCTAGATTACAGGAAAATTACCTCCAGGGCTTGTTGAGATCCATAAATATTTTATTTTGGGGTTTTAAGCCTTGCTGGACAGTACCTAGGTCTTTTAGCACTGTTTGATTTTTAGAAAATAATTTACCCATTAGAAAAATATCAAAAATTCACCAAAAACACTTAAAAACTTAAAAAACATAAAAATACTTTTTCCTGAATTTTTGCTTTATTTTTGGTGTGTTAAATAATTTGCCTAAGTGTGTTGATATTTGTTTCCTTTTATTTTCTTTATCTTTTAAAAATCCAAAAAAATACAAAAATTATTAAAAACCACTAAAAAACACTTTTCTTTTATTTTTTCTTATTTTTACTACTTCGTAGGCCCTAGGCCAATCCGTGCTCCTTGAGTTCGACCCTGGGAGCTATACCAGGTTAATCTTATAGCTAGGACCGCTTGCTTGCCTTGTTTGATCTTTGATTGATTTTGCGGTTCGATTTTCTTGATTGAGTGACCCCGAGTGTTAGAGGTCGCAACGACCTGTTTAGTACCTTTACCTCGTTCGCTCGGGTCGCTCATCAAACACATAAAAATATTTTTGTTTGAATTTTTGGTTGATTTTTAGTATATTTAATAAATTGTTGAAGTGAGTAGTTTATTAGTTTTTATTATTTTCTTAACACATTAAAAATCCAAAAAAATATAAAACAATTAAAAACCACCAAAAAATATTTTCTTCTTTTATTTTATTCTCTTTTTGACTACTTCGTAGGCCGAGAGGCCAACCCGTGCTCCTTGAGGTCGACCCTGGTCGCTATACCAGGTTAAACTAATAGCAGGACCACTTTCGTATTTTGAGTGATTTTATCTATCTTGGTGGTTCATTTTTCTTGATTGAGCACACGTCTGAGTGATTGAGGTCGCAACGACCGATTTAGCACCTTTACCTTAGCGCTCGAGCCGCTCATCAGAATGGCGTCGTTGCCGGGGAGCACGGCTTAGTAGTTTTTATTTTTATTTTTTGTTTTATTTTTGCGGATTTTCGCGGCTCTTTCAGAGCTCGCGGCTTTTCGCGGCTTTTTGTTTATATTTTATTTTTGTTTTATTTTGTTTTATTTTCTTTTCTTTTCTTTTTGTTTCGTTTGATTTTTGTTTGTTTATTTTATTTTGCATTTTTGCATATATACCCTCAGTTTCATTTTCATTTATTTTCCTTATCCTTATTATTTGATTATTTCGGTCTGACCACTCGTCTCTATTTCTTGCGAGGGCCCGAGGACCGCGGAGGCGACTTTCGAGGAGCCGACGCAACCGCAGGACTTGGAGGAGGCTCCATTCTTTACGGAGACGCAGGAGAGAGCGAGAGAGAGAGTTGAGTGGGAGAGGTTTAGTTAGATTTTTTTATTTTTATTCTGATTATTATTGTAATAATACAGGGACTCAGAAACTGGACTTGTGGACTTTATTTGCTTAGCGGGTCTGTTTCGCCGAGCACCGTTGTGCTCGGGGGACCCTTAGGAGTTTTTCGCGGCTTTTTCGTTGTTTTGTTTTCTTTCCTTTTTACTGCCTTTTCCGGTGTTTACACGGTTTTTGATCGAGCCCCTAGATTTAGGATTTTATACTTGCTTGTGCCGTAATTAGTAGGGTCCCCACACTTAATTATCTGCCTGCTCCTATAGTGCGCTTAATTGGACCTACTAATAATCAATTAATAAAAATAACTGACTCATTTTCCTTCGTGGCTTACGTGCCGTAGTCTACCCCACAAAGCGCTTTCTCCTACCCCCGATTTGTCGGGCAGAGGAGGGGTAGACCAAGACCGGACTTTTGGCCTGTAGGACGGTGACCAGTTAGACGGTTCTGCGAGTAGAATTACTGATCTAGGACTCGGTTTTCATCGCTGCATCATTTAGGTAGTTTAATTTCTGTCTTTACATTTATGCACGGATCATATTGCATGTAGAGTGCTGGAGACAGGTACGCCTTTCTGACTTTGCATGCATCATTGAATTATCGTGCATCGGCTTTTTCGTCTTCTCCCCCTGTTTTTGACCTAATAATCAGGAGAACCGAAAAATTCGTTAGGCGTTTGTTTTTATTTGAAAAATATTAAAAAGAAAAACCATAAAATTGGGATTGGTTAAAACTATTGACCCTAAAAGATGCTCACCTGAAAAATTAGTCTTGGGGAGAGCAACCCCCTCCTTGTTTGGTTTGATTGCGCGAGTGAGTGACCCGCACCCTAGGTAGAGCCCTCCGGTGTTATTTCCAGCTGACTACCGACTCTTCCGTGCGGGCCAGTCGGTTGGGGTATTATCGGGTATCCTAACAGGTCACGTAAGCGCTCTGATATTTTGTGTGTTCACCTAATAAAAATTGACAAGATAATTTGACCGAGCTTTTACGGTCTTCAGCTTGCGTTGCGTTGGTGAACCGGGGGTTTGCATTTTGATCATAGTTTTTCCAGATCTCATCTGCCCTACTCGACCAGATCACGATGATGGGTAGACGCTCTCTTAGGCACCCTCTGGCTGCACCGCTTTCGGGCACGTCTACCCAATCATCTAGGTTGGCCCGCGAAAGCCGAGACCAGCTCTCCGAGCCCGAGTATGATTCCACCCCGTTCCCCCTCGACCCCCTTTCTTTCGGTTCTGAGAGATATGAGCCAGAGGAGAGAATAGCAGATTTGACAGCACCTGAGTATGGCTCATTTGATTTTACAGACGTCATGGCCGGTAGTTCAGAGGACCGCTCCAGGACAGAGCACATCGTGATGGACCAGGGAGCGATCAACTCCACCCTGATCGCCTCGTTAGAGACAGTGCAGCAGCAGCTGAGGGATCAGGGAGCTTTCATGATTGAGATGAGGAGAGAGTTGGAGCGACTCAGAGCAGAGAGAGATCAGAGCGAGCTTGAGGACGGACCAGATGCAGAGGCACGAGCCGCAGCAGCCACAGCAGCGGCAGCCGCCGCGGCAGGAGGACCACCGAGACCGATGCAGGAGTTGCACAATCCCGGATCTACACTGATGCATCATTGGGTGGTGGTACCTGCTATTGTGGAGGACTTTAAGTTCCCCCCGAACACCCTGCAGATGCTTCCCCGTTTTCACGGACTTGCCACCGAAGACCCCATCTCCACCTCCAGTAGTTCTTGATGATCTGCAGTACTGTCCACGACCGCCATGTGGACCAGGATACGATTCGGATGATCACCTTCCCCTTCTCCCTTGCAGATAGAGCAGCCACCTGGCTGAAGCATTTGGGGAAGTTTGTTTACACCTGGGAGCAGCTCCGCACCGAGTACTTGAACAAGTACTATCCACTCGGGCGGACCAATGTAGCGAGGGCCCTGATCAGCAACTTCTCCATGCTCCCCAACGAGCAATTCCATGAGGCATGGGAGAGGTTCCGAGAGCTCACAGATCGATGCCCGCACCATGATATCTCGAAGCCGAACCTTGTGCAGAGCTTCTTCAGCGGGCTGACACCAGAGCTTCAGGGCCTGGTGAATGCTTCTTGTGGCGGGTCCTATTTCGCCAAGGATCACGACCAGGTCTGGGCCATCTTCGAGGAGATGGTCGAAAAATATATGGTGATGTCCCAGACCCGGTTGTACACTCAGGGGAGACCCCAGCAGCAGCCAGGACCCGTGCAGTACCAGAGGATAGCACGGGTCGATGCCAGTCCATCTAGTTCATCCGCAGTTGCAGAAGCACAGGCAGAGTCGTCCGCTGCGGATATGGGTATCATCGGCGACAAGTTGGACCGCATGGAGCTGATTGAGAAGAAGTAGTGCTAGGGCATCACGCAGATGGAACAGATGGCACAGACTCTGAGCGACATGAAGACCCAGCTCATGTGTCTCCAGGAGGCACAGACGGCTTCCCAGCCCCGTCTTCAGTCGCGAGGCGATACCGGTGGCAGCAGCAGCTCGTCCCAGCGCTCCAGCTCCTTTCAGCAGCCTAGACAGGTTCACCTTGTACAGGCGGAGCCGTACCAGCAGCAGCAGCCCTCTTACCAGTCCCCACCATCTCCAGTCATGCAGATGGTGGTATACCAGCCGGATTAGCCTCTGGCAGTACTCCCGCCAGCCCAGTTCGATGCAGAGCCATTGATGGATGTCAACGGGATTTGGTATGACCGCCCTCAGCCTGGGATCCGACGAGACCATCCCGGATTCAGGTGGGGGAGTGGAGGTACCCAGCCCCAGCAGCAGTCATCCGGTCAGGGAGGGCAGTATGGCCAGCAGAGGGATCACCAGCAGCAGCAACCCCCAGCCTACCAGCAGTCGTCCTTCGTTCCTCGTCCCTATCAGCAGCAAGGACAGTCTTGGAGACGTGAGCAGCAGGCTCACCAGTCACAGCAGCAGCATCCTTCCTCCTACCCCTCTCAGCAGCAGCAGCACCAGGCCCAACAGCCTCATCACCAGAGAGGCTACCCGTTGATCTCCCACGAGAGCCCCGCCTTGGATGACATAGCCCGCCTCCTCACGGATAAGCAGGCTACTTTTCGACGGGAGATGGACGAGTTCTGCCAGGAGATGCGGGACCTGATGAGAGGGAAGGCCGTCATCCCTGCACAGATAGAGCCGAATCCGAACAGCCTGAAGAAGAAATCTGAGCAGGTAGTTTCCACTGAGCATGTCACTCCTAGTGATCCATTTGATGATATGTCTTCGGATCTATTTGATGCTGATTTTGTTACACTTAGGAGCGGTAGAGCACCAGCAGGTGGCGCCTCATCTGAGCGACGACTCGAGGATCCACCTAGGGCGCCAGATGAGGAGGAGGAGAGCGATACTGAGGCCGCACACGATGATGATGGTGGTGCTGAGGCCACCAAGGATGCTGATTCCACCGGCGGTACTGAGGCCGCCGCTTCACCAGTTCGAGGAGGTGGTGCTGATGCCACCAGAGTAGCCGAGCCAGCCCACGATACTGAGGCCGCGAGACGTCCAGCAGCAGAGCCAGTCCGTGGTGGTACTGAGACCACCGGTGTTTTTGTAGAGAGAGATGTTGTTTTTCCTCATGCTGATGTATCTCAGGACACTGTTTTGAATAAAGGAAAAGGTTTAGTTTCTTCTGGTCCCATTGTGGTGATTGATGTATGTACGGATCCGGCCGTCGAGCCGTCTAGACCTCTTCCTAGTCCTTCATCTGCGAAGGACCCTGTGATCCCCTTCCCTAGAGCCCTTCAGATGGGGAAGGGGAAGAAAAGAGAAAAAGACCCAAAAAAGAGAGAGCAGGAGGAGTTCAGCCAGAGCATGATCGACAGATTTCACATACAGCTGACTCTTCAGGAGGCTTTGCAACACATCCCCCTTCTTCAGCGATCTTTGAGAGACAGGACCACAGTCAAGAGGAGGAGGAGGAACCACCATTCAGAGATACATGTGCTGACGAAAGCCACGTGCTTCGCGATCCAGAACCGTCTGCCGACCAAGAGGCCAGATTCAGGGGCCCCGTATGTCAGATGCCAGATTAGGGAGCAGAGGTTCGACCGGACTCTATTGGATAGCGGATCATCTATCAACCTCTTTCCGGCAGCCCTTCTCGACCGCTTCGAGTTGGGCACTCTTCGACAGAGCAGGACAGTCCTTCAGTTTGCTGATCGATCTGTCAAGAGGCCGAAGGGGTTGTTGCGAGACGTTATCGTCACTATTCAGGGCCTGCAATTCCCCGTGGACTTCGTAGTGTTGGACATGGAGATCCCTAATTCAGTGGCTGATACCCCCATCATCCTCGGTCGTCCGTTCTTGGCTACAGCTAAGGCGGTGACTGATCATGATAGCGGGAAGGTATACTTTCGCGTCGAGGGCGAGAGTGTACAAATAGAGACGGTCGAGGACTACAGAGCCAGAGAGAGAGCATGCTCCGAGGCCAGCACAGATACAGAGCAGCTGACAGATGCTGGGCTAGACATCCACCAGGACTGTGATTTTGTGATCACAGATGATGAGGCAGCATGGGCAGACCCAGCAGCACAGGCCATCCTCTCACCTCCAGACACCACTGAAACAGAGATGACAGTAGAGGAGAGCTTGGAGAGCACAACCCTGGTCCAGGATACTACAGAGGCAACAGAGCCGGTTCTCGACCGCGACACGGTTTTTAGTGATGGTGGTACTGAGACCACCTTGTGTTTCGGTGGTGCTGATGCCACCTTGTTTGATGCAGATCCCTCAGATTCAGAGTCTGATTGGGCAGATTGCGATGATCAGATGCCAGACCTGAGTCCATCTGAGCCTACATATGAGGAGGTAGAGGCAGAGCAGATCAGAGACAGCACAGTTGAGCAGCCTCCTCCAGATCCAGTTTGCGAGAGCTCGTATTCTTTCTCCCAGGCAGATTTGGCAGACTTAGCAGCATTCACGCACCTTCTTCCGAGGCCAGATTTGCCAGCACCCAGTTGTCCAGAGCTGAAGCTGCTCCCTACTTCGCTGAAGTATCGGTTCCTTGCGGGCGAACCTGAGATGTACCCAGTCATCATCTCCGCCGATCTGACTGGAGACCAAGAATCCCGCTTGATGGGGTTTCTTGAAAAGAACCGCAAGGCAATCGGATGGAGCGTAGCAGATCTCCATGGATTAGTCCATCAGTGTGCTCCCACCATATTTATCTCGAGGAGGGGGCGAAGCCGTCGTGTGAGTTCCAGCGGCGACTGAACCCCAACCTGAGAGAGGTCGTGATGAAGGAAATATCAAAATGGTGGAGTGCAGATTTCATTTACCCCATTTCCGACTCCAAGTGGGTCAGCCCCTTGCATGCGGTGCCCAAGAAGACGGGCATCATGACTGTGATCAATGAGTCGGGAGAGGAGATTGCTACACGAGTACCCACCTCTTGGAGGGTCTGTGTTGACTACAGGAGACTCAACCAGGCCACCAAGAAGGACCATTTCCCCTGCCATTTATTGACCAGATCATTGAGAGACTGGCAGGGAAGAGCCATTATTGCTTCCTGGATGGGTACTCGGGCTACAACCAGGTGGCCATCGCTCCTAAGGATCAGGAGAAGACCACCTTTACCTGTCCCTTTGGTACATATGCCTTTCGACGCATGCCATTTGGGCTATGCAATGCCCCTGCGACGTTTCAGAGGTGCATGTTGTCGATCTTCTCGGACATGGTAGGGGAGTGTTTGGAGGTCTTCATGGACGATTTCTCGATCTACTGCGATGGATTCGACTCTTGTCTTGACTGCCTAGACCGAGTACTCCAGCGATGTATTGAGTACCATTTGGTTCTATCTTGGGAGAAGAGTCACTTCATGGTGACTCAAGGGATGGTGCTTGGCCACATCATCTCCAACAGGGGCATGGAGGTTGATCCGACCAAGGTTGATGTCATTATAAAACTCGCACCACCGTCCAATTTGAGGCAGCTACGGTCATTCCTGGGGCACGTTGGATTTTATAGTAGATTCATTCAGGATTTCAGCAGGATTGCCCGGCCATTGACTGACCTCTTGACGAAAGACACCGAGTTCCTTGTCGATGACAAGTGTCTTTCGTCCTTTGCGACTCTCCAGCAGTGCGTGATTGAGGCTCCTGTCCTCCAGCCGCCTGATTGGTCTCTCCCATTCGAGATCATGATGGATGCCTCTGATTTTGCCGTAGGGGTAGTGCTGGGACAGAGGAGGGATGGAGTTCCATTTGCTATTCACTACGCTAGCCGCACATTGGATTCCGCCCAGCGGAATTACACGGTCACAGAGAAGGAGATGCTAGCCGTAGTGTTTGCCCTAGATAAGTTTCGATCTTATATCATTGGATCTAGAGTGACTTTGTACACAGATCACACCGCCATCAGGTACCTCATGGCAAAGAAGGATGCCAAGGCCAGACTCACTAGATGGATCCTTCTACTCCAGGAGTTCGACATTGAGATTAAGGATAAGCCTGGAGTCAAGAATGTGGTGGCGGATCATCTCTCCCGTTTAGAGCAGCCTGAGGAGTCTGAGCAGATTGATCCCATTCGAGATACCTTCCCATATGAGGTGATCCTTGCTATCGCCTCACTCCCGTGGTATGCCGATATTGTGAACTTTCTCGTTGCTGGGAAAGTCCCACAAGATTGGCCCAGGCAGAGGCTTGAGACCTTCCTTGCGAAGGCCAAGTCCTACCACTGGGAGGATCCCATCCTTTACCACGAAGGAGGGGATAGCGTCTGGCGGCGGTGTATTCCTCAGGAGGAACACCATAGCGTCCTCACTTACTGCCACAAGCTTGAGGCAGGAGGACATCATTCTGGGAGGAGAACGGCACAGAATGTGCTCCAATCCGGCTTGTGGTGGCCTACCCTCTTCAAGGACTCTGATGAGTTCGTGAAGAGGTGTACTGACTGTCAGAGGATGGGCACTTGTGGACAGCGTGATATGATGCCGATGCAGCCCATTCACTTCTGTGAGGTTTTTGACGCATGGGGCATCGATTTCATGGGTCCATTCCCTAAGAGTCAGGGATTTGAGTACATTCTGTTGGCCGTGGATTATGTTAGTCGTTGGGTTGAGGCTATCCCCGCCCGAGCCGCAGATGCGAGGACAGTTTGCAGATTTTTGAGGAAGCACATCATCACGCGGTTCGGGGTCCCACGAGTTCTGATTTCTGATGGGGGGTCTCACTTCATCAACGACCAGGTGAAGGCCCTTGCTAGCGAGTTCGGTATAGACCATCGTGTTGCTACACCTTACCATCCACAGACGAATGGTCTAGCCGAGGTGTCGAACAGGGAGATCAAGACGATATTGCAGAAAGTCGTCCGCCCTGACCGAAAGGATTGGTCACAGCTTTTGGACTCGGTCTTATGGGCATATAGGACGTCTTTCAAGACTCCATTGGGCACATCTCCCTTTCGCCTCGTATATGGCAAGCCGTGCCGTTTACCTGTTGAGCTGAGGCACAAGTCACTTTGGGCAGTTACAGATATTCTTATGGATCCAGATGGTATGGGAGACCAGAGGAGGGCAGAGTTATCCGCCTTGGAGGAGCTTAGAGATACAACATTCTCAAGCAGCCTACATTATAAGGAGAAAGTGAAGGAGTGGCATGATTCTCATATCAGCCACAAGCATTTTGAGATTGGACAGAAAGTATGGTTGTTTAATGCGAGGCTACGATTATTTCCAGGGAAGCTACAGAGCAAATGGAAGGGACCCTACTTGGTCAGAAAGGTACACGACAACGGTAGCATCGATATATCTGAGTTGTCTTCTGAGAGTACCTTTCGAGTGAACGGCCAGCGGCTCAAGCCATTTCTAGATCATGAGCCGCGGGTCGTTGATCTTGCCCCTATTCATTTTGCGTGAGATGTGGTCTTTGACTCACATCTAATGCATCTCACGCCTGAGTTTCACTGTTCTTCCGCCTTGTATAGATCCAGATGTCTATATCACTACATTCTTTAGTCTCACATCCCTTTCTTCATCTTGTGATTATGCTATACTTAGGGTGTACTTTACCCTAAGTATAGGGGGGATGTAGGACTTTTGGGTATTTCTTTTGTTTCCGTCTACCTCTGTTTTTGCTGCCTATACTTAGGGATATTTCACCCTAAGTATAGGGGGGGTAGACCCTGTACATTCTCCACTCGGTTTTCCCTTAGTGTATAGCCTGTTATACTTAGGATTACTTGATCCTAAGTATAGGGGGAAGACCCGAGACTCTCTTGACTTTTCTATTTCATTCATTCATCTTTGTATATAGCCTTTCTTTTCACTTCCCTATACCTAGCACGAGTTATGTCTTCTTCATCGCTCTTGACTCTGAGGACATCGTTCGAGCTAAGTATAGCGGGGTGTGTGTATATATTTCATATATACTTTAGCCATAACTCGTACTTTGTGTGAGTGTGTTAATAAATAAAATGGCTAAAAATCACAAAAATTAAAAATTTTTCATGTACGTAAACTTCTTTTATTTGCACATAAATAGCTAGTATACAAATTATTTTTGTAAAAATGATTTCAAAAATCTTTTGTGTAAAGTTTGTGTAAATATTTTCTTATCAAAATTATGTATATAGTACAAAATTTTTCCAAAATGTTGTGAAAATCAAAAGTTTGCAAAAATCTTGTGTAAATTTGTGTAAATATCTTTTTGCAAAACTTGCACTTCATGCATCATCCATACATGATTTCAAAACATTTTTCAAAAATTTTGCATGTTTGTAAAAATTTGTGTAAATAGCATCTTTTTGTATATATGTATATAGTTTTCCTGGATGATAGTTGACAATTAAACTAGCCTGGAATCAAATTGAGGAATGGAGCTTGATTAAGATCTTAATCCACCTAACTTCTAAGAGGATCCTTATAGGGCTTAGGTTTAAGGCTTTTCAGGTCCATGGTGACTTAATTCTTTGAGTCCACTAGGCTACGATCACATGTCATCTCAATGAGCCTAAGTAGAGCACTTAACAACAACACATGACTCATATAGATTATGGCTTTACTTGGACACCAGCACTATGCACCGAGCTCTCTACGGATGAGGTGGTGAGGAGGCAGTCTTCCTTGACTTGGGGTAGCATATGAGGGTAGTACTTCTAGGCGGAACCTCTCTTCTTCTTTTAGTGAAGGATGTGCGTCTCAACTTGGTCTGGTTGCCATGAGGTCTAACGACGGGAGTTGTGGGTTGCGATAAAGCTTCAAAAGAGGGATAGTCTACTGGCTCAAGAGGAAAAATTCCTTGTACATATGCTGCACATGTATATGTTGTATAGATGCACTGAAAAAAAAATAATGTGCAAAAAGAAAATAACTCCAAAAAAGTGGTGGGTCTGAGAGAAAATGATAATCCCACCGGAGTATGTATATAGAGTGCAATAAGTAAAGCTTGGTTTCATGATCCACCTAATGTAGCTTGCAGCAGGGAGACTTGGCTACACTGGTCAAGCTCCCAAGGGTACTTGGCTACACTGGCCTTGACCCATTCTCTTCTTCCTCCTCTTCTTGAGCCGGTTGAACTTGAACTTAGAAGGGAATACCCCGCTCCTCGAGGAAAGAGTGGCCAGATCGAGGTCATAGAGTTACCTTGTTGGGGAGGGTTGTCAAGTTGCCATTTCTGAGGTGGAGAGCTTAGACCTCACTCTCACAGGACAAGAAAAGATTCATGGTCTTCAGGGTTTGTGATTGATGACTTGTTCTGATCTGGAGCATTGAGGAGTCTTGGTTATAGAATAGTGGAACTTAGAGGCTGTTGAGTTTTAGACTTAAGTCCAAATAAGGTTCCGACAAATTAATAATCCAAAGATCTGATCGAGCTCCATACCTTAATTTAATGAAGGCGAGTTTAATATTCAGCCTTGATCCATGTACATTCTCTTTTTCTTTATTTCTTTTTCACTTCTTTTTTAAATAAGTGTTTGCTAAGGGACTAGCAAAGTTAAGTATAGGGGGGTGATGAATACTCATTCATCACTCTTTATTCTTATATTTTAGCTACAAAAACCTTTGCAAATGCATGTAGATATGTGTAAATACAAATAATTACCAAAAGCATGCATTGTGTAAAAACCTATAATTAGCACGTTTTTGTGCAAAAATAAAAGAATAAAGATTAAAAAGAAAAAGAGGGAAATATTTAGAATAAATATTGAGCAACCTAACCCAAGGGAGGGCTCAGCATGGGCCTGACCGCATAAAACCCTAGGGAGCAACCTAATCAAAATCCTATATATTGTGTACATATACCTATATCCAACCCTACTATGTATATACCTTATTTTTACTTTGAAAAATTAATTAAAAATCACTAAAAATAGAAAAAAAATAAAATAAAAATATTTCATGTTTTAAGTTTTCACTAATTCGGCCATTTTCTACCCTTAAATTCATTTTCAAAATCCAGCCACGTGGCCTTTTCTCATTGGTCCTGGGTATTGTTGACCGCCCGATCAACTACCCCCCCAGGACCACTTCGCATGGGTCCTTAGCGGGTACCCATCTTCTCGGATTTTTCCCCGCTAAACCCGATCGCCTACCACCTAAACCTCGGGTCCGACTCCTTAATGCTACATCCGAGACCCTCGCCGGGGTATCCACATCGGGATCCGCGCGCTCGATCGCCCTACCCGACCTCTTCTAGCCGGACCCGCACCCATATTTAGCTCGAGCTCCGCCACCTCGAATCTCATCTTTGGCCATTCGATTCCACCCCCTGTGATCTCCAGTGTGCTCGTGAGAGTGACAGCTCGCGTCCGACGCTGTTGAAGCGAGGAAAGGGACCGGATTCCATCGATCCGGCGAGCTTCACTGTCGTTGCTCCGCCACCAGCTGGAGCCCGAGCCTCGGAGGGAGACGCTCCTCGAGGCGAAGACCCAGAGCTTCCTTAGCTCTTCCCCAGTCTCCTCGTCCACCCAGGTACTCCCTTAGACCCTTCTTTTCCTTTGATTTTCATTTACGACCAAATCGTCGCTCCGCCGTGTTACTCCGATTCCGACCATTCCATAGCTAGATTCGATCATCAGAATCCACAGACATCTGCGCCTTCCTCCGAAGCGCCTTCTCCATCCCTCCATCTAACCCAGCTCGCACAGGAGCTGGGATTCGAGCTCCACCGTCCCCCCTTCGCCGGAGCTCGTCCATATCGCCCCATTGTCCACCGTCACCCCGCCTAACCGGGTCGAGGCAGTTTGCCCTCGACCTGCGAGTCTTCTGGACTGTTTTGCAGGTTCAAAGAAGGACGTCTGAGGTCCTTCAACATCAAACCAGGAGGCGCAGCTCCGCCGACCTCGCCGGAGCTCCTCGGAGCTCGGCCGGGTCATCGGAGACCCCCATCCGACGCGGAGCCCCACGCCAGACCTTTCCCGATCACCAGCGCCCCGCGAGGAGGTCAGGAGCGCACGTACTGGTCCTGTGAAGTTCGCCGGCCATCTGTTCTTCCTCGACCTTCAGACGCCGTCCGATCATCCCTCTCGCTCCAGGTTCATCTGGGACGTCCGTTCAGGAGCAGCAGTCATCGTTCGATCTGAGGAGGAGAGATCTGGACCATCTGATGCTCGAGGGTTAGCCACCTGCGTCCTACACCGTCCGATGCACCACGTGGACTAGCCCCCGCCGTTGGATCACTCCGAGGAGCGTAGCGTTGGAGCCCCTGTCGTTCGCCACCGTTAGATGCTACACGTGGCATCCATCCAGCCGCTCTATTAATAAAGGGTAAATTACCCGTAGGCCCTTCTGTTTATTTTGTTTCACGTTTAGTCCTGTAATTAGTTAGTATAGTTGTTTAGTTTCTGGGATTTTTGCATAGAGACCCTTGTGCTTGCATTTATTTACTGATATGCCCCTGTGTGTGGTCTGACACGTGCATCGACACGTGAGCTTCTGGGCTTTTTTTTACATTCTCTACCCTGTAGTTCTGGTTTTTCCTTAATGATTGCAAGTTTTTAATTATTTGCATTTATACCCCTGTGCGTGATACATTTGAGCATGTGCGGATATTTTTGGGTATTTTGTGAATAGGTCCCTGGACTTTTGGTACTTGTTACCAATAAGCCCTTGGAACTTATTTTTCTTACATATGGGTCCCTGAGTGCCCCAGGCACGCGCGTAGCACGTGTTTCGCTAGGTTAATTGCACCAGACCCCCCAGACTCTTGGGTATTTGCACTTTGGTCCCTGTGCATTGTGCCCCCGCTTTATTTTTGAATAAAATAGCAAATTACCTCCAAATCCAACGAAAATTGGACCCATCGCTCCTGCTATAGTGTAAAATTTTAGAGGATTTTTGAGGACATTTTTGTTTTCATTTGATATTTTTAAAAATTCAAAAACATCTATTTTCTTCATTGTCTAACTTTAAAAATCACAAAAAAATATTAAATAGTGTCTAAAAATTACAAAAAAAATTGTCTACTGTCTATTTTGTTGTGTTTGATTTTCTAGCCAATTTTGGCTATTTTTAATTGCTGAAAACCACTAAAAATTGAAAAACACTCAAAATCTTATAAAAATTCTAGTAAATCAATTAAAAATCCAAAAACAATAAAATTGGTGCCTAAATTTTCCTTGTCTTATTCTCTTTACAGGAAAATTACCTCCCAGCTAATTTAGGGCTTTAGATAATTTATCTAGGCCCTTTTAGCTCTGCTGGACAGTATCTACTGTTTTAGTTACTTTTTGATTTGTAGAAAATTAAATAAACATCAGAAAATTCTCAAAAATTCAGCAAAAACACTAAAAATTGTCAAACACAAAAATATTTTTGTTTGAATTTTTGGTTGATTTTTAGTGTATTTAATAAATTGTTGAAGTGAGTAGTTTATTAGTTTTTATTATTTTCTTAACACATTAAAAATCCAAAAAAATATAAAACAATTAAAAACCACCAAAAATATTTTCTTCTTTTATTTTATTCTCTTTTTGACTACTTCGTAGGCCGAGAGGCCAACCCGTGCTCCTTGAGTTCGACCCTGGTCGCTATACCAGGTTAAACTAATAGCAGGACCACTTTCGTATTTTGAGTGATTTTATCTATCTTGGTGGTTCATTTTTCTTGATTGAGCACACGTCTGAGTGATTGAGGTCGCAACGACCGATTTAGCACCTTTACCTTAGTCGCTCGAGCCGCTCATCAGAGTTCTTGAGGGAAGGGGATGGCTAGGCCCTCCTCAGATAGAGGGCTAGGAATGGGTGCCTACTGTTGAGAAGAAATGGAATCCATACAAATATCACCATGCATCACATATGGACTCGAAGATGAAGAAGCCTTTCCTTTATTAATTTTTGGTGTTTTCTGTAGAGTCCCTGGGTACAAAAACTGGAGTAAATACAACTGGAATAGAAGGGGTGGTCTCAGTACCACCTATAACATCACGAACTACGGCATCGACACCGCACTCTAGCTCTGCATCTGGATATCTAGTGGCATTAGTACCACTATCTGCATCTGGGGATGCGACGGCCTCAGTACCGTTGACTGGATCAATATCCTTGGAGGTGTCAGTACCACCGTCATCATCATCATGAGCAGCATCAGCACTGCTATCCTCCTCGTCTGGTGCTCCTGCATCCTTGTGGGGTCATCACTCAGACGAGGTGCCGCCGACTGGCATCCTACCGCTCCTAAGTATAACAAAGTCAGCATCAAATGTATTTGAAGAAATGTCACCCAATAAATCACTAGGAGTGGTAGTCTCTGTGAACTGTACTTGCTCAGATTTTCTTTTTAGGTTATTTGGATTGGGTTCGATCTGAGTAGGTATGGCGGCCATGCCCTTGATGATCTCCCTCATCTCCTGATCTCCCGCCTGCATGTGGCCTGCTGATCAGAAAGAAGGCGGGCTAGATCATCTAGTGTTGGGTTCTCATAGGCTGGCCCATGGGAACCGGACGGGTTGCCTCTCTGAAAGTGAGGTTGCTGCTGGGAAGGATTGGGGGGGTTGAGAGTACTACTGAGACTGTTGCTGGTGCTGCCTCCATGGTTGTCCCTGGTGGTAGGAACGAGGACCTGGCTGGTAATGTTGTTGTTGTGGCTGGTGTGGGAACTTGGGCTGCTGCTGAGGTTGGTTGTACTGTCACCCTGAGCTGAAGGTTGCTGCTGGGATGAGGCACCTCCGATCGACCACCTGAATCCGGGATGGTCTCGGTGGATCCTAGGCTGTTGTCGTTCATACCAAATCCCTTTGACTTCCATCAATGGCTCCTGCTCGAAGGGGTTGGAGGAAGAACTGCCATGGGTTTATCCTGCTGGTACACCACCATCTGAGTGTTCTGAGACAGTGGTGGCTGAAGGTACTGGTGCTGAGGCTGCTGGAACGGCTCTGCCTGGACATGGTAAACTTGTCGAGACTGAGCGGAATGCTGGGTCGAGCTGCTGCTGCTAGGGTCAACCTGTGACTTGAGACGGGACTGAGAAGCCATCTTTGCCTCCTGGAGACACATGATATGGGTCTTCAGGTCACTCAATATCTGTGCTAAATGATCGTTCTGAGTTATTCCCTGGCACTGCTTCTTCTCGATGATCTCGATGCGGTCCAGCTTCTCGCTGATGATGCCCATATCAGCGGCCGATGACTCTGCCTGTGTTGCGGCTGCTGAAGAGGTGGAAGGACCAGCATCGGCTCGTGTTATCCTCTGATAGGACATGGCATGGTGTGAGGTCTTCCCCTGAGTGTAAAGACAATTCTGGGACATGACGGTGTAGTTCTCGGCCATCTCCTCATATATGGCCCAGACCTGATCTTCGTCCTTGGCGAAGTAGGATCCCCCACAAGAAGCGTTCACAAGCCCCTACAGCTCCGATGTCATCCCACAAAAGAAACAATGCACTAAGTTGGGCTTGGAGATGTCATGGTGTGGACACCGGTCAATGAGCTCTCGGAAGCGGTCCCTGCTTCATGGAGTTGCTCGTTGGGGAGCATGGAGAAGTTGTTGATCAAAGCTCGAGCTGCATTCGTCCGGCCGAGTGGATACTACTTCTTCAAGTACTCAGTCTGGAGCTGTTCCCATAAAGTGATGTATCTCTCTAAATGCTTCAGCTAGTAGGTTGCTCTGTCGACCAGGGAGAACGGAAAAGCCGTCATCTTGATGGTGTCCTCGTCTACGTATCTGTCGTGGACCGTGCTACAGATCATCTAAAATTCTTGCAAATGCAGATGCGGCTCCTCGGTGGCAAGCCCATGGAACTTGGGCAACAACTGAATCGTCTGAGGAGGGAGCTTGAAATCTCCCAGAATCGCCGGAAGCTGAATCCAACGATGTGTAAGAGTCGCACCAGGGTTGTGCAACTCTCTCATCGGCATGTCTGATCAGACTGGCTCATGTGTCTCCTCTGGTTGTCCTCCATCTCCTCCTCCCAGCTCTTGTATCTCTCCACCATCTGGTCGGTTCTGCTCTCTGTGGTCAGCTCGCATCTGGGCCATCTCTCTGCGCATGTCTGCCATGAAAGTCCCATGCTCTATAATATGTCTCTGCATCATCTCCAAGGAAGTTAATAGGGTGTTGTTAATGGCACTCTGATCTAAAACATACGTGGTGGTCTGGGGCTATCCATCTGTGCGCTCCTCGCTGCTGGCCATCTCTCGGGTCTCTGAAAAGGCAAAACACCCAAACTCAGGTGCCGTCAAATGAATGAATATCTGCTCCTGTCTCTTCTCGGTACCTCAGGACAGGAAGAAGGGTGATCAAGGGGGAACAGGGCGGAATCGAACTCGGGTTCAGAGAGCGGGTCTGAGCTCTCACGAACCAACCTAGATGCATGGGGCAGAGTGCTTGAAAGCGGTGCAGCCAAGGGCTGCCTAAGGGACCTCCATCCCATCATCGTGATCTGGAGAAAAGGCGGATGGGATCTGGAAACAAACAAGATCAGCAAACAAACCCCCAATTCACCTACTCAACACTTGAGAGTTGATGATCGTAAAGGTTTGGTATTTTATCTTATCAGTTTTATTTAGGTGAGCATTCAGTCTAGCAGGGCGATTAAGCGAGCTGGTAGGAACCCGATGCTCTCAGGGGACTGACCCAATCCCAAAGCTAGATTTTTCCTAGCCAGTACAAGTTGCGGACCGTTTACCGGCTGCCCGATCAACTCGCTCTATTAAGGATATCGCGGCCTGCTTTACCAGAGACCAGAGCGATCCTCACTGGAGAACGACTAACCCCAAGACCAGTAGTCTGATGAAAGTTCAGGTATGGCTCTAGCCTAGTGTGTGGGTCACTCTCTCGTGCAAGCAAACCGGACAATGAGGAGATTTCTCTTCCAAGACAGATTTTTAAGTCAAGTGTCTTTTAGGATTAAGTTTATTTAGCAGTCTCAATTTTATGATTATCACTTTTTAGGTATTTTTCAATAAGCAAACAAAGGCCTAATGAATTTTTCAATCTCCTAATTATTTAAAGTCCAAAAATGGGTGGAGAAGTCGAAAAAGCCGATGGGTGATCAAACACAATGATGCATGCAAAGTAAGAGATGCGTACGTGTCACTAGCACTCTACATGCAGGGTGATCCGCGCATAAATTAAAAGATAAGAAATAAAACTATCCTATATGATGCAAGAAGAAAACGACTTAGATGAGCAATTTCTACATGTGAAGAACTGTAGCTAACTGGTTAGAGAGAGAGGTCGGAGTCCGGTCTCTGATGCCGATCGGTGTCCGCCACAATGGATCCTGCACGCGTTGTATACGACGTCTAGCGGCATGTGGCCTCTCTAGCAAACTTTTTAACTTTTTATTAATTATTTTTATTAAGTCTAATTACGAACTATTGGTGCAGACAAATAATTATGGGTTGGGGCTTAATGATGAATCTCCATTTCATCACCTTTATTCTATCATTTTGGCCTCAAAAATCCCAGCAAATGCATGTAAAGAGCATCAAATTGTACATAATAGCATTCATGATTCATTGTATTAATTACACATTAAACAAGGTTCTTAATGCCAAAATTATAGAATAAAGAGGAGAAAAGAAAAAGGAATAAAATATTGCAAATATTTTATGACCCAAACCCTGAGACCAAGGCCAGCATGGTATTGGTCGACAGACCTTCGATGTTGGACAGAAAGTGTGGCTATTTGATGCAAAGTTGCGGATATTCCCAGGTAAATTAAAGAGTAAGTGGACAGGGCCATTCCGGGTATGTGAAGTGCGTGACAATGGAAGCATCGCTATATCAGAATTGTCCCCTGACGCACTGCCCTTCGTCGTCAACGGCCAACTACTGAAGCCTTATCTCGAACCAGATGCTTTCTTGGCCGTTGTTGACTCTATTCAGCTAGTGCACCACGATGACATCTTCACAGCACCTGTGGCATCGAAAGATTCAGACGATGTACTACAGCCTCTGTTTATCTGATTTTCTTCTTTTCTTCTTTTCTTCTTTACCTTTTCTATTTTCTCTTTGTATCTAAAAGGTGCCACCCTTGTTGACAGTTTTCTGTACTTAGGACGTACTTGGTCCTAAGTATAGGGGGGATGTGCACCCCGAGTTTTTCATTTCATTCCGATCCTCTCCATTGTCTCCTCTTCTTGTCTATACTTAGGAGTATCTTACCCTAAGTATAGGGGGAGACAATCTGAGTACGATCAGTATATTCCCACCCTTGACCCTCCCTGCTTTTTGTACAGTCTGCTATACTTAGGATTATTTGATCCTAAGTATAGGGGGTACGGTCAACTTCTCATTCATTCATTGCGTTCATATTTATTCTTTAGATCTGTCTATACTCAGTACGAGTTATGCCTTTGCTTTTCCTTTCGATCTATGAGGACATAGCTCAAGCTAAGTATAGGGGGGTCGTATATACCATGTATATACTAAAAGCCATAATTCATACTGATAAAAATAAAAGATCACCTCAACATAAAATAAAATGTAAAAAGTAGCTTTATAATAATAAAAGATGATTGTGAGTTCCTCAGACTCTTTATACGTGTACTGATTACTGAGTCAGAAAAAGTGTTTTGTGCAAAACATTCTCTTTTGAAAAATCTTGTGAAAGATGTTTGAAAAATAGTGTGTACAAGTATTCAACCTTTGAAAAATTAGTTTTGTGTGTAAAATTTATTTTCTTTGCGTGAAAGTAAAATGTGTGAAAACTAGTGTGCAAATGATTGTGAAAATTTGATTGTCAAAATTGTTTTGAAAAATCTATCTATGCTGTGAAAAACATTTGTAAAAGGATTTTCAAGTGCGTGAACATGTTTGCAAAATTATCTTGGACTATAGTTTTCAAAATCCTTGTGAAAATGATTCTCGAATCAGTCTGAGGAGTACGCACAAAAATCTCTCATTTGTAAATAAGGAATAAGCCCAAACAAAGCCTATAAAAACCAAAACCATATTGTACATCAAATACTGTTTTTCTTCTTTTGTACATACTGATTAATAAGTCAGATACCTATACAGTATGATTTAAAAATCGTGTGACCAGTTTTGAAAAATTTGATGTGAAATTATTTCAAATATGTGAAAATGTTTTGATTGAAAAACTTTTTCTTTCTATGGAAGAAAGGATTTGAAAAACCTTTGTGCAAATATTTTGAAAAAATGCTTGCCAAACTATCTAACTTATAAAATCCCAAAAAAATATGAAAATGCCTCGAAAAATTCCAAAAAAAATCCCTATGGTGCATTTTGACCTATTTTAATGTCAGTCCAAAAATCCCTAAAAATATCAAAAGGAAAACCTTAAAAATCCAAAAATACCCAAAAACTTCAAAAAAATATAAAAACTCAAAGAAAAATCATAAAAAATATGAACTCAGTCCCTATGTCTGCTATATTTTATTATCTTTACTAGAAAAATAGAGTGGAAAATTTTTGAGGCTGATTGATATTTGTAATGTCTATTTTTATGACAGCGATACCCTATTCCACTGTTTGCTCCTATTTTACTATTTAAAAATACTAAAAATGTTTGGAAAAATGCCCAAAAATCACAAAAACAGTAAAAAATCATGAAAATCCCAAAAAGACTTTATTCGTCAATTTTTGACTATTTTTGAGTATTTTTATAAATATTATATTACCCCTTTATGTATATATATGTATTTCTTAAGAAAAAAAAGAATATCTATATATATATATATTTATTTATTTAATTACTTATATATATATTTATATATCTATTTACTAACCCTAGTATATTAAAAAAAACATATATATATATACCTATACTTATATATTTAATTTATATAATGTCTATACTTATATATACCTATATATATTATGTATTATAAGCTATATTCTAACCCTCTATGGGTCTACATATATTTATATATTTATATTATATATATATTACTTAATTATATTATTCAAATAATAATAATAATAAGAAAACCCACTTCACACAAGGATGACTCTGAGATACATGTAGGCTAGTGCATTTTGTATTGCTCTCTGTGGTTCGACCTCTACATACTTGTCACTGTACATTTATGGTAGAGTAAATAAAAATTAATTCACATTTCTTTTTGAGCTTCATTGTTTTATTCTTTGGTTGTGGGTTAATTGCTAATAAACACCCAATGTTCGGTGAGTGGTCGCCTCAGCGACACTTGATACATTTATTATGGTGACCCTTGCTGAATATTTGATGTTATCACTTAATTAATTACGTCACAGTCAAAGAAATCCCTAAATATAAGGGCCAAATTCTTCAAGAATCAAAATAAAAATAAAAGGCAAAAAATCAAAAACGAAAACCGCGGTGAGGTCTCCTGAGCACACCGGTGCTCGGCGAAACAGACCCCGATATAACCAAGTGCCCAAAAATGTCCAAGGTCGTTGTATTATTACAATAATAATTAAATGTGCTAAAAGCTACTCAAACCTACTCTATAAACTATAAGCCATTCTGATAGACGGTTAGGCGATCGAGGCTAAGTGATATCAAAGGTCGTTGCGAACTCACCACACGAGCCGAGCTCAACAAGAAAAATAAGACCACAAAATAAAACAATCAAGCTCAAAAATCTAAAGAAGCAGTCTCTGCTATTTATTTAACCTGGTATAGCGACAAGGGTCGAATACAAGAAGCATGAGCTAAGCCTACAAAGTAGTCGAGAAATCATAGAAGAACAAGCATCTTTTTGGTTGATTTTTAATTTGTAATTTTTTATATATTTTCTAATAAGAAAATGAATAAAAATAGGAAGGAAATCACACTACAACAATTTTTATTATAGCTAAAAATGCTCAAAAATTCGAAATAAAAATATTTTTATATTTTTAAAATATGCAAGTGTTTTGGTTAATTTTAAGGTGTTTTTCATATTTTTATATAATTTTCTAAAAATAAAATAAATACAAAATCGAAAAACACTGCTCAGTCGTGACCAATAGGCAAGATTAAAATACTAAAATTGCCTAAAAGGCCTAGTGACTATTTTTATGAAAAAGTAGATAAAAAGACCTATTTACAGAGAGTGGAATTGCATTTTTTAATTTTTTTGAATTTTTAAGAATTTTTATAAGATTTTTGGTCTTTTGTGATTTTTAGGGGTTTTATAAAAGATAAAGGAATAAAAATGGTACTGGAATTAAAAGAAACTAAAACAAATACACATGAATTATTATAGAATTTTTAGTGTAATTTGTTTATTTTTATGTATTTTCTAAAATAGACAGACAAATTTTTAAGGATTTTTGATAAAATGTCAAATAAAATTAAGTCAAGTCTCGAAAATTACTATAAATACTACACAGTAGCAGGAGCTATGTATAATTTTTGTAGAATTTTTAGAGCTAATATAATAATTATTTGATTGAAACAAAGCACACAGGTTATAAGGACCTCTTTGCAAATACTCTAAGTTTCCATACTAAACAACAACATGCATAGAAAATCTTGGGATATCAGTGCAAAATTCCACTAAATACACGCGCATGTCAATTAACCAACGCACTGGGGCATAAGTGCAAATCTAGAAAACTTTTCATTCAAATATCAACCATCAAAAGGTTCAGAACTAAACATGCAAACTAACCACAATGCACGTGATAGTGCACGTGTATCCAAATTGGGAGGATTAAAGTGTAAATATAGGAAACATTAAGGGCTCATACGTAAATAGTTCAAACTATAATTTTATTTAATGCAATAGAAAATAAAGCATAAAAACTGCAGGGTAAATAATGCAATATACTCTCGAGGCACGCGAGGAGGGGGGCGGATGATGGCACGTGGCGCTCTCTAGACGAATCTGGAGCGTACAGCGTTGATCGCCTGGAGTGTCGGATCTGACGCTCGGGAAATGTCGCCTACGTGTGGCGCAGATGTGTCAGGGGATGGTAGATCAACGACTCAAAAGCTGTAGCAACAGTCGGCTCTGATGCTAACTGGTGCCCTTCTCATCATCCTACGGTGAAGGAGGATGGTGGATGATTTGGGGGGCGGGCGATCTTCAAACATGAAACGGCACGGATCCTCTGGTTGATCAAGCCTCTAGCAGGTCGAGCGCCTCTAGAGAGGTGCTCCACATCGAGCAGTGGAGTCTGATCATCTCAAGGACGGTGGGATGAATGGAAAGCCTGAGCTTCAGCTGAAGCTGCTCCGCCGAGTGGCTTGAAAGCCAATAGGGGCTCCTTCGGGCATGGGGGTACCTGCAACGCAAGCCAGGACTCGGGGCTATGCTCCGGACCGGGTTATTGAAGCTAAAAACTAAAGAATCGAAGGGGGATGAAGTTTGATCTTCAACGAAGGTGGTAGGGGAGATCTCGGCCCTAATCTCGACCTGAAGATCGAGGCTAAGGATGATCAGGTTGCGGTGCAAGATGGAGCGCAAGGTTGCGGATTAATCTAAACTGCTGGAGGTGGATGTCGAGGCTCCGACCAGCTGGTCGGAGCAGATAGGAGTGCGGCAGCGATGAATGAAAATATCGAATCGAACAGGAAGATGGAGAGGATATGATAGATACTTGAAGATCTGGGAGTGCTCCTGAGCTTCAGGCGAAGATGGCTGACGGGTTGATGGCCTCAACCTCGATGCGGAAGGCGGGGGAGGCTGCTCGTGGCGGAACTCCGACCACGAAGGGTGAGTGTCGTCTTCATTGCACCAAATCAAGCTCTGAGGGGTTCTCTGAGCAGCAGTCACTCAGCTGGAGGTGGCTAGGGGTCAAAGTGGGAGCGAGGTATGAGCTACCGCTCCTAGGAGGCGGAGAAGAGACTTTATAGGGCTCCCAGGAGGCTGGAGGAATCGGGTAAGGGCACACAAACCTAGGAAGATTCGCGCCTTCCTAGGGATCCGCGAGGATCCTGGATCCAAGGAAGAGACAACGGGCGAAGAATCGGGGCGAGAGGCGGCGTGACCCTATCGGGAAAATTTGAAGAAATTGGTCCGGCGACGAGATCGGGTCGGGTTAAGCCCTGGAAGAGGGCGTTGAACCGAGTCAACAATGTGACGTGGACCAATCAAAAAAATCGATTGTACAAAATACTTATAAATTCAATAAAAAAATAAATGATTTTAAATCAAAAAGTGTATAAAATGAAAAAATGTTTGTTATTTCTCAAACTATTTTTCTGTGATTGTTATTTATTTTATGAGAAATAA